>JAANDH010000002.1:593468-653151 GCA_011799765.1 Nymphaea thermarum | reverse complement strand
AAACACATAGTGGCAAGTTATACTTCATAACTTTTATTGATGACTTCTCAAGATTTGGTTATATTTATCTTATTAAATATAAGTCAGAAGCACTTGAAAAATTCAAGGAATATAAATCTGAAGTCGAGAGACAACTTGGGAAAAATATCAAGGTTATAAGGTCTGATCGAGGAGGTGAATATACTTCAAATGAATTCCTTGAACACTGCAAAGACCTTGGAGTTAATAGGCAAAAAACAATGCCTAGGACACCGCAGCAAAATGGTGTCGCTGAGAGGTGTAACAGAACCCTCTTGAACATGGTGAGATCCATGTTGGCAGGTGCACAATTACCCAAAGTTTTTTGGGGAGAGGCTGTGTTAACAGCCATGTATACTATAAATCGAGTGCCCTGCAAGGCTGTCCCAACCACTCCTTATGAGAGATGGACTGGTGTGAAACCAGACTTAAGACATCTTAAGAGATGGGGGTCTGTAGCACATGTAAAAGTTTTAGATCCAAAAATAGATAAACTGGATAGCAGATCAGTAAGATGTGTGTTTATTGGATATCCAAAAGGATCCAAAGGCTACAGATTATATCACTCTACTATGGGGCTCATAGAAAGTAGAGATGTAGTGTTCCTTGAAGAACTCAATAACATTGATAATAATCCAGCGAAAGATCATAACAATCCACTGGAGGACCTGATTTATTCAGATGATCAGTCTGGCAAGGAACCGACTGGAGTACAGTCTGGTAATGAACCGACTATGGATCAGTTTGGCAATGAACCAACTGAGCAAGAATTGATTAGAGATCAGTCTGGTAATGAACCGACTATGGATCAGTTTGGCAATGAACCAACTGAGCAAGAATTGATTAGAGATCAGTCTGGTAATGAACCGACTGGGGATCAGTTTGGTAATGAACCAACTGAGCATGAAATTTCAGGAATACAGTTTGGTAATGAACCGACTGGGGATCAGTTTGGTAATGAACCAACTGAGCATGAAATTTCAAGGATACAGTCTGGTAATGAACCGACTGGAGATCAGTATGGTAATGAACCAACTGAGCATGAAATGTCTAGTGTACAGTCTGGTAACGAACCAACTGGGGAACAGTTAGACAATGAACCAAATCCAAATACCTTATCAACTCAGACTTTGTTAGGTCGTAAAAGACCTAGGGCTCCACCTTCATATTTGAGTGATTATTATGTATATCTTGCAGAGGAGCTATGCTGTTTAGCAGATATTGACGAAATGTCTGACAATCTGACATATGACGATGCGATAAATTCGCATGAATCATCAGATTGGGTGAACGCTATGGATGAGGAAATTGAATCCATAGAAAAGAATAAAGTCTGGGAATTAGTAGATCTTCCTATTGACAGAAAACCCATTGGATGTAAATGGGTGCTAAGGAAGAAGTATAAAGCTGACGGATCAGTCGAAAAATTCAAAGCTAGACTGGTAGCGAAAGGTTTTTCCCAAAAGGAAGGAATTGATTATTCAGAGACCTATTCGCCGGTTGCAAAGTTTGCATCGATCAGAATAATTTTGGCTATTGCGGCATTCTATGACCTAGATATTTGTCAGATGGATGTAAAGACTGATTTTCTGAATGGTGAGTTGAAAGAAACTATATTTATGACTCAACCACAGGGATATGTCATCAAGGAAAAAGAAGACAAAGTGTACAAGTTGAATAAATCGTTGTATGGACTGAAACAGTCTCCTAGACAGTGGTATTTTGCTTTTCACAAAGCAATTACAAAACTTGGGTTCATAGCAAATCAACTGGATCACTGTGTATATGTTTGGAAAAGTGGGAGCCTCTTTTGTATTCTATCATTATATGTTGATGACATATTACTAACTGGAAATGATAACGACATGATTGTCAAAACGAAGACTTGGCTGAACAAAAACTTCGAAATGAAGGACTTGGGTGAAGCTTCCTACATATTAGGAATAAAGATCACTCGAGATAGAGACTCAAGAATTCTGAGCTTAAGCCAAGAACGATATATTGATTATATCTTAAAGAAATTTCGAATGCAAGATTGCAAACCAATTGGAACTCCCATAGCTAAAGGAGCAAATCTAAGCAGGAACGATTGTCCTGGAGAAGAACATCAGAAATTACATGTTCCTTATGCACAAGCTGTTGGTAGTCTAATGTATCTTATGTTGTGTACCAGACCTGACATAAGCTTTCCTATCGGTCTGGTAAGTCGTTATCAAAGTAATCCTGGATGGCCACACTGGCAAGCAGTAAAAAGGATCTTTCGGTATATTAAAGGAACAAAAGGACTGAAATTGTGCTACCAAGCTGATGAGCTGACCTTAGTTGGCTATTCAGATGCGGATTTTGCAGGATGCAAAGACGATAGTAAGTCTACATCTGGTTATGTATTTCTCTTTGGAGGTGGAGCGATAGCCTGGTCCTGTAAGAAGCAGGGATGTGTTGCTCAACACACACAAGAAGCAGAATATGTAGCATGTAATGTTGCCACCACATTTGCTGTCTGGATAAATCGGTTCTTGAAAGACTTGAGATTAGATCTTGATCATGAACCAGTTCAACTATATTGTGATAATCAGGCTGCGATATCACTTATGAAAAATGGAGCTGTGAGCTCAAAGAGTAAACATATAATGGTGAAATACCATTATGTTCATGAAATGATTGAGAAAAATGAAATCTCGGTGGAATACATGCCTACCAATGACATGGTAGCAGATCCCCTTACCAAGGGAATATCAGAAGACTTGTTTACCAAGCATGTAGCTCATATGGGGCTGAGATATATTTGAAAAGTTACGATGGACAAACCAATGATGGAAAACCTCGTAACTCAGAAACAGAAAACCCACATAAAGTGGAAGCAAACTGACGGTCTCATGGCCAAGTGGGAGATGTTGGGTAGTGGCCCTGTGCCCTATCCCTTTCATTCTGTAACTGCAAAGAAGATCCTGCAGTTATAGAATTGAAAGAGGAAATAAATCACAATATTATGTTACCGTTTTGATTCTTACCTTAAATCTCCTTGCCATAACCGTAGCTGGGTAATTGGGGAAATCCTGAGAGGCGGTCTATAAAACCCAGCGTCTATACCTTAATTGGTATCATTTAGAAATCAACCGTGCGCCTCTCAGAAGCAAACCCCCAAAATCAGTCTCTCCTTTCTTTCTTCCTCTCTTGCTAACAGGTACCTCTGCACAGAAGCCGTTCCACTGCTCAAGCTTTAACATTGACCTACTACACAGAAGTCGTTCCGCTGCTAAAGATCCAACATTTCTGATCCAATCTTACATCCTTTCATCCACAACACTCTAAGATATTATAATACATGCAATATTTTGTCTGATCAGGTCAATGTAACGATTACTAATGGCATCCGCTATCCAGAGAACTATCTCCATTCAAAATCAGGCACAGTAAATGATTAATTTCCATACCGTTTGGAGGTTTTGGTGATTCCGCTGCACAAAGTTTAACTGGAATCCAGTTTTCGTATGTTTGGCTGTAAGCTATATGCAATATTTCCAATTTTTGTTCAGTGCCAGATCCGGTGTTCCCAAACCATGACGACATTCATCCTTGTGGTTCAATATGATGAAAGCAACAGGATTCTCCAGGGGAGAGACGATGGGAATAATTGGGATAAGATAACCAGTTCCCCTCCTCAAAGCATTAGGATGAGAAAGAGGGGGAGGATGTTTGAAGAAAAACCAGTTAGGTGCAACTTGACTGTCTAAAGATGAAAACGGAACAAAAAACACTTCCAGCAATGTTTTCTTTTTCATGCAAAAGTTAGTATGTAGCATCATTTTGCCAGTAGGAGGAGCATGATGGAAAATAATGGCCTGGGTTGTTAGGCAATCGAGTATTCTTCTGATGGATGAGGCCCACTACCTAGAAAGGAGGCTGCGGAATGCAGTAATTCTACCTACGGCACGGTAGAGTCCTTGATGCCCCGTGCTCTCATTTGCAGTTCTCTGTGGAGAAGTTAGACGGGAGGTGGGAAGGAAGAGAGAGATGGATGCGGTGCTTGGGAGTTAGAAGCTTTCCTAGATGATGGAGTGCAAACGAAGCTGCGTTGTCGCAGCCTTTTCTCTGCTTGCCAGCTTGGCTCTTCAGATATAGTGGGCCGAGCGCCATTTGAGGTCTTGAGTGCATTTCTATTTAAATGGGGAACCCCCTTCTTCTTGTTCCCGCCATTGCTCTGCTATCATCCTCCTCTGTTTCACGGGAGGCTTCGCTTGCTCTTATCTACGATGGCCGGTGCGAGAGTAGTATTAGTGGTGGCGTTTGCTGTGATTGGACAACTGTGCAGCCTCACATGCATTCTTGCCTCTGGGGAGGAGAGCTTGAATGGTGTAGGTCGTGGTGGCGGTGGTGGACTCCATGGCTTGAACTTTAAGAATGAGAGCGGCATCGGTTCATCACAGGTAAGCGGAACCGTGGGCAATGGTGAGCGGAAGCAAATTAATGTTGTAGACTCGAAAAACGGGTTCTCATGTGGTGGTGGTGGCGGTGGCGGTGGTGGCGGCGGCAGTGGTGGTGGTGGAGGTGGAGGCGGAGGTGGAGGTCCAAAAGGAAGTGGCTGTAGAAGTGGAAGTGGTGGTGGAGGAGGCGGTGGAGGCGGGAAGGGAGGTGGCAGTGGGGGTGGAAAGGGAAGTGGTTGTGGTGGAAGTGGAAGTGGCAGTGGGGAAGGAGATGGAAAGGGAGGAGGAGGTGGTGGTGGTGGTGGAGGAGGAGGAGGAGGTGGTCGTGGTGGTGGTGGAAAAACTGGAGGCGGAGGTGGCGGTAGAGGTGGAAGTGGAGGTGGTGCCTGTGGATGCGGATACGGGTGGGGATGGGGATGGGGATGGGGAGGTGGCGGCGGTGGTGGGGGAGAAGGAGGAGGAGGAGGAGGTGGTGGTGGTGGTAGTAGTAGTAGTGGTTGTGGTGGCGGTGGGGGAGGCGGAGGAGGGAAGCGGACCTCTGGGGGAGGCTGTGTTGGTGGGTCAAACTACCTTACAGCGGCAAATTTAGGCCCTCGCCAGAGGAGATACGGTAGGAGGTTTGCTATAGGAGAGTATGCACACTGCATGGGCGTTGGTGCATGCAGGGGCATGACCTTGATGTGTCCTGCTTTCTGCGACGGTTACTGTGCTTATGATTGTGATAACATGTGTAGGGCCCTCTGCATTCCCAACCAGGTGCATTTTCCTCTTCACCAACAGTTCTCAGTTTCCTTTTTTACTGCCCTTACTTAGAACTCCATGTAAGTTTAAACTAGATACAACTACCACGAAGTAAGAAGATCCTGGTTTTAATCTGTTGGTTTCTTTTCATTGTTAATAGGGTAACAACATTTCTTATAAATCTTTAGTTGCATGGTAATGACAATTTGTTCATGAAACTTGCAGGCTTGAAAACTAGAATAATGGAGTCGGAAGCAAAGATTTTTTCTACAGTGCCAACAAGTGTTCATCTTGTGGATGTAAACCATCTCCTTGAATTGTTTGGACCAGTCTAGGATTTCTTGACGGCTTGTGACAGTAGGACCTAAGAGTGCCCTGTTGGAGTAGCGTGTTTCTCATCATGATTTGAAAGAAAAGAATTTGTGTCTGCCTAAAAAGGGGCCTGCAGTTTCGATTCTGAAGATATGTGGGTGGTTTTTTATTTGTTTTGAGAATATTTTGAGGTGAATGAAGGTTCAACTTTTTATTGTGAGTAACTGACTTTGTCAAAAAATATGGATTTCGGTTAACGTCTGCAAAACTTTATATGTGAAAAACATGAAATAACAAGAGCATCAGTAGAAGCTTCTGCAACTCCAAACCTGATATGGAGAGAAATTTGAATGAGATTACACGGTGTAGCTGGCCGGTTATTCGAGATGGATATATATACTAGAGATCTGATTTCTGTATTCAAGCCCAGATCTAGATTTTTAAGGCTGAACTAATTAGATGATTCTGTGATAAACTCTCACATCGGCATCTGAACCGGATCCGACCTACTTATATCGCTTGCCTTAGAAGTTCTTTTCTAGCCCAGACCACCAAGATTAGACAGTAGTTCACAATTTACAATGTTGTTGCAAGCATATTTAGAAGAGGCGACATTCATGTTTTAACAACTTACATATCACAGCTCCAGCAGTCCAGCTAGAGCACCCGCTGTATGTAGAAAGTTTCATAGTCCATTAAATGAATTCTAAGATTCCATTAAGATTTATAAATGGGTTCCAGAGCTCTATTCGTCGCATAAAACAGAGCAGGAAAAAATGGATGTCCAACATGTAAAACTAGGGTGGAGTAAGTACAATATACCCAATACTTGAAAGGCGCAAACAGGAATTAGGAGACCCTTCGTCATGGAACTCCTCCTGCTCATGCAGCTCACAATACTTCTGTAGATTCATTCTGCACTTGTAGATCTCAGCATAACAACTAACGCAGATTATCAATTTCTTCAATTAAATAATCCTATACTTGAAGCATTCTGACCTGCTGACCTGCTAAAGTAATCATTTTGTTAAAAAACAGAGTATCGGCACCATTTCTAGGAAAAACACCGGAATATATGTGTGATGACACACCGCCATTATGTTTGTTGTACGTGGAATTGTTAACTGCTTGCACCTATTCGTCTGAAAAAATTTGCATTCATCTACACGACTATATCAGGCAGCCGATAACAGAAAATCTCCCAGGAGTTTACTTGTACAACTTCTCAATCGTCATGCCAGTGAATTGCTTCAGTTATTATCCTCTTAAATTAGATAAGTCGCTGAAAATAAAGCAAAGGCTTTCTCGGTTTATTTTTTTACTTTGACATTTTTCTGTCGAGCTCAACTATACCCTGAACAAGGAAATTAGTGGACTGAAACAGAGAACAGAAAAATCCTATGTGCAAGAAGTTGTGGATGCTAAGGCTGCTTTTCACTGTTTCATGCTATCATTTTCCCCGTCATAGTACTACCTTCTCGTTTGTGGCTTAAATTTTGCAACATGCTCACATTTTTTTTTTCAATATTTCGAGAATGGCAAAACCAAATTTTGGGTGGGAAACGACCTGCCACTCCATACCTAGCCGGTTCTGCAACTGTGAAATTGAAAGGTAGTCTCTTAGACACTAACAACCTTCACCCGAGAATTTTGCTTAACAGGCGACAACGAGGTTTGAAACCATGACAATTTTATGCAACGTGCAGATTGACCACTTGAAGCATCTGCAATGTTATTGAGAATTACTGTTTGAAAAGTTCCACACGAAAAACAGTTGTCTCTTGTGATGGAAGTTTCAATTGCTGGGGACCTTTTACACCTACCTAACCCTCCTCTGATTCATCACTCTTCTGATCCTTATCTTTCAACCTTATAATGCATTAATATTCAATGTGTAGTCTGCACCTTTTCTTTAAGATCAAGATAACCAACTAGTAAATTTCATCACTGTCAACATGCTGATTCAAGCATGGTTGTAACTAATTTAGCAATCTCGCAATTAGTCCACTTTCAGATTAAAGAATTCATGGTGCTGGATCAGATAATGCCTTCTTCAAGTTCAATAGCAAATAAACGAATCAGCAGCTTCTGGTGGCTGAATTGGAAGGGAAATGAGCGCTTCTAGAAGGCCACAGTTTTCATGATGGAATTATTTTTCTGATCATAATTTCACCAGACATGGCACAAGCACTTAAACTAGCGGGCCGAGTCGAGGGACGGCTAGTTGCCTACTCTTGACTTACATCAGGCCATTCAATTTATCTATGAAGAGAGAGAGAGAGAGAGAGAAAGCATTGACCATGTGTGCAACTATGAACCCTGGAAGGAAACAAGATGAAAATTACGCAAACATGACGATGTTGTGGGATACTGGTGACCCTTTCAAGCTGTTAGTTCAACATCAATTGGGGACCCCTATAAGAGAACTTCTGTCAATATTTTGGCTCTTGATTGTTCATATACTTTACTTGCACGAATTCTTCAAACTTGATGAATTTTCTGAAGACCTAATAAACTTACGAGAACATGGACGAAGTTCCTTGTCAAGGACGGTGCAAATTGTAGTTCGGCGTGGACCTGGTTCTTGTGTTAAGACACCAGGGCAAGCTTCTGTTTATGTGGAAATAGAAGTTTATGGATTGCCTTTCGTAGATTTTGGTGCATATACAAGCACAGCATAACCTTTTGGGAGATTGGATTGGCATGATATAATGCAAACACTTGCAGATCATACTCACAAAACAAAACGCTGGAAACAGTAAGTCTGCAGAACAAAATCTTAGCGAGTACATAACTACATATCCTTTCTACTCCTGTTGTGCCATGCTACTGACAGGTAATTCTACAGTCCTGCAGTTCTAGCAGGTGGCACTTTCACATCAAGTTATACAGAAGCTTTCTCAAGTACCTCTTTACCATTACAAAGGACCAGCTATTATCTCTTTACCTTCCACCAGTATCAAAAGATATTTCCAATCTTTGTGAAGGTGAATCCAAACACGATGCCTCAGCCTTAGACAGCATATAAACTATATCTCCCATGCCGGGCCTTGCTGATGCTTCCTTCTGTATGCAGGCCATAGCAATAGCCACAACACTCATCACACTCTTCAAGGAGCAAGCGCCACTCTCCATTAGGGAACCATCCAACCACGTCCTTACTATCTCCTCTCTATCACTATCACCATTGTCCAACATCCCCTGCATCTCTATCCACAGCAGCTTCCCACCTTCTCCAACTGCAAGACGGCCGGAGACCAGCTCCAGCAGCACCACACCGAAGGCAAATACATCCATCTTCGTCGTCACCACACCGTCCAACAGATATTCTGGCGCCATGTAACCTTGAGTCCCAACAATGTGTCTTGTGATTGCATTGCAACCAGACTTGGCCAAGCCGAAATTGGCAATCTTGGCCCTCATGTTTCTGTCGAGCAGTATGTTGCTGCTCTTGACATCCTTGTGGACAACACTCGGTTGAGTGTGCTCATGGATGTAATTGAGACCACTAGCAACATCTACAGCAATCTGAACTCTGGTTTTCCAGTTGAGTAGCTTCCTGGTTTGAAGCCATGAGTAGAGAGATCCATTCTCCACATACTCATAGACCAAGTAGCATTCACCCTCCGAAGCATCGATGCAGAACCCGTCCAACCTGACCAGGTTGCTGTGATTTACCTTCTGCAAGATCCTGAGCTCCTCTGAGACGTCAGATTTCATCTTCTTCAGGGCAAACACTTCTTCACCGATGGTGGCCTTGTACACGTGGCCTTTGATTAAAGAATCCGGATGAAAATCACTTGTCGCCTTGCGAAGGTCTTGAAGAGAGTAGAGGTTATATTTGTCTAGACATTGTGAGATGTCTGCAAGGAAATCTTTATTGGAAACGAGGGGCTTGAGATGGTGATTAACAGAGGAGTAGGCACGTCCATCCTCTGCGTAGGAAGATAACGCCATGGATCCCCTTTTCCCAATTTTGGATTCCTCGGTCTTTTTTCTCCGCATCCAGACCACACAAAACAGAACAACAAAGAGTATCAAGAGGACACCGCAGATACCCAGCAAGACGGAAAGGACTACAACAAGACCGCTATTCCTTTTGGAAGAGGAATTCCCTGGTGGAACCTGCGAGAGACTAGAGGGTGAAGGGGCCGGAGCAGATGGGGGAGTCGGCTGAGAGAATTGAGGAAATTGAGAAACTGGAACTAAGATGGTATCGTAAGGAACAAGTTTAGACACACCACCATTTACCGAGATGATGTCCTGAACACTTGAATTGAACATGGTGGCTACGGAACGAAACGTGTCGCCGGCCTCGACAACGTAAGTGATTAGGGAATTCAGACCTTTTCGCAACTGGCTCGGCGTCGGGCACCGGCATCGAATGGGGAAGACGACCATGACGCCGATGTCGAGCTGAGTAGGGATGAGGATGGGGTTTGCTGCTTCAACTGCCTGGTACGTAGTGAGGTTTCCAAAGGAAAAGGTGGAGACCAAGTAGAAGGTGTCCCCCCCTTTGATCTGGTACGTGATGTTGGCCTGAGAAAGGTTGCCCATGCAATCACAGTTGATGGGGATGAGAAGTTTCTGGCCATCCACAAGGGGAGATGTCTCAGAAGAGAGGTTGCTGGCCTGTTTGATGGATAGCATGCTAACACCAAAGAGATCACTTATGGCTGAGAGATTGGCAAAGAGAGGGGATTGAGCTCTGTAGAAGGCCATGGTCTGGCATGGTTGCCGGTAAGATTGATTGGGGCAGGTGTAGCCTATGATGGAGGAGATATTTTCCGTGGGTGTCTGCGACTGGGAGGGGTGTGGGAAGAGAGAAGCAAGGAAGAAAGTGAAGGGGAGGGAGAGGCACAGAAGAGAGCGGCCCATCTTGCTACTGCCTACTAGTAACTGCTTTCTTTCGGGTTTCGTCTATAAATAACATTTGTCAAATCTCTCTTTCGGGTTTCTAAAAGAAGATTTTTCTTTGTATAATACGTCGAGTTGTTTTGGTCGACAAAAAAAAAAAAAGCAAAAAAGGGTAAATTTTAAAAAATTAATAAAAAAACTAAAAATTAAGAAATTAATAAAAACATGTTCCTTTCGAATCTAAGCTCATCTTTGGACAACTTATCTAGTACTTAAAATGCAAAAATATTTCTGAATTATTATTTGATGAGCTTGTAAAACCAACATGAACTGAACAGCTGTTTCACGTTTGGCATCTTGTTTCCACCATTCACTCAACATTAGATTGATTCATGAATTTAGATTCCCATATCGATCAACCATTCTCTTAATTAATTATCGCATCTTTCTTACATTGTCATGAGTTTTATAATTGCGAAAGAAGATTGAATGTCTGTTTCCAATCCTTAAGCGATCTGTGATTCCAACTCCCTTGAACAATATGAATTTCGGCTCAACCACAGTCCAGTTGAGATTAATTAAACTAACTACAAAATACAAACAGATGCTGAAAAATCAGCACCAGACAAGAAAAAGTTACCTCCCCAGATGAATCAGAAGTCAAGGTAGGCACACGCAGTCCCCAAATTCTATTCATCGCCGCTGAAGGCAATCCAAGGCTCCAAGTTTCAATGGTTTTCCCCCAAATCAAAACCTAATGCAGCCTCTTCCCCTCCCCAAAACTCGTTTACCTGTTTTTTTAGAAAAAAAGCAAAATTCTACAGTTTTTTGTTAAAAAATATATTCCACGTGTCTTTTTAAAAAAGGATGCAATATACGTGACTATGATATATATAATACTGATATGTGTATGTATATAGATCAGAAGAGTTGGTAAAAGAAGGAAATGACAGGTATCTTACGGAGAGAGAAAGAGAAAGAAAGATTTTAAAAATATCTTAGTGATTTTACCGGAAAAATACAAATTCATTAACAAAATTGAGTGACTAAGACATATAAGACTGAGTCGTTCAACTTGGGGATCACCATCTCCTACCAACCACACAATTATTTCAAAGTAAGCGCTCACAGTTAATGCAGTACTTTGCATTAGTTGGTGAAGTTATTTATTTCTTATTATCCGGTCAATACGGCTTGACTTAAAAAGCATGACTCTTGCTGGAAGCATCTTGACCTAGGCAACAGAATTATTGTTAAGCTGAAGCATTTCATCACCAATGTCCTTTCCCCCTCAGTTTTCCTTCTTTTCTAGGAAAAAAACAAGAAAAATTATTGCATATTTTTTAATATTTATTTAGTAAAAACTACCTTTGCATAAAACACGAAGACCATACTTTTATGTTCTGGTTTTCTTCAGAACTTGGGGCTTTCGTGTCCTAGAAATTGAATTTTCATTCCTGAGTCTTTTGCCCGCACTGTTTAGACCAGCTGCCTAGGTGCCCGCCCTTCACGCATGTTGCTGAACTAAGCAACACCTGCTTTTTCCAGATATAAGAAATGGAATCCAATCATATTCGGATTTAAGCAAAAAATGACCAGATTCGTATTCATACCAGATATAGTTTTAAACAGATACCATATAATTGATGTCTATAATATGGTTTGAATTCAGTTGAAAAATCATATTCATATTCTAAAAATCAGATCTGGATTGAATTTGAATTCGGACTATGAACATGGATTTTGAATTCAGATATATTGTTGTATCGCATCTTTGCAACTTTGATATCTGAGGCCTCTAAAAATTTTCTGATTGGCCCAACTTCCAATGAAGGGATGCATGGGAGATAAAAAAAAGATATACATGGTATGTTGAGCATCAAAACAACCATAAAAGGAACTCAACCAGCTAGGACACAGTAGGTAAACAATAAAAAAGACGCCAGAACATTGAGAGAGCCATCAGTGCAGATCCAGCTGCAGTGGCAGCTGGAACTGACTACTCAAACTCATGGCAATTGTCTGCATCTTTATATGACATTAGTTTGTTGCCTACTAGGATGGGAATGTCGTGATCCACCATTTGGATGTACTCGGAGAGTTCTGCAATCCCAGATGATTTAATAGGCCATTTTCTGCTGCCATCTTGAAGTCTCTTCATTTTCTCTTCGAACTTACATTGTTTGATATTACTAACATTTGATCTTCTCCTCCGGGGCAATTGATTCCCCCAATCCAACACAGAGAATTCTGCAGTGTCATTTCCCTCCGCCGCTTCTAACTGAGATTGTCTAAAATAAGAAATCCTCAAATTCTCTTCTGAGTACTTCTCTTATAGACAGTGGCAATTAACCAGTGGATTGTTGATGGGCTGGTCACTTTTGATTACATCAACCAACCACAATCCCGGTCGACAGCCATATGTTGACCATTTCCTTTTTGTTACCTTTCCAATTCAACGATCTGTAAGCTTCCTTGCAGCATATGCCAGATAGTTCTGGGAAAAGTTCTGCTGAAATCTTACCTCCAAGCCCCATTGAGCAGATGGTTTCTTCCCCAGCATAGTTTCCAAGAAACTATGTGAAAGGTGAACCCGTAGCACACCAACAGCCGGTGGGGTTTTCAACTTCACCTTCACAGCTTTATCACTAGATTCCATACTAGAGAGGCTACCTCGCAATTGGGCATCATGTGGCAATTACTTTCCTCACCTCCATCGTCTGCAAAGACTGCATCTGTTTGCCAGGCAGATACCATATTTTTAAAGGCGGTCAAAGTGGGTACCGGTTTTCACAAGGCTACAAACCAAAAACCAACTTGTTCTAGGAAGAACCTTGCTAGACCAGATATCTGATCTCCATTTTTCGTCTATCGCTCTAAGCCTTGTAGCTTCATAGATATCTCCTGCTCTAAAGGGCTTGGTCTCTCTAGAATCCCACACATTCTCATCTCTACTGTCATCGAGAAGAAGACTGTGCATAAGGTGGATTTATCATGAATAGTTATGAATGCAGTGAGTTCCTGAAGTCTAGGCTCCTTTAAATTGGTCTGGAGCCTCGCTCTAACTTGTTCATAATCTATCCCATTAAGCATCTCTACAGAACTGTTCCACTCAAGTTATCTAACTAGAATTTAACCCGATCACCTTTGCGCACTCTCCATCTGGTTTTGTCTTTGATGAAGGTCCAGCCCCAGCCCAGAATGACCCAGCATTCCGATCTTCTTCAAACCCAACCTGAAGACCATTGGCCTTTGCCTCTGCTGAGGTATCTTTGCTGTAGCCATATCCAAGTCGCCAGGTTAGCATTAATCAAGTGACTGGCTCTACTTGCTAGTTGGGCTTTGTACCACTAACTCAAGTTTCTAATGTGTATATTGCCTTCTTTCACTGGCATGCACAAATTTGGCTAAGCAATAAGATGTTGCTTCTGACTCCCATTACCTTCTTCTGCCCATAACAAGTTGGTCATAAGCCTCTATATTTTATAAATGGTGGATTGTGGCAGTTTGAAAGCTTGCATCCATTAATTCACGGATGCTAAGAGATTAAATTTGATCAGACATAGTCTTCCTCCATAGGAAAGAAGACTGGCTTCCATCTTTTCAATAAACTGGCTGGCCCAAGTTGCTGAGCAGCTCTGTGGGTTATTTAACCACTTATAACGCTTGGACCTTTTGTAAGTCTGGATTAGTGAGCCCAGGCATTCGGGGGATGTCTTTTGCATATGCTAGTTAGGTGAACTGGGTCACAGCTATACCAATTTATTATATTATAGATGGAGGTATACTCTTTTATAAGCTTTCTAAGGATCCAACATTCTTACGAGAGTGATATTTCCAATTTTCAGGTGCTCAATTTCCTTGTTTTGCTTGATATCAGCATTTTGACTTGAAAAAATTTGGGTTCCATGGCAAGCCCATGTTGTTGATGCACATTTGTGTCAATGTATAAAATATGTTTTGTCTGTTTGAGATAATTGAAATGCATACATAACTCAAATACAATTATCATGAACCATGTTATTTCCTCCTAAACTGATGTTATCGCTGTCTGTTGTGATTTTCTTAACCCAATATAGTAAATGTCTACATTCTTGTTGTTGAGGATGAAATGGATGATCCCATGTATGCTTATTTTTCGTACAATCATTTTTGTGCTTGTTTCTGTGTTATTTGTTTGTAATGTGAGGCAAGATATGTTTTTAAGCATTTATTCCATGTTATAGCTAGCTTCTTTTATTTTCTACTTGGCAAGAGAATAATGCCACTTCTGGTAATATCATAGAGGAAAGAGATCTAGTTAAGCCATTTCCAACGTTGTCTTGGAGTTTAATTTTCACGTTTATACCTGTTCTGAGTGTGAATTTGGTCTCATGAACTTTCAATTAAAATCACAGATTGTACATTGAAAAATTCTTGTACATTCACTGTGATTAATATGTGCTTGCTGTGCTGTTTGAAATATTTTTGCTTCTCTTTGTGCATGTTGTATGCTAAATAGGATCAATTTACAAGGTAGCACTTAAACGATTCATACTAGGCAAGAAGATTCCAGATCTCTCTGAATAAGAGTTCGAGGCTAGATCTGCAAAAGTTGGGGCATGTTAAGCAGACAGATATCCTGAATTTGTCTCCTCTTCCCCACCTTTTCATGCTGTAGGCGTATATGTGTGGCATATTTTGTATGGGATCAGAATAATATAGGACGATCTTATTCCATTCTAACTTAATCATCATATTTTCAGGCTTTCTAGATTTATGTGCTTTGGCCATTTATAAGGATATGAAAATTAAGAAGACAAAAATCCACATTCTTTTCCCTAGAGAACATGTCTTCATGCTAACTTATATTCAATCCTGTATGTTTCATTACTATATTTAACCAAAATCCTAAATGATGAATAATTAATTGACAGAAGCTCATGGAAGTAGATCATCTTTTTGTAATCTTCAGAGAAGAAACAGGTTTCACATGAAGATGAATGAAGTGTCTCCAAATGCGTCATGTGGTTCAGACTGTCTCTGCTAAGGCTGAAAATGGGACTCCAAATGCATCATGCAGTTCAGATTGTCTCTGCTAAGGCTGAAAATGGATCATTGCATATATCTGCTGCAGAAAGTTATGGGCGGCAAAGACAATGTAGGCCGTCTTTGCTGCTGAATTTGAAATCGTGGTTCTTCTGTTAATAGCAGCTCAGCTTGAGAAGGCTTCTTTGGTTCAAAAGAATTTGACAGGAAATTGAACCATTTCAATAGGATTGAATATGAAATCATCTTGCGAGTTTAAAGTGCAACTTTGATGGTTGAAGAAAGCATTTTTGAAGAACTTCAAAACTTCTATTCATTTCTCTATTTTACTTTGCCTTTTATTTAACTTTTCTTTTAAGAAAATTTGGTCTTTAGGAATTCAAGCTCTCTGCAGGAACTGCCACTTAATGGCAACAGCCTGGGACTGCAGTATTCAGGTAAGTATTTTGATGGTTCCTTTTTCTGCTTAAATAATGACAGACTCGTATTGCAATTTTTCATGCAGTCAGCAATCAGAGTTTGCCTTGCAATTTCTCTCCCATTCCTAATAACGGTAACATTTTTCTTTACTGAGTTATCATTCTGCTTACGTCAAACAGCTGAATATTTTGAAGGAGTAATGTCTTCAGCCAATCAACAAAGGTGGCATTTTCAATATTAGAAACATTATTCCACCAAAATCATTCCTAAAATTAAGTTTCTGGATTTCTGATTTCAAAAATTTTGACGCTCCAGATAAAAGATGCTAGCAGCTGCAGAATTTGTCAAAAGAATTAGACATCAACTGTTGTGTTTTCTTGATATTTATAGTCCTTGTATATATACTATTGTTTTCTTGGTTACATTGCCCACAGTTCATTGGCTGAGACGTGTGGTTGATTATAAATAAACAAAAAAAGTTGCATATATAGAATTATTCAAGGTGCACAGTTAAAATTGTCCAAAACATAAAAAAAAAAAAAAAGATAGAGAGATCAGGATATTACTACCAAACATTGATATCTCGCTGCCCCTTAGAGAAGTGGCGCATTTTCAGAGAGATATATTGTCAGTTGCCAGTATATCGCATGCTTCACAGGTTGTGTAATTTCCTGTGAAGATTGGAAAAGGATCTTGCAGGTGGAAAGTCTTTTTACGGGAAACTTTCTCCAGGGAAGGATTTTCTCGAATATGCGACACGAGTAAAATAAGAAAACCCAAAAGGAAGTGGCAAATGCAGAACTCGTAGTCAACATGTCACTGAACATTAATTGATGGGCTTCAAGCAGCAAGGAATCATGTAACCTTGGCTTTCAGAATCCACCATTATAAACTTTTCTGTAATAAGTTGCTCGCTTACAGCTACCTTCTTTGGAATTCGTAAACAACGAACACAGAAAAATCGCAGGTCGTCTAAGATGACAGATAGTAAGGCTTTCTGATTGATCGCCCAGCAAGTGAGAGGGAAGATAAATCAAGCGGCTTCTAATTAACAACACTTACTATATGAATCTGTGCGCAATATCTTATTTTAATAGCAACTACCACGCTCCTAATGACATGTTACTCGGAAGCTATGTTGTGGAAACTTGTCTAAATCAGATTATTCTAATAAAAAGAGTCGCAAATCAATTTCATTCATTGACCAGTATAGGGTTGCTGCATGTCATAAACTATTCATTTTTTTTTTTTACTATTTTCACATTTTTATGCATCTTGGGTTTTAAATTCTCCCTATTTTAATTTCGAAAGTTCTTAAGTCCAACTCTCCTAACCAAGTGGACGGAGCTGGCAGGACCACAACAGTGTGGCTTAGGGTACAGAAGGCCATAGTCAACACTTGAATTCTGTGACTGATCGTTCTATATGTCAAGTGGTTAATATAACTATTTACATTTAACATACTGAAAAACTGGTGCAATTTGTTTTCATGGGGATCCAAGGGAGACATCCACGACACCCCCACCAACAGTTGCTTATCCCAAGAACGCATAGAATGGAACCAGAATACATTAAGGGCGTGTTTGATACACACATAAAAAAGCGTCTGGAGACAAAACAGCGACATTCTTTCCAAATGCCTTTTGTTGTTTTGCTTGGAAGGCTTGAAAACAGAGTTCCAAGCGTATTTTGAAAACATTATTTTCACAAAGGTGAAGAAAACTACCCCCTCAGGCTGGTTATTCATAAAAAGATGATTTCCAAAACTCATCAAAAAAATCATTTTTCACAAAAACCAAGTTTTCTGAAAAATCATATTTTCCTTTTATCATCCAAACACCACCTAAGTGTTTTCTGGCACTGATCCTTATGCAGCAGACGACCGAGCTCCCCGATTTCGTTAAATCCAAGTCGGATCAGTCCAAGCTGCATCCTTAGAGCCGAGGCATGTCATGACTTATGCGTTTGTCTGAAACGAAGAAGGAAAACCTGCGCAATTGCGGGAAAAGCAATCAGTTTGAGCTGCAAACTTGAAGCAGTGCAGAAATAAACTTTTGCTGCTTTGGTTGCAACAGGGAATCCGTTTGAACATCCAGTAAACCTCTCTAAAAATGATCATAAATCCCGACCGCTAATCGATCTAGTCGTGCTTGGGTGTGAAAGTCCCGCTTTTGGCTATCATGAAAGGCACAATGCGGTGATGCCCTCTTGCACCCTCGAGATTAAGAAGAGACTAGATGAACAAAATTCTTAGCTCGGCCACCGTGAATAAGTAGCAGTGGCCACCTAAAGGTGCGGCTGTTTCGTTGCACCTACTTGAGCTACACGCCTTTAAGCATCTCCCGTGGGAAAGCCCTTCCTGGGGGAGGAGGGTCGGATGCAGCTTTGGCAAGAAATCAACTCCTTTTCAGTGGGAAAAAGAAGGGTGAGGCTCCACCACTGATTCCCACATGCTCTTCGTTTTAACTTTCTTGGGAAAATAAACCCCACTTCGTATGGAATGGACCCGTTTCGTAAGAAAACAAGCTAGAAAACGAGTGCACGCTTGTGTTCCCCACTGCAGCCAGAAAATGAAGGTTTTCCTGTTCGCGTGGATTCCGGCCTCATTTTCATATTCAGATCAAAGAATTGTTGGGAGTGACAAGGTTCATGTGGAGACTCAAATTCATTTTCATAAGAAGGTTTACTTGAAGTTCATGTGAAGATTCTTGGAGTTCCAATGGATCGACTAATCTTGGAATTTTACACTGTTAAGTTGAATCTTTTAGATATCTAAGCCAAAGAAACATGCTACAGCCACTGCTTTAAGATCTTTTGCCTCTCATTGTCCATATTTGCTGAATAATAGAATCTTAAGGACAAATAATGATGATTTTAAGTAGGTTAAGTGGAATAATGTTGACATTATTGCTGTTTAATTAAGTGGCCATGGTCATCTGAATGGTTTTTTTTTTTTTCCTTCTTTTTGGCAGCCGGAGTAGTTTCCTGATTAAAGTAGTTTATTTTTTTCCTCTTATTCTCCGCTGCTTCTGCACAGCTTTACAGGTAGCGGAATGGAAATTTTTAATGAGGTTGCTTGTACCTTAGGCAAACTTATCCATTTTCTACTTCAAGCTAAAATTAACAATGCATGAAATGCTACACCTAAAAGCAACACCAAGAAATAGATACTAAGCACTACAATACAAGCAAAGAGCAACTTGCAATCTTTTGCAATTTTGTGTCACTATAGATCGGATCTTGGTAGATATTGCTTTATGCCATTGTTTTAATTTAAAAATGGATAAAAAAATTCAAGTGTTTTGAAATTCAAATGCACTAGATTCACTGCGTGTGATCTAATCATGCCTCTTACATGTTAATAAAATATTCATAACAATAAAGCGTCACAGTTGAAAAGATTAATAAATCTTTGAGAATTATTTTCTCAAAAAAGCTTCAGATCCCTCTAGTGCGACAACTAGCCCAAAAAAAAAAAAGTATTCTCATCTACCATCAAGGTTATAAATTATTACAATTTTAACAGCATTTCGTTTCCAATATAAGATTCATTAATAAGAACGATGGCAGCCTGAGCTTTGTCGTATGACTTTAGATTTACATCTTCAAGTTGAAGGAGGTCAGAGATTCATTATTTGGAGAGTTAAACCGGTAGCTGTTTGCCTGAAACCCAGCTGGCCTATAAAACTTAGCACAGTATAGAAAAACGCAACCAATATTAACTACGGAGGGAAAGATCATCACTTTTTTTAAATTTTTTGCATGTGAATCGGTCACATTTCCCAATGACTTTGGGATTCAAAAAATGTGCAGACTTAAAATAAAATAAAATTAAACCAAGTACTAAATGGATGAGTTAATTCAAAAGAGAGGGATTTTTTTTTTTTTTCCATCGTCTCTTTTCACCTAGAAGGTCGCCGGAGGCCTAAGTTATGTTGAAGGACGACCGTTGGTGACTTAGGTAGCCATGTTTCCCTCCGGATCGCCTGCTACCTTGTGGTTGGCTCGATGCCCATTTTTTAGTCTCACTTAATCAAGGACCTAGCAAACACGTAAAGACCGTCCATCGCTACCTCCTGCCAAAATCCGACGGCCTGTAAGAAGCCGAAGGTCCGCATCCTGTCCTTATGATCAGTGGACTATTTTCTCTTCACTGGGATAGAAAATTTAGCAGTACCAATTCACTGTTCAATCTTTTGTTCCTTTTCTTCTTCTGGCCAGACAAAACGCCAAAATCAAAGATAAAAGCGCACTTCAATCAGGCCCTATTCCAGTTGTCTCTCGTGTAAAATCTCCAACTACCCTTTTTCCGTCAACCGGAAAAATGTCTGCACCATATGTAGATATGCATTCGAGTAGCTTACACTTTAGACCATTTTGATTCATAATTTGAAGGCTTCAGTTCAAACCGTAGCGACATGTGGAGCCCTTGTGGAAGCAGGCTGCCTGTTCTTCACGTTTTGAAAAAGGGAAAAGATCAACTGACAAGTACAGTGGTCAAGCTTTGAAGACTACAATCATAATGAAGAAAAAAAAGCATAGATGTAATGCTTCTTATAATGGAGAAGAATGAGAGCTTCTCGCCGGGGAATTGATGCATCTTCTGTGAACCATTCTGCTTTTACTAGGAACTGTTTACACATGGGCACCCGATCTCTCTCGATCCTGCAGAGCATGTGCACCGAGGCAGATGTTGATGAACCAAGAAACAATGCAGAAACCATACTGGACATTTATAGCTCAGTTGGTATTTGGCTTTTTATCGGCACAGTCGTTTTGAATGAACCGATTCAGCCTGTACTATCCTCTTATTTAATAGAAACAATCACGGTAGTAAATGTCTTTCTTCAAATCTGGTTTGAATAAAAGAGATGCAGATTCAGTACAGCCGATACAGACTTTCTGTACCTTTATGTGCAATGATTCAGCTCCAACCTGCGTTTCGCTCAAGGTTCCTTGCATACTTCTTGAACTCTTCCTCCACATTAAGAAATTAGCTTATTTTAGTGACCTCTCCTCAACTTTCTCCATATATATATTTTTTATTCTTGGATAGGGAATGTGCAAGCTTGACATAACCATCCATATTCCTTTATTTATTTATTATTCTTGTTCCACATAGATGTATGCATGGAGAGGCACGTGTACATGAACATTACGTGCATATGTGAGCATGCATGTCTGCTTACGGACACAAACTTGAAAAGATTCTCAATTGTATGCGTGTGAAATTCTCTTCTTAGCAGTGTTGTGAAACATTGGTCTGAATTCTGTTCATTGACCAACGGAATTACATAAGGGTGGCTTGTCACACCTTGTGCATTTTTTATGATTCTGTAAATAAATTTTCAGTCATTACATTAAAAAATCCGCATTTTTAAGCAAAACCAACTACAATTTTCTTTCTTTTTTCTTTTTAAAAAAAAGAAACTCTTGTTATATCTGTGCTATATAAGAGAAGGCTTATTCACCGTGCCTGCTTTTATGCTGACAGTACAATGGCCTTATACCCAGCTTGCCAATTAAGAAGAATAAAAGAGAAAGGAAAGAATAAACAGGAAAAGGTGGTATGGTATGCGCTCTTTATGAGAGTAATCCAAGCAGAAATAGTTAGAGGTAATACCGACGTTCAAGAGCAAAGGGCTAAGAACATAATGCACCTTAACGGGAGCCACCAAATATAAAATTCAGGCATCTCAACTCCATCAGAAAAGAACAGGAAGGAAAAGGAAAAGAGGGTTCCTCTTTTGTAAAAGAAGCCCTAGAAAAGGAGTGCATTACAAAAGCTGCTCACCTTATCAGTTATCATCTACATACTTTCAAGAGGAAGAACGAAAAAAAACGCCAACTCCTTTCAATTCATTCAAAACTTAAGTGGCTACTTAAAGATTCTATCATCTCTATTCCTTCTATCTGTACATGTATAAACCTCCAGCAGGCAGACAACTTACATACTTCTCCTCACGCTTCATACTAAGCAATCCATCTGAGATAGAAATTCAGGATGCATGAACTGACATACAAGAACGATGATCATGAACAATGAGATTCTAAGATGAACAGATCTCAAGACGGCTCTTTGGGTGCAACTGTGCTGATCACTTTCCCCGCCATTAAGTGCGTGAAATCCTTTGAACTTAATTTTACCTCATTTGGGGTTCAAACCAACTTTCTACCCATGTGCTTGGATGCCCTTGTGGACCATGTGCTAATAGTGACCTTCAAATAGAAGATTGGCGCCCTTAATAATGGAAGCGATAAAGGGAGAACGGAGAAAGGGACCACTCATCAAACTAAGGATTGCTATATCATATAATATTCCTTTTTATAACCCATTAAATGTTAGTCACCTGCCATAATAACCATAAAGGAATTTTTCACATTGCCAAGTTGAAGAGAAGATATTAATCTCATTTTGGGGTTAAGGCGCTTCTCTCCCTTCTGACATTACATGTGAATATTTCAATGCACTGACCAAGAAGGCCTATCTATTTGCCTCCTCTTTATCATGAGTTTTGGATAAAATATGAGAGAGAGCGGGGGAGGGAGAAAAAGTTTCTCGCATCAGGTCCTTATCCTTTACAGTCTTTTTCAGAAATGTCCATCTTATTTTAGGTTTTGCAGAAA
Organism: Nymphaea thermarum; assembly: GCA_011799765.1. Lineage (NCBI taxonomy): Eukaryota > Viridiplantae > Streptophyta > Magnoliopsida > Nymphaeales > Nymphaeaceae > Nymphaea > Nymphaea thermarum. The sequence goes on along the minus strand of JAANDH010000002.1, from coordinate 630,724 downwards.
GGTGAACATATGTTTTCTGATCAGTTCACTCAAGCTTAAGCTTTTCATGAAAGTGATTATGGCCAAGTTCTGCTAGATTATCGTGAGTGTATTTTTTTGAAATCTTCTACGCATAGGCCAAACTATCATTCTGCCTTTTCCTGCTACAACCACCAGTTTGCAAAATCCAGTGAATCAAAGCCTACTTGCAAAATAAGCCGAAAGAAAGGAGACCATGCTGGAGAAGACCCCAAAATATTTATTGGCCTGTGGGAGTGGGAATCACATGATCCCCACAGTTAAATAAAAGCTCCTCTCTCTCTCTCTCTCTGATTTGTTGAGGTGAAATTATAACTTACAAGGACAGCATTGTCATGGAGCGTTCTTGTTCCAGCAGGAGAGGTCTTTAGAAAAATTGTCCTTTGCAGCTTCTTTATTTAAAAATGAAAAAAAAAAAAAGGAAAGGGAAAAGCAACCTCTTCTAACTTAAATGTACCCTTAGCCACTATAAGGTACATGCATGAAGGACCAATGTAAAATATGCCAAGATGCACGTGTAGCAGGTTATGCTGTGCTACTAACTCTCAATTATTCAATACATGCATGACCTTCCTAATTCATAAACATAACAAGCATTAGCTCTCTTTCTCTCCATCTATATGTTTTGTTTCTGAATGTTAATTGCCAAAAAACGGACATTAACAGACGAGAAATATGGTACCATATTGGAGTTGTTAAGATGGAATCTCTCTCTCTCTCTATATATATATATATATATATATATATATATATGCACTTGTGTGTGTGTAAAACAGATACTTCTTCGGATGGACTTTATCAAGAATGTATAAATGTTCTTTGTTCAATTTAGCATGATTGACGTGTCAACTGTTCACAATCACACCACCTGTCTTAAGGGGTGAAAACCCAATGACTTGGATCGCATGAAAACTTGAAACGAGAAATTGCATCATTTTCACTAAACTAGTTTGGTTAAGATTTTAAAACAGTTAGTAAAGAAAACTTACATTTGAAAGCTGAGATTGGGCAAGGAGTACTTGCTGTTTTTTCTGGGGCCCAACATGAAAACTAACCAAAAGGTTGTCCCATTTCCAAATATAATAATATCATAAGGTGTTTGTTTAAATAGAATAACAAGGAATGAAGGCGATCGGCGTCTCTATGGCCAGATGGGGCAAGAAAATTATAACGTCTGCCTGTCACATGCTGATTCCTGCAAGAAAAAGATATCGTTTTCTGTTAAGCCAGCACATAAATGTCATCAGGAAGAATCAAATGGTGGCTATTCCGGCCATTTCAATAAGTACCAACATCGACAAGACGCAGCCCCACATCCATCCCAATCTTGGAAACCAGATGCCCGTCCAGTCGAGCCCCACGTAAGAGACACAAAAGGTGACGACCGAGGGAAGACAGTGATGGGGGCGGTGGCGCTGCCAGTGGCGGCGGCGGCGGCGATGGTGGTGGCAGTGGCAGTCTTCCATATTTGGTCAAGGGGAGGCAATGGGATTGCATGGGCTTGAGGGTCATGGTGAGAGTGGGCGTATCAAGTAGGGACAGGGCAAGGAGTAAGGCGGTAGTGCCCTACTCGGCTACCCCACCCCTTTCACTACTCGGCTACCCCACCCCTTTCTTACACCTCTCCGAGGGGAGGGGCCGCCTCTAGGCCTTAGCGCGCAAAGAAAAGATATAACCCATTGCCTTGACCTGACTCTCAATGGCAGCCCATCTCAAAGACCAAACCCACCCTCCTCCCCAGCCCACCAAAGCTAGGAGAGGGAGGCGAAGGGAGACCACCATCTCCACAAACGTTTCCTCTGCCTCCTTCCCCTCCCCAGACCCTTCCCTCTCTGCACCAACGCCGAGGAAAGAGCCGCCGGCCGTCTCACCAGACGACACCTGGTGCTGTGCTCCACCACACCGACGGACCACCACTGCCACTACTACCACCGCCACTAACACTCCCAGCCACCCATCGCAAGACCAGAGGCACCAAGAGCCGGAAACCACCACCAGACCCGCGCCGGAAGCCACCGAAGTCTCTTCCTCCGTTAGGCAAGGCTTCATTCCAGACCGACAGTCTTCCTCCCCATTTCGAGTTCCGGTCTCTCCCGGCCGAGTCTCTCTTCTCATGGACCCTTCCTCCTCCTACCCCTCCAGCTATAGCAAGTTTAACTCCGCGCTCAATGCGGGGCTCCTCAACCCCATGTCGCCTCCCCCATCCATCGACAAGACTCGGTCGAGTCCAACCCTCTTCGAGATGATGACCAGTGAGCCGGATTGCCGTTCCAGAAACCAGCCCCCTTCTGGCAGCATCACCGTTGCCGCCGTGACCGGCGGCAAACCGCCTCCCCACGTGATGACCGTCCAGGAGAAGCACCTGTTGATGCAGGAAAGGGTTAACGACATCTTGGGGAGCTCGAGCCCCGGCAGCCGGTTCAACGACGCCGGATCGAGCGATGTGAAGCTTACCCTGAGCTCTAAGGACGGGTTCAGCGTCTCCTTGAACGTCCACCGCCACATACTCGTCTCGCACAGCCGGTTCTTTGCCTCGAAGCTCTCGGATAGGTGGTCGAAGCAGCAGAAGTCGCTACCCCACCTGGTGGAGATCTCGGATTGTGACGATGTGGAGATCTATTTGGAGACTCTGCGTCTCATGTACTGTGAAGATCTCAAGAGGAGGTTAATGAGGGAGGACGTCTCCAAAGTTTTGGAGATACTCAAGGTGCTCTCTCTCTCTCTATCTATCTATCTGTGTGTGTGTGTTTGTGTGCGTGTGCTACAGTGGTGATTCAATGGTAGTCTTTGAAATTCCTTTTTCTTGACAAATCTTGATAGTTTTTCCGTTGATTCAACATTTCATCGCGTCAAGGAATTACACAGGTTTAGCCGCCTCTGTTTCGTTGTACTTTTCTTCTCCCATCGACTTGCTGCTAGAAAAAAGAAAAGTGCCTCGTATGATGAAAAAAGGAAGGATCGTTCTAGTGCAAATTCCTATTTATGATAAACCTCTCTTTCGTTCCTGTTCCTTTTTTTTTTTCTTCTTCTTTGGCTTGCAACTATATTTTGTTCTTTTTGTAAACCTATTTCGGACGAAGTCCAATCCACGATTTCCTGGTTGAATGAACTCATCGAGGGCTTAACTGCTATTTATACGTCGAAAGAACGTGTCTCTGTCAAAGTGGTTCAATTTGTTTGATAAAAATACCTTTATTATATTTACCTGTTTGACTGTCTTCCACTTTTCCTGTTTGATGTGTATGCCTAATTGCGCATATTCTAGTTACTTTTTTTTTCCTGTTTGATGACAAAAATCATAAGTAATTCTGATCATGACCTTAAACATTCCTTTCCTGATCTTGTTCTCTTCCATTGCCAATTGCCATGTTAAATAACCAAAAAGGGTGACGTTCTCTTCCTCTGTATAGGTATCTGCAGCAATTGTATTTGATGCGGGTATTTTAGCATGTCTAGAATACTTGGAAGCGGCACCATGGGCAGAAGATGAAGAAGAGAAGGTGGCAGCACTACTATCCCAGTTGCAGCTTGATAGCACAAATGCAGCAGGGGAAGTGTTGAAGAGGGTGTCTATGGAAACTCCAGTATCTTCGGAAGACGAAATAGTGGTGAGACTCCTCGATGTGGTGCTTCAAGGCAAAGATGAAAAGGCCAGGAGGGAGATGAAAGGGTTGGTGTCTAAGATGCTGAGAGAGAACTCTTCCCATAGCAGTACCAACAACACCAATCTCCTCGATGTCAGCAAGGAATCACTCTATGCTGCTTGTAGCTCTTGCTTGGACCTTCTTTTCTGCAACTTCACAAAGGCTACTCAAATGGGATTCATGGATAAAAGCAACCATGAAGAAAGAACTGCAGTCGTGAATGAGATTTCTCGGCAAGCCGACAATCTCAATTGGGTGCTGGAGATCCTGATCGATCGACAAATTGCTGAGGATTTCACGAAGATGTGGGCAAGTCAGGTTGAACTTGCAAAGTTGCACGCCATGGTCCCAACAATGTATAGATTTGAGGTGAGCAGACTGACTGCTAGGCTGTGTGTGGGGATTGGAAAGGGTCAGATTTTGGCACCCAAGGAGGTGCGCATCTTGTTGTTGCAGACATGGCTTGAGCCTCTCTATGAGGATTTTGGATGGATGAAGCGGGGGTGCAAATCGATTGATCGGAATGTGGTCGAAGAGGGTCTTAGTCAGACAATTCTTACATTGCCACTCTCTCAGCAACAGGCAATTTTGATGAATTGGTTTAACCGATTCCTGAATTCTGGGGACGAATGTCCGAATATTCAGAGAGCGTTCGAAGTGTGGTGGCGGAGGGCTTTCTGGAAGAGAAATGGGGAGACTGACCGGCGCAGGCAGTTACAGATTGCAACAATGCGGGTTTATGAGAATGGCGGGTGAAAGAATATCCTGTGGCTTCAATATGAAGTTGGAAAAAGTTTTCCCTCGAAATTTTCTTTGGAAAATGATTTCGTTGATGGATGAAATATTTTTGGATTGTTCTGTTGGCTTGTTATGTAACGGGAAAGAAAAATGGTAAACAGATGAAGTTGAGATGATGGATAGAGACTGGTGATTGAGACGTCTGACATGAATCATAACAGCTTAATTCAAGAAGACTGCGAAGAGTAACTTCATCCTGGATGAATGGCAAGACTATGACAGGAGCTAAAAGAATTGTGTTCGTTGGGAAGTTATGAGGATGAAGATGGTGGAATTACTAAGTATCTTTTTCTGTTTTTTTTCCCCTGATTCCTCCCTGACACGGCTTTTTGATGGTTCCATGTTTCATTTTTGACGCCGGAGGGAGTTTTCTTCTTCCCTGCTTTGGATGTATAGTGAATTAGTGTATCCTGATATCATTTGGTTTCTAATAATTTGAGTGGTTGATTGATTCTCTCCTTCTCTGTGCGTGTGAAAACAGCTATAAATTTACCGTTGTTTGAGATCCTTCCAAACGAAGGGGCAGGTAGGAGTAGGACCGACTTCCAACAATTTGTTAGTGTTCCCTTGCTGCTTATTTTGCAAGTGAAATTGAAATGTTGGGCACTACCGGCGTACCAAAAGCTTATACCATTTGAAAGGAATTTAAGTTTCTTAAAATATTTCTCCATGGGCTTCCTGCTTTGTGCGAATGGGAAAAACTCCAAAGAAGAGGACCTACCATTATCGAACTGCATTGACCCATCGCCTCTGCCCTCTCCCGTGTGTTATTTTAACTTCGAGTAACAGGCATATGGGGCTTCACAGCTTAGAGGCTCCCCCAACTATACTAGCCTGCTTCCATGTGAGGCTGCCTCCAAGTGCCAGTTCTATATGCCAACCTCTAACATCAATAATGCTACGTGTTCACTGTACACCCTCTGAAATACGGGCCACTAAGCATCCGGTGACATTGTAAATTTCAAACCAAGAATTATCCTGTCTTCTGGAGTATCATTCCACGAAAATGGACAAAAAGAAAAACTGTACTGCATTGGATGTCTTTAGGTACGGAAGCAAAGGAACTGGTTCGTACTTGAAGATAAGTTCCACTGAATGTTGTTTGTTTCAACACATGACCCTTCACTAGAAGCCGAGAAAGATAAAAGTCACAAGAGATTTCGCTGGTTTGCTAATTGAAAATAGAATACATAAACAGCTCAGAAGCAGAGTTCCTGTGATATACGTATTCAAGTGGGGCAGAGTGTCATGTTTTGATTTGCGACTCTCCAAAGAAGTGATAAGAAATGAAGATTCTCTTTTATGTCGACATCAGAATGTAGGCAAGCTAGAGGAGAAGAAACAGGAAATCTAAGAGCCAAATGCCTGTGTTGCTATTTACAGAATGCCTCCCTTCAGGTCTTTCTACCCTTCAAACCTTAGAAGATATTCGAGTGGCAAAGGTAGCATGAACTGTAGGCTGAATTTTAAACAGTAGACCACATTCCCACTGCTGATTTTGAATCTCCAAATTTTATTCAGATATAGGAAAACGTCCAAATATCTTTTGAGGAAAGCAATAACATTATCCTCTCCATTCTCACCCTTTTCTCTGAGTCCTCAGATCCCAACTACTGCTACCATAATTGATTCATCTTAGACTGAACAGTCTTAGGGTGATAGTGTCGACAAACCCACAAAAGCAAAGCTCACCAAGCAACCAAAGAGAAAATTGCTTGCTCAGTCATACCCTTCGCTCCATCAAGGCTACCAAAAGGGTGAATATGGAACAGAGAAGCTCTTCTTCCAACTAACCAATCAGTCATATGCGACTGCATGTCATGTAATCTGATGTGCATGAAGCGCCTAAAGACGCACCAGATGTTGAAGCATGAGACACCAATCTCAACTGCTAGCTTTGGTGGTGAGGACCACATGATTTATACAGCAGCCATTATCAAACTGTTTGTCCATCCTTAGTTCTGCACATACAAAGGCAATCACCACAGAGAGAACCTCGAAAAAGCTACATGACCACTTCCTCAGTCATCATTTCAATAATGTTCATCTTCAACCTCCATTCAGACAAATAGCATTCTCAGCCAACAACAATTACAAGTACTGACAACAGAAGGTTTAAAAGCAGAGCCCCAGGTGTCACTCAGGTTAATTTTTACCAAAAGGTTGAGTTGTTTGCGGAAAACAAAAGGAACAAAAAATAAATGCTTTACATTTACTTGAATGTTTTCTTTCTACAGTTGAGGAAAGACTTATGCTCATATGTCAATAAGATCACCATGCACATTCAACGCATGTTTCTTTCCTCACAATGACACTTTCTGCAATCAATGAAATTTTCACTGCATTCATCACATTCATAGCATCATCATGATATGATTATTTGAAAATAATTGGAATTTTAGCTTCCTAAGTATTTGACTGGGACAGCCATTTGTATATGACTTTTAAATTATACTGAGTCCAAATTATGTAAAAATGAACGAAACTTTGCATCCACGGAATATAAGAAAATTTTAGGTAGAATTGTATCTAAGATGGTCGAAACTCATAATTATGTTCTCCACATAGTCAGACTGTTTTGAGAAAAGACGAAGATCTAGAAGGCAAATAGTGTGTGTGTCCTGCATGTCCATTGCTTAGTCAAGTTGAAGTATTACACCCATCTGTGGATAGCACTAAGCAGACTGAGCTTCTGTTCTTTCACGATGATGACATATTTGTAATCAAAGATTTTCACCCAAGACAGATTTTCACATTCCTGGCTCTCTGATAAGGATCTTATGTTAGGAAACGAGACCCTTTCTCTTTCTCACTTACAACACTAAGAGAAGAAAATGAGGAAGAAAAAGAAGAAGAAGACAAGGATTTTCCGTGGTTCGGAGACAGTTCTCCTACGTCCACAGCCGCATAGAGTTTGTCACTATCATAAAAAGATCAAAGAATACAAGGAACTGCCCCTTTCTTAAACATGGGAAATTAGGGCAAACCAGCACAAGGAAAATTACATAATTGCTCTTACAAAAAACTTGCAGAAATTAGGGAAACCTATTAAGTTTAGATCAGGCTCCACACTCCAACATCATAATGATAAGATATATATAAGAAATTGATCGGATCTTTATCTTTCCAAATATTTGGTGTACACAGCAATTTGCGCATGATTTTCAAACTATACTGATTCAAAATACTGATAACTAATGACTTTTAAACCCATATAAGAACATGAAGATCTTATAGAGGATTGGAACTAAGATAGTTTAAATGAGAAAAGTAGAAGTCAACAAGATTATGTGTTCCATATACTCATATACCAGCTAAATTTATCCAATTATTCTCCTGAACAGATTTTACTTGCCAGGTAATACTTCCAAGAATGGTCAATCTAACAGTATAGATTAGGCTCTACATAAAAGGTTGGATAAATGTGCTTTTATTATTTAACTTCCCACATAACCATGGACCTAGGTAAGTTCAATCTTACATGGTTCAACTGGGTTTCTACAATGCCCTGGACACGTAAATGGAAGGAAAAGGGCACAATGCTTTTAAAATAGCAAACTTGACTTCGAAGCAAATCCGTGCACCCTTGCGACAGATAGTCTTAAAATGACTGACTTGATGTTTCAAGCAAAAATACAAAAGGATATATTTCCTTAAGCAAGGATGCATCGCGTACTTTCCATCTGATAGTGTAATTTAATGAAAGAGGAAACCATGTAGCATGAAACTATTTCCTGATGACAATCGAATGCATGAAATTACCTTGCATTCAATAAATTGGATAAGTGTACTGACAGTCAATATCCAGAGTCGCTCAAATAACTAGATTCATGTAGGAAAATTAGATTCTTGTGCATGGAAAGTTTGTTTGCTTATTGTGGAGCAGCAAGACACCATAAAGAATTAACTGTGTTTCAGATTAAACAAAAGAAAAAATTTACCCACCATAGTTTAAGAAGAAGGTTTTAGTTTTATATAATGATCTTGAAATTGTTCCCTGGCAACGAATGATCTGATTAACAGATAATTCACAAATTTTGCTTCAAAATTTCAGCATAAGGAAGTCAAATCTACCGAGGAAATATACACAAAAGTGAGGACGAATGAAACTCACTCTAACTCTTCATCTTCTTCAGCGCTTTAAGCGAACTTTCCAATGCTGTATATGCAGCAACTTCGGACAAGCTTTTGCTGCTCAATGCATAATCAAATACGCCGTAGGCGTCGGCAATTTGCTCAGCCCGACAAAGCGACCTAATCAAAGTTGCATATGCAGATGATTCGAGCTTTATCGAATCAGACTTCATAATCTCATACAGCTTGAACCCTGTATCCAAATGCTTCCCCTTCGATAGGCCCTGCAGAAGCGTGTTATATGTGCATGAATTCGGGATACAACCCTCCTTCTCCATCTCTTCCAACAGTCCAAGGGCGCCCATTGGGTCCCCCTTCCTGCACATGCCATTCATCAGGGTCGTATATGTGATCGTATCCGGAGAATGCCCTTCATCAATCATGATCCCCAGGTACTTCCTGGCCTGATCAACCCTTCCGGCCTTAGACAACCCGAAAATTAGAGTATTGTACGTGACAAGATCTGGTTCAATGCCCTGCTCCTTCATTTTCTTGTAAACACTAACCACTTCGAACCCTTTATCCACAATACAATATGCCTTCATGATGGTATTGTAAAGATAACAATCTGGCTTGAATCCAGACTCCCCAAGAACATCCAGGAGGCGCATGGCCTCCCGGAGATTCTTGCTCTTACAGACAGTGTCGATCAATATAGTATACGTAACGAGGTCAGGCTTGACATTTAATTCGTGCATCTCCTCGATGAACCTATAAGCGCTAGACACGGCCCTTGCCTTGCACAAATGTCTAATTAAGAAATTGTAGGTGAAAGCATCAGGGGAGGAGGAGGCAGAGGAAGGGGACTTGCAGGAAGAGAAGTCTTTGAAGACTTGAATAGCGTCCTCTGAGTCATCGACGGCGCAAAGGCCGCGGACGGCGACGTCGCAGGAGGCGTTATCGGGGGGAATCCCATGGGTGGTCATCAAGTCGAGCGCCTCCCTGACTCGCGGCAATTCGCCGGTTTGGGCAGATTGGGAGAGGAGGATGTGGAAGGTGGTCCGGTTGGGGACAAAGCCAGACTTGAGCTTCATGTGGTTGAGAAGCTGCAGGGAGGTGCCGAAGGTGGAGAGGCGGCAGAAGTCGGCGAGAAGAGTGTTGTGCAAGGAGGTGTCTCGTGGGTTTCGGCATCTGGGCAGCATGGAGTCGTACACCTTCTGGGCATGGGAGAGCTTGTCAGAGCTGAATATGTGTGTCTGCTTCTTCTCCTCTGAAGAAGTCTGGTCGTCGTCATCACCATTTTCTTGGCAGTGGGGGATGATGATCGAGGACGAGGATGCGTCTGGTTTTCGCCTATTGGTGGAGGAAGAAGCCGATGGTTTAGAGGCAGTTCTCAGGAGGGAAGGAGATTGGCGGTGCTTTCGCACCAGGCCACCCAGTTTGCCCATATCTCCCCTCTCCCCTTCACGATGGGGTTTAGGGTTCAAGGAGGGATTTGGTCACTGAACTGACACAGTTGGTTTGGTTTCTGATAATGAGATCCAGTTCTAGATCCACATCCATTTAACCGTCTGCCATGTAAACTGTACTGCTGGACGTTGGATTCAGATTGGATTGAGTTTCAGCATGTCTCGACTTCAGTCCTCGGTTCATATTTTAGTCCAAGTGCTTTGTTAATGAACAAGCTTTGAACAAGGTCAGTTCAGTTTCTTGGGCTTCCTGATCAGCACTTTCTCAGATGGCAAGATCTAGGTTTCAGGCTTTTAGCCCATGAATAAATATTAACAAAGATGACCTACAACCATAGCCATAAACAATAAGTAACAGGAATACAGGAATTTGATCCCTTCGAACAAGAACCGACACCTATTTTGGCCAAGAAAAGGAGAAAGATTTTTTTAATTGGTTGGGAGAAAAAAATCAGACTTGCTCCTTAATTGATTGAGGTTCACCATAAAAATAAAACATGTATAGAAGAACGATGGACTTAAACTGCCGATTCAGGTGAATTTGAGTTCCGTTCTAACCACTTGTTACACCAAAAGACTTGTAATCGACGCAAATATTGATTCCTTTTGATCGCCCAATGCAACTCTGCTGGGACGAAGCCTCCCTCATTTTATTCTCAAAGAATGAAAGCATTCATTCCTTTGATCTTTTAGATCTTGGGATAAAACTGATCTTACTAGCTTCTTCTTTCACAGAGAAAAAATTCAGGCCAATTTTATCAAGTCAAAAACTGAAGATGAGGCATCTGTTTTCTCAATTAATCATGACAAGGGCAATCGTTTATCGTAGTTTCATCTTCTGATGCAGTTTTATTTAGGAAACACCGTTTCAGATACGGGTTACGTCGTTTTACTATTGGGTCAAAACTTGTAAAAAATTTGATACTGCCAGAAGTTTAAAACTGTAAATAAGACTATTAGACTAATCCATTACAGATTGAAACCCCAGGAAAAAAACCAACTTGAAATTAGTTTCTAAAGGCGCATATTCTCTAAGTCCTTCCTTAAATCCGTGTATATCTTTATGCTGCAATCCAGATTTTTACGAGTTCCTGTCTGCCAACACTTTCCTCCCAATTTGGAGACTTAAATCATGATTATCTGATCCTGACAATTTGGTCCTGATGCAGTATCTGATCCAGGCCAAAGAATATTTTGAAAGAATATCTGAACCCAGTGTGGTTCGTAATGAAATAACAATTGTCAAGTTAATACAAATCTGATATGAAGTAGATCTGCTTCTCTACTTTTAATGATTATTTTGTGGAGATAGCAGATCAGTTTCTTGGATATCTAGATTAAAACTGAACCGCTGTAACCCCTCTTCATTAAGTTAATTGGTAAGATGATCAATGCTATTTTTCATTATACTGCATCTTCTGTATTCGCCCAAGTATATATTCTTGGCTCGGCCTCCGCTTAGGTGACACTCCCAGCTAACCAGATTTCCAAGATTGAAAATGTTGAATGTGTTCATGTCGCGGCATGTCCTTTATACAGTCGAGTTTGTAATGCTAATTCCTAATTATCAAGAGTCTCTCGTCCTAAACATCCTGAACACCTGCCCCAATATTTGTAGCTTGTCCTGATTGAAAGTATCTACCAATGCATGTTCACCAGAAAACTTGCCTTTATTTAATCAAAATATTAAAAAAAAAAAAGAAATATTGGTTTTGGTGCCAAGTTTCAGTTAATTAGATATATTCATTTGATTAATTTGGAACATAGACATGAAACTGGGATTCTTGTATAATAAGGCACACATTCTCTCTCTCTCTCGCTCGCTTATCATCACTATCACATCAAATTAAACTTTCATGTCACAATAAATAAACTAAAATCTTGGGTGATGAAGGTTCTGACCCCTCTTTGTAGGGACAAAAGAGGTAGGGGCGGCTCCCCCGAGGATAGGAGAGGGACCTCTTAGGTTTTACCTAACAGAGGCTCGTCGGGATGCAGCCCATGATAGAGCTAAGGGTCTTACCTTATCCTACTGCCTAGAAGAATAAATAGGTGTTTGGTGAAAACTCATCTTCCTTTTTTCCCTTGTTTGATTGGAAAAAATGACAAAACGTTGGGTTGAGGATCTCTCAGCAATAATAGGAAGGAATTCTTCATCTTCTAGAAATACCAAATATCTCTTTGCCTACACACTCATACACATGAGAGAGTTCATCCTAAACTAAGCCAGCTCTTCCATGGATTCAAGCTTTGAATAACTAGACATGAGAGAGTTCATCTTAAACTAAGCCAGCTCTTCCATGGATTCAAGCTTTGAATAACTAGACTTACGTACTGGAGTTGAGCTGGAACTTATTTTCTATCTCAACTTCATACAACTTGAAGAGGTTGTTTGGCAACAATAACAAACTATTATTGTTTGGTGAATCTATTATTGTTTGGTGAATCTATTTCATTGCTATTGTTTCTTTGTTACTATGATCAAACAACCCCGAAGGAGCTCAAACAAAGAACATGTCGCTTGAACTTAACACAGCCAACTTTAGTGTTTTTTTAGAATACGAGTATAAATAAAGAAGTATGTTGAGAACCTACTGATGCATGTGAAAGAACCACCGTTCGACAATTTTGGTACTTTTAAAGGGTTGATTATAATTAACCAAACAGATCCACGGCCACCAGAGGGAAGGGTACCCTTTCACTAGGTCACGTCTTTCTCAAAGCTTTCGCTCCCTTCAGTCCGTCTCAGAGACCACATCATGAAGCTCGTAGACATGGCGGGGCATCCCCTTGGCAGCTTCTCTGTTCAACGGAGCATGACAGCCATCCCGTCGCTCTCATAACGTTTTACATGAGCAACTTTCCCCTGAAGTGAAAAAAGCATAACGACATTGCCAATTCTCGATGCCCTTTTCACCTAAAGCCGCTCTCATGGCCTTGTCCGCTCTGTTCCTGTCTCTTGGGCTCTCTAATACTCATGTGACAGCTCCTGCACTGCCTTCTGCTTCACCATTCACTGTTAGGCATGAGCCTCACAATGTCATGTAGTCCCCAACCCCACACTCCATGATTGCTGCAAGTAGGGGATAAGGCCTAAGATGACTCCAACTGGTTTTTTTTTTTTTTCTTCTTCTTCCCTTGTTGATGAGAACAATGAAATACTGATTAAACCGAGAAAAATCATGGTGGTGTTACAGAAACTGAGCACTTCCTGTTGGTAGTATGTGTTTCTTATTCATCATCATTTGGGTTGGGATTGAAGGGCTGAATCATTTGATCTCATAATATGCTAGAAGAAGATCGGCTAATGCACCAAAAGGAGTTGTTGGGCATTCAATACGGAGAATCATTTTACTCGAAGATTTTTTTTGGGTTAGTTGGATTTTGTGTGTATCACAGAAACCCCGCAATGGAAAGGACATGTCCATGATGAAATTGAAATGCGAATTGACACTGCACGTGCTTGGTAGGCCCAACATGCTCCTCATGTTTCCCTGGTGTTTCCTGCAAACATCACTTCTGGAGCACATGATGCTATGAAGCCAACCTCAAGAAAATTATATGGAAATGAAATTTGGTCGCTACTCGAAGAGGAATGGGAAACAGTGATACAGAATGCATTAAAATATATATACATAGGCACATGATACATGCACAGATACAAATGCGTGTGCAAGTTTATTTCTCTGTAAGCATATGTTTTGTTTTCACAACTAAGAACAACAGTGATCAGAACTGGTGGATAACATTCAGGAAGCTTAGAATTAGAACGGTGGTGATTGATTGAGACTCTTTTCTGGGGATGCTTGGGGGCTGGCTTTTAATGGTATATTGGTTTCTGTTCTCATATTTGAGCAAAGATGATCGTGTGGTTGAGGAGATGAGTGAACAACACGATACAGTAGTGTTCATAAGGAGCCAATTTTTGGGTCAACAAGGTTGCTTTCGTCTCTCTATCTCTCATTTGTCCTTTCCTCCTTCTCATCCCTTTCTCTGTCCAAGCTGTTTTTCCAGCCTTGCATTTGGCTTATTTGCCGGTTGCTACCCTCTCTATCGACCCAATTACTGAAAAAACTGTACCACATTTACCCTACGCAGAAAAGAGAGAGAGAGTGTGTAGCTAAAAGTATAAACAGATATTCTTCTGCTTCGAAGTGGACCTCACCGATTCAATTAATAGGGCCGTTCGTATCGAGAACAAGTTATTACCTACCCACAAGCCGTATTCGAATCTCATACACAGCTGCAAGTTGTTTTGATTTAAATTTGATCATGTTGACATGACAGTGCCAGTAAGAAGATCAAACAACCACGAAGACACTGGAATTTATTGTATTGAAAAACAGGTTTTTTCAATGAAAGAGCAGCACTTTAGTAGCGTTTCCTATCAAATCAGCCATAAAGATTGTTTTTATGTGGACAGATTAGTTGATAACAGCATGAAATATTTATATAGATCCCAAGGCCAGTTGAATATATATATATATATATATATATATATATATATATATATATATATATATATATATATATATATATATATATATATATATATATATATATATATATATATATATATATATATAAAGTACTAGGCTTAGACCCTGAAAGAGTATACAAAACCAGATATATCTTGTGATCGCATAAACCTAATCCAACTTTGGTTCATTTCAATTAAGGATAAGCTTTTTGCAGATCCATTGACATTCATACCCAAGAGTTTTTAATCATACCAAGAAGAAACAAAAGCGAGACATAATACTGCAAAAACTAGCCTTGAAAACAACTGAATTTCATTATAGCTGAAAAATAATATGATGAAGAGCCAATAATAAGGTAAGATTGATGTTACATGTCTCTGGAAAAGAAAGCACAAAAAGATGGTCAATCAAGGTCCAGTCCCACTTTGTTGTAGGTCTGGCCAAAACACTTTTGATCTTATGGCCATTATGGGTGCCCATCTTTTCTTTGAGATTCACAGACCCAGACCTGCCTGCTGGGTCCACACTCTCCTCCTCCCATTCGTTTGTGGCGCTGTATAATTCCTTTCAGATGCAATCCCCCTTTACGGGTCCTTCACTCTTTGTCCATCACCGCAAGTTACAAAAAGCATATTTGGGCCAAAATTATTGCATATCATCAATCAACTTTCTGGTGAATTAATCTCATTTCTTCTTACTTCCATGGCCTGATGTGTCTGTTGCTTTATCTTCTCTAGTCACCAATGATAGAACACGAAAATTAAAGAGTATTATGTACAATATATCAATATGACTATCTTAAAATGGTTGCTAAGAACATGAAATCTCAACTAAACTCATTGTAGAGACCGTCAACAGATCAAATTATGTCACACATTTATGAATCAAAAGCTGATTTGATGAAAATTAATTTATCAGCTTAGTACTTTTTGGAAAGAAAAGGGTACTTTTAATGAGTTGGGATGTAAGTCAACAGATTTATGTTAATTAAACAACTCCTTTGACTCTCAAAGATTCTCAAAGGGAAAAAATACAAAAGTAAATGGATTAGATGTGTTTGCTCAATTTCTTTAAGGAGAAGGAAGCCGAAAGTTGAATGCCCTAAAGAGGGATCCCCTCACTTTAAGACCCAGGGATGAAGAGGTTTCATGAATGGTCAAACTGGTAGATATATACGAACCTCTTAGGTTGGCAGTTCCAGCAATATGATCAATTAAAGGAAGAAACTTCGTAGTTTCTCTCATCGATTAAAAAATAACACTACTAACAATAAACCTTACCAAACTGAGAAAAGGGTCTCTATAGGCTCCTACATGAGTGTCACATATCTAATGATGCTCCTAGAGTTATACTAACTCACCTATTTGATTCTCATATAAAACTTATAGTTACCCATATGCTTTATATTTCTTGATAATATATCTCTAACGTTATTAGTTTGTAAAAAAGTGAGTAATAATATTTTAAAAAAAGAAAAAGTCATTTACCGCGATATTAGCATGTGTCTAATTGCCAGTCTGTTCATTTGGCACTACGTGCCTACAACCAGTATAATATTTGACGCCAACAATCAAGTGGCATCTATACCAACAATGATCACTGTGATTAGTCGTATCATTCCCATTATGTCTAGTTACTCGACTACACAAGAACCTAACATGGAATAAATTTAATCGACACTTGAGATGAGAGAGGAATAGAAAAACAAGAAGGGCATCTAAGAACACAGCAGAGCCTTTCACGCGGTTTCCAGACAGCCAGGTAAGAGGATCTAATGCACAGTCAAATTGTTTTCTTCTTACGCGTTCAACAACACGTCATGTGCAGGCAAAGCGAACGGTTCAGACCTGTTGGTTGAGTGAGAAGATCATCAAAAGCAAGGGCTCCCTCCTTCATTCATAGCCTTTCTTCCACCGTTCATCCTCTGTTGCATCTGCATGTACATGCGTGCACCGCCATGTGCATTGATCCAGCAATCGAAGCACATATAGTTGTTTTGGTAGTCGCAAACCGAAGCAAGTTATGGAGTGGGTTGATGTTGAGATTCAGTAGCTTACAACACTCATGATCTTATTAGAACAATGCTTTTGATTAGAACATTTGTAGATCCAAGAAACATGCACGTGACGTATGTGCTTGGAAATAGAACAGACTTAGAGAAGTGTTCGATAGACTGTCAAATTTTCTTCCACTCGTACACCTGCTAGACTTTGCTTCAAAGAAGGTGATTTTTACTTCGACAAGTTTTGCTCACTCTGCAACTTCATTGATAACTGAAATTTTTCATAAAAGGAGAATTCTGCCCCGAGACCTAATTGATTGATCTGGGAAACGTTGATTATAAATTCTTTCAACTGAATAAGCATAAGCCAACAAAAGCTCCCGCTCTCTTGATTAAATCTTTTAACTTTAAGATCCTCTTTCTATAAAGTCAAAAAGAAGTTCAGAAGCTTGATATTCTAGCGCATTTTTTGGTATAATTTCAATCCACTATAAAGCCAAATATCTGAAAATAAATGCATTTTAGAAACTCAAGTTATATATCAACTAAAAAATATGATTAATAATTTGATGACTGATTAAGAGAGAGAGAGAGAGAGAGAGGACAGCAAAAGAGACGAGGGGGAGAGTGGAGGGTGTCGGGCTTGAAGATAAGAAGAAGAAGGAACGGAGAAGAGAAAAGAAATGGTGGGGGGGACCCACCGTGTCTTTGCCTCAGCAGGCATAGTAATGGCAAGCGCAATGCAAAGGACACACACTCTCTCCCCTCTCTATCCTGTGGGCCCCACTCCTCCGCTCTCCGCCGCTGATAACAACCGCCGGCGCATATCGGCTAATAAAATCCGGTAATGAGTTTTTGATAAATAATATTGTGCTAATCGACGAATTATACAATTAAAAATTAACAAAAAAAATTAAAATGTTTAAATATAATCGAAATAAATTGTGCGCCGCACATTTCGAACTCTTTTTAATAGCCATATTTATCATCACCTATCAGTTTTTTACTTTTGTCCACTAAATTTCACCTGCATCCAGGGATCGTACATATTCTATCATGAGTTTTGAACTTTGGTTGCTTTTGTGGCAGCTACAGTGCTACCCACCGCACCAACTTTTTCAGCCTCTCTTCTTGTATGATTAAACCTTGGCACCCATCCTTATCCTTCTGGTTTAGGAATGGGCAGCCATTTGTTGTCAGACATTATGGCGCAGTTAATTAGCAATAAAATCAGCCCATATACATCTTGGTCCCATCAACGTTCTTTTCTCTAAAATTTATTGAACATATCATTTTAAAACTAACTTAAAGTAAGTGATCAAAGTATTTTTAGTATTCATATGAGTACTAATATGCTGAAGTATCCTTCTCTCCCTGCCTTCCCAACCACTCTCAGATTGTTCCAGAAAATTGGGTAGCAAGTCGTTTCTACTTTTCTAATTTAACTAGATTTCGTTTATGTTTGGTAACCAGCAGCCCCGTTGATTCGATGATTTCCATAGCAGCGAAGAAAATTTCATTGTTTTTGAAACAACAGTTGGAACTCTCACGGGCGTAGCGTAAGAGAATAGACGCCGGCGAAGATGACGCACTACTTCTCCGCCGTTGTTCAATGCCTTTGTTGTATTTTTCCGGCGGCTTTCACCAAAGGCGTTAACATCTGATGTGAATAATTTTTAATATTTTAAGCGAGACGACAACATCTCAACACCAAGGCTTTAATGCCTCCCTCGTGACAACAACGACCGGACGCACACGCCATTTGCCGTCACCAATCCATGTCCCTTCCCCTCCCCCACCACCATTTATTTCTCTCTTCTCTCTTTCTTTCTGTTTCTTTCTTTCTGCTATGTAAGAAGTTTACAGGAGAACGTGGCTGGCTGGTTCGCCGAAACGACTCGTTTGGCTCGCTGACTCGGTTTGTGTTCATGATGTCGAGCGAAAGGCCTTTTTCTTTTTATTTAGGTGACTCGCCTGACTCGGAACAGCTTTGCGTCGAGCCATGTATCCCGTAAATCGGAACGGTGGAAACAAAAGGCCGTATTTTATGAAAAGGATGAGGGCAATTTAGTCTACCAAAGTAGCGACAGGTCCAGGGAAGTTTTTAGTTTTTTATTTTTTAAAACACTTAACACTATGGCAGTTTCGATATAAAATATAAAAGAAGGTCCTTCTTCCTACGAGCGACCCTTATTAATCTCCATTGAATCTCAGCCCTTTCTCCCTCACAGACCACCATCTCTCTCTCTCTCTCTCTCTTCCCCTCTTTCGATCTCTCTCTCTCTCGGGTGCCGCTCAGAGTAGTTTCTCTCTCCAGATTTCTCCGATGGGGTTTCCGGTGGGCTACTCCGAGCTGTTTCTGCCGAGGCTGCTGATAAACGCGGCCTCATTGCTGGGCTTCCTCAGGGGAATCATAGACTGGCTCCTCCGGTCGGTGGGTCTCGCGGGATTTCTGGAGCCGGACCCGTCCTGGCCCGACTGCACCGACCAGCTGCCCGAATTCCAGTCCATGACCGCGGTGCTCATCCGGGAGATCCTCCCCGTGGTGAGGTTCGACGACATGGTGGCTGCCGGAGACTGCGAGGGCGGCGAGAGCTGCGCCGTCTGCCTCTACGAGTTCGAGGCGGGGGACGAGATCCGGCGCCTCACCAACTGCCGCCACATATTCCACCGCGCCTGCCTCGACCGGTGGATGGACCACGACCAGAGGACCTGCCCACTCTGTCGGACCTGCTTCGTCGCCGAGGAGATGCTCGAGGCCTTCAACGAGCGCCTCTGGGCCGCCGCCGGCATCCCCGACTTCTATAGCGAGTACTCCTCCCCCGCCTCCCCAACGCTTCAGATGTAAAACCTTTACTGCTCCAGTCGGACCGATTGTGTACATACATTTGAGAAGAAATTCAAATCCCTATAAACAGTTATTTTTTGCTCTTCCCCCTTTCGCTTTCCCTTCTTCTTCCTCTTCTGCTTGATTCTTATGAACTATATATATTTCCCCGTTCTCGTCAATTATCATAGTTAACACTGTATGTTTCTGAAGCTCGCCAATACACACGAAAAGATTATTTTATATGTGCAGACCTTAAAAGGATTTTTTTCATACGATTACGCAATTTTAGAGGAGAAAGTTAATTAGACAAAACAATGCTACAACATATTGTCTTGCATCTAATCTAGCCGAAATCTGGTGCTTCTTTTAAAATATAGATATTTTTCTTTTTTAATCTGTAAAGATGGTGCGGAGAATGGCAGTGAGGAAAAGCTGATGTGCCCATGTGAGACATAGCTGTTAGGGCACATGTGCGTGTGCATCTCTGGCGCCGGATTCCGGTGGCCGGAATATGATAGTACACGCCCACCTGGATGGAGTCAGGACAAGTTGATGGCTCGGAATTTGATGATGAGGTGTGGGTGCGTGTACGAATCACCTTTGTTAAATACGAGTGGAAGGCCCCCGAGGATAAATTACTGTATTTGCTTCACGAAATATTCCGCTTTATCTTACCACGCCCATCATACACTGTAGATACGAAAGCCCAAAGCTGGAAAAGAAAAATGAAGAGAATGATCTCGGAGAGCTTCTTTGATCTGCATCCGGTGAGTGCTTGAGAATCGTAAGTGGTTTCTAGGGTTTATGGTGGAGATCCCATTCAACTCATGAGCTCAACACGATCCGTCCCTCTCTCATGCGCCGGACTCGGCTTAGTCCGGGCCATCTAGTGCTGTGTGTTGACCTAGACCTAGCTTAGATCCACTATAGGAGCTCCGACTTCTTCGGAGTCAGCGACCAGGCTCATGCTTTGGCTGCTCTCTTAAGTTAGAGCTTAGGGACTAATTGGAGTTTTGGCCATTGGTAGTTGAGGGTGGTAGGTTCTCAATAACTCGGACCCTTTATTAGCTGCAGTGGCCGCATTATGTCGCCCCCCACATTAATGTAAAGTTACTAATGCCTGGGTACGAAACCGGCTGAGCTCATTGTCCGGTCAAATGGGTCAGATTTTGAGGGAAGAGCTCAAGCCTGGGTTCAGAAAAAGAAGAAAAAACAGTGAGTTACTCGTTGGTTCACCTGCCCAGTTAGAGGTTGAGGGGAGCATTTAATGTGAAGGACCCGTCCACTGCTTTTAGGTTTGAGCTGAGCCCGGACTTCCACTTTCATGTGAAAAATTAAGTATTTTTTTTGGATGGAGCACATGTTTGTGTCTTTTGATGTGATCTAACGCTTAGGGTTGGGGAATGAACCGAGCCGCTCGTGACCCCCGTCACTTCAACTCGTAACAAAACGGCGCTTTGCCACGACGCGTCCTTGAGCCGGCCACGTACAAGGGCTCATGACCTTTGTTTTAGGACTGCCCATGCATACATTATACGTTGTATCATATTGTTTGTAGATTATATATATATATATATGTGAATCTAAAAATAAAAAAATTTTAAGGGGCTGACATGGGCAGTCTCGAACTGAGGGGCAGAGAAGATTTTTTTCACTGCTACATCACCTATTAAGAGCTACACATGCTGACCATTATTTGGTTGTATCGAGTAATTTCTATTCGATTACTAGCCGTTAATATAAAAGATTAATGATCAAGATTGTAGATTTTCTTTAAAAATGGATTAGGGAGTTATACGATCTGTTAATCCTACTCCATAAAGCTATGTTTTATGCTTTTGCAATGGCTAGATCTACTTTACCAATGGCAAAAGCCTCTGAGGCCAACCTTCGCTCAGACATGGGTTTGAAACAAAGCCTGGTCTGGGTTTGAGAGAGCCTAACTCAAGTTTTCCTCATTAAAATCAGGAAGGAGAAATGAAGAAGGAAGATGATTTCACCATAAACCAACTATTGCAAGACTACTTGTTCTATAATTAAGTTGCATGCTAAATAGAATATGCAATGAGAACAAATTAATTTGAAACGCCAATCCAAGAAGCCCTTCCAATAAAAGAGAGAAATATACAACTACCTCGACCAGCTATGCTATGCTCTCTGAGATAAATTTGTATTTAAGCGCCCCAGGTGAGTGGGCCCTACGATGGGCCCCCAAAGTGCGAAAGGTCTAAAAACTAAGTGTGGGTTTGGATACTTTCCACCAATAAGGGAAGCCCATGGGTGCCCACCAGCAACTAAAGTTGGTGCTTAGTCCTTCTCACAGTCACAACTACTCCGTTGCCCTGCAGACAGCAAACATGATGGAAGAGCACACGCAATGACCCAACACCATGGTGACAGCCTCGTTTAAACAGCCATTATTAGCACCATTAATTTCTCTTAATCTTTGTTTCCTTTGAGATTTCCTTTTGTCCTGGAATCTTATTCCTGCAAAGAGATAGCACACAGTTACTGATTAAGATAATGGGAGGCTTCTTCCTTTCAGCTTCCTGAGAACAAACTAAACACTGTCCTTGCAGGTCGATATTTTCATTAGTTTCCAAGATGGTGGTTGCCTTTTAAAAATGTATCGTGGGCTGTTCGTGCTCGTGCAAACAGAGACGCACAGATTGACCTTGAAATCTGTAAGAAAATTTATCTTATGCAGGGATGCAATTGGTTTATAGTCTGTTTCGATCCAGCCTATGCATAGCTCATCTTCATCAACTTCTATCTAAATTTAATTTAGATTCAGACCCTACATCCAACATTTTATATGTAATAAGGCTACCACAGTTCGAATTCGGTTGCAGAACTGCATACTGAACCTCTGAATCTGATCAGTTGAACCTAGATTTCTTTTCCAAATCCATCGAAGTATATTCAAAATCAGAACAGTGATCTGTTACACTTGATCTATTTACATCCTCAACTGCTCTATGGTTGGCAAGCTAGCAATAAGCAACTGTAGAGGATTTGTTGGACGGTAAAGGAGGTGGGAATTCGAAGTTGAAGGTGGGTGAATTTCACATCTTCAATGAACGATCGTAAGGTTGGTCCACAAAGAGAACAAAACAAAAGTAGGGGTTTTCGTTCCCTGACAGCGACAGTGGATTAGGATCGATTTCTCAGCACCATTAATCATGTGAAACAGGAGATTACCGTCGATTTGGAAAATTGGTAGTGCAAGCTCACAAGTCAAACCTTTCTTTTCATGAGAGGCAACGTTAAAGTAGCGAGCAATTAAAAATGTGCCTACGAAAGGCTAGCTGTAAGTAGGTACATGCAGCGCTCCAGAGGTGACTTGCATGAACCAATTAGATTTTGACAACCACCAATCCCAATAATTCTAGCTGTTATATCTGTTGCTTATTCAATGTGGAGAATGAGATGGGGAATGATAAACTTTTAGGTTAGAATCATCAGAATTTTTGGTACTCGGAATCTAGTATCTCACATACATATGTGTGTTTGTGTATATATATCTTAGATTTCATAGATTCTGATATAAATTCAAGCCGTTTTAGATTTTTTTGGGGTTTTGAAAAGTATGTAATATTAGATTTACGTTTTCTCTTCTCAATATGTAAGGCCACTTGGTGTTCAATTTACTTTCACTATTTGAACTGTGACCTTCTTCAACTTGAAGTCCTTTTTAAGTCCTATTCCCCACCCAGGTGGGCAGAGCTTTTGTAGTCGATACTTTCACTAGGTAAGTAGCGAATAGCGTTACTATTCTAGTGCTTTTTGTTCCAATTAAGTTAGGCACCGATTATTAACTTTTTCGATCAAAACGAGCGACGATTCTGGGCCTAAATGGCGTTCGCTTGAATTTTTGCTCAGCTTGGTAGGTAAAGATAAAATCAGCCAAGTAGGTACTAGCACATTGTTTTGAACTTTAGCATTGTGATTGCAATTGAAGAAAACTTTCCTCGCAATGAAATTGGTGGCTGGTTGCTAGTCGCACATCGTCCTGAATTTAGGTGTTCTGCACTTGCAGTTACAGGAAAATTAGATGCCTACCATATCAAGACTTTTCCTGCTCAGCTTTCCGCATACTTGGTTCTCTTCCTCTGTAAACGACTAACGATGCTTCATTCTCTTGCATCTAGGCAAAGATGCAAATAGAGATCCAGTGTCCTTGTCATTAGGATAATCACCTTCTTCAGGATAATTACCTTCTTCACATGCAAATGATTGAACCACTTAGGATCTTCATATGCATCAGCGTAGGAATCATCCGCCGACAGATACTGTGCTCTGTTGTTAGCCTCGCAAAGTAGCAGGAAAAGGTTTCTTTATGAAGGTCAAGACTCTGAATGGCCAACCAACAAGAGTAAGGTGACAGGAGACACCAAAGTCGTTAAAGAAGCAATTGTGCTCATCAATCCGCCAATAGAATATAAAGAACATTGAACATCACAAGATCTAATCAAAGCCAGGAGGGAATATAAGCCTTTTCTTATCTCGAAGCAAGGGTAACAAATAAGAGTGTAAACGTACCGTTCGAAAAAAAAAAACTTTTCAAGTTCTTGAATCTTGATATGTTTTTATCTTTAGGGCGAAATGCGGCATATTCCTGATGGCATGTCAAAGGTCCAAAGATAGAGATTCCATTGGGATAAACAGATTTGCGAAATCCTTGCCTTGTTAAACTCCGAATAACCACAAGCCAAATCACCCTGATTAAGAGTGCAAAATAACCAACCAGCAATCACATCTGACACAACAATGCCCTTCAGAATCACCTTCTGGCGAAGTTGATTTGGACGTTGCTTACCTGAAGATCAGTAGGCAACCTTCGCCATATGGGTAAGATGTTGATGCAAGATGGAATTTTAAGGCAGAGCCAACAGTCAGGTTCTTTTTCTGACAGGTTACAGCACATAATTTAATGTATGCCCAAGTTGGGTTGGTTATGTTCTCAGCAGTCCAGTAATAAGGAAGGGAAAGATCAGAGTAACAGTTAAACAATCCAAGACGCTTGTAGAAAGCAAGACAAAGCATTGTCAGACGATTGCAAGTGAACACATAGAAAAAGCAAGAGGTGGGGCACCAGGTTTAAAAGTTCTGCAGGCATGAAGTAGTCACCAAAAGTTTCAATTTACATGACGTGTACTTGCTAGTGCGTAGCAGTACCAAGGGTGAAAAGTAACAGCACCCAACTGTATACAGTAAATGCCTTATTTCTTGACATATCCTAATCCGAATTACACATTCTTTCTCATCGGCCAGGAATTCCTGGACCCCTCCTGTCTACAAAAGGATCTCTTTTCCATGCTAACTCCATCATATTCACCTCTTACCATCGCCATGAAATAATTGGCTTGACAGGCCCCATTTTGGTACCATCACCAACTTGACAGAGTGGCTCAGCAAAATCCAGAACAACTTGATTCGCCATCTTGATGCAGGATTTGATAGTGCAACATGACAACTTTACGAGTGATGCCCCACTCTAACTAGACAATGCACAACCATGTAGAAGTAATAATTTGTAGCCTCTCATGGACGCCGACAGGAATGCCAGAAGAGATACATGTCCTAATGATGTAATTAAGTACGGTCACTCATAAAACAATGATCATATACAAAATCACATCTCAGATCTCAGAAAATCATTTTGGTAGATGATAAGTGTCCTGAGCAAACCATAACAGGAACCGAAGGACACAGGGCTCTCCAAACCATGAAAACGAGGATCTTCGCCAGTGTTAAGTCATAGAAAGCATCCTTGGCTTTCCATTCAATAGAGGCCTGATTAATCCATCTTCGGTGTGTGCTCCTGCAGCCACGCTAGTTTAGGAACGTGTGGGTCCATTAATACTCCTCGACAGATCCAACAATACTAGCACAGCTCAAAGCAACATTTAAAGTTCAAATATCAGAGGAATGGTTTCCTACATTTTCAGCTGCAATTCCAAATTTTAGCACCTGCCCTAATTTGGTCAAAGCTGATCAGGTGGACCTCTTGAACATAAGCTTCCAACTGATAGATGCATTAAAATGGATGCTTGATGTAATGTTACAGTAGCTTCTCACTTGTTTCCATGACCTCTTGGTGCTCACAGGCTAGGAAAGAGCTCAGAAACGAATCAACTCTAATGAGATGATGGCTGCAGCTGGGTTAAGAAACCTTCTCACGCTCTCTAGTGATCCGATCTAGTTCAGTGTTTAAATCCAGTTCCTCATATGCCTTCAGAGAAGTTTCTGCAAATTTAGCCATTGCATCAAATATCTGCTTCAGACTTGCTTTTAAACCACCTAATGGAGCTGGATGACTCTGCTGAACTATCTGGTTGACGCTGGATAGACCACCCTCCACTGGAGGAAAAACAGGTTTCTTGTATAGGGCATCCCATGCCTTCTGAATTTTCTGCTCATCCTTTTGTAGAGCTTTGATCCCTCTTTCCACATCTTTTGGTGAGTACCTGGACACTAACCGGCTACGCTGAGCAGCACTATGGCGCTGCCACTGCTGAAGTACAAGAACACTAAATTTGTGCATTGCTGCAATAACTTCCTTCTCTGAAATATCATCAATTGCCTGCGACCAGCGGTTACACACTACAAACACGGGAGGAGCACCGACTCTCCCAGGGGAAAAAGGCACAGGCCCATCTGGTGTTTCCTCAGGCTCATAATGGATGCACTTCAAAAGCCAACTATTCAGTGCTTTGATATAACCCTTCTGTGTAGCAATCCACACATAAAAACTAGATATCCAATTAAGCATCTCCAGTTCAAGCCGTACAGTGACTCGCATATGGGAATCACTGGATATCGCACCATCTGCAATGAAATCAATATTTTTTGCCTCCGATATGATTCGACATTGATTCCGATGGCATTCCAGCATAGTTTTCCACATAGTCACCAACCTAAACAATCACAGGTAAGCAAAATAATATGAGACTCAGCTAGTCTAAGGATAACAAGTAACAGCAGATAGAAGTGATGTAATGGATACAAATGCCTTCGTTTAAAATGGAAACAAGTAACAGCAGATAAAGTGATATAATGTGTAACAAGCTCAATTTTAAATGACAAAAGGATACAGAAAATTAAAAAAGACATACCTAAACATGGCACCACCAAATAGGCTATGCACCCAGAAGATGCATGCATTAACCACTCAGAAATTCGGAAAGGACACTAAAATGCCATTCTCCCTCTTCTTTGTGCAGGCAAATGTTTACACAACCCGTGCTCTATGTGCAACATTAAAAGTATTAAGCTATCAATAGGAGAAGAACTATCACAATGTCCAGGAAAGATGAGGGTACTTATTGAGTGTTTGATAGAAACCATTTCTCATCCTTGGCATTTCCCTGGGATTAAGCTTCCCTTGAATTCCGATTGATCAGACAATAACAGTCAACTTCCTAAAAGGATGTATTCCAGGCATATTCACTTGCACACAAAAAAAAACTATGCTACTGAACATTTCTGATGTTAAAAGGAGAAAACAAAAAAAAGAGAACAAATGATGCTATAAATGAACATCAACAAATTAAGAAAGCCACATACCGGTATACCAAGTTTATCTTACCTAGGTAAAATAAATATGGTGTCATTCCAACTGAAAAGCAAAAACATACTACTACGTCTGGTTTTTTTTTTAATATATACATGCTAGGGTGCAGATACTAAAATTTGGACATCCATTTTCAATGTAGAATAGAGAATCGGATCTTCCATTGATGTATTTAATATAGGAGAGCAAGTTATTGTACAAAATGTAGGAAAGGGAAAAAGAAAAGAAAAATTACTAGAAAAAGAGAAATAAACTGCATACCCTTGTAACAGCTCCACAATTTGGGGCCATAATTCTTCATCCCTAAGTTTATTTATCTTAGTAGACACAGAATCCACAAAATGAATTGCAATCCTTATTTTTGTGGACAAGTTTCTGATCAGTGTACGAGTTCTTTCAACTTTATGGGCCTCAGAACCCCTTTCATTCATTCTTCGTAGCTGTCTGCGCTTTCTTTCCTGGATCACCCGCAACTTTTCCTCAGCCTGCAGAAAGAAACAGTGTCAAGAAATTAGACAAACAAGGATGAGGAATGAAGAAGAAAAAAGATGACATTATATCATAAAGCAACAAGATAATCCAAAGCTTTGCATGCACTAAAGATGGTTGGTCTCCTAGGAATGATCCCACAATTTCTCAGATTCCCTCTTGGCTAGGACGACCAAAGCTAAGGAGAAACAATTTTTCTAACATGTCACATAGACACTTCTAATTGGTCAATACACATGCAATATACCAGCACTTGCCCGCCCACCAACACCAATATATTAAGGAGAGAAGGCAGCAACTACTCATTTCCTTCTGCAAGCTTCTAGAGAAGGGAGAAGTGTATAGCAAGAGAGAGAGAGAGATGTCTCATGGACCAAGGTGTACCACTAGCCAGAAAGGGTACCAATTTTCACAGCCACAAAAAGCATAGCAAAACAGGGTGAAGCATTAAGCATGAAAATAAATAAGTGGAAATCATTCCATAAACTTATAGCATACGTCTGACAAATAACACTAAAAGAATTACAAAACATCGTAAAGAAAACATACACGTTGTTTAACTGATGGTTATCAATCATATTTAACAAATTGGGTTGATGCCATCATCCATTATGAATTAACAGGTTTCTTAGGAATTTGACATGACTAAGGAAATACTATCTGATCATCAGTGGAATAATAAGCGAGATTGCTTCTCCTGGCTAACCCTGCTGGTTCTGCTAGAAGATGAGCACAAAATGACCTAATTAGTCTCGTCTACAATTTTTGACAATTTCAGTAAAAAAACCCTGCTGGTTCCAAACACAGAAACTGAAGAAGGAGCAACAAATTGAAACTCAAACTAAAAGAAGAGGTGACTTAAAAAGTAAGGACTCCAAAAAATTGGGATGAGGGAATAACTTAATCAAGCCCAAGCTGTAAGACTATGACGCCTTCAACTCCTTAACCATCAAACATTAGATCAACAATTTAATATTTTCAAAAAGAATGACACAAAACATCATATAAGTTCATCAGTACTCACAACATCAGCTCAAGGAAAAAAGAAATTATTCAAAATATTATAGACCGTATCAAACAAAGAAGTCCCCATGAAATAGGATCTCTTACAAGTTTTTGGACAAGAAACATAATAAACAATGACAGCAAATAGCATGCTGAAATCAATGAAATCTTACCGGGAAAGGAACACAACTAATAACAACCTGAAGATCCCTGAGCATCATCCAAAGCTGAAACCCACTAAAGCTTGACAAGACTATATTACCAGTACTAGGCTAGGAACACAACTAATAACAACCTGAAGATCCCTGAGCATCATCCAAAGCTGAAGCCCACTAAAGCTTGACAAGACTATATTACCAGTACTAGGCTATTTGTACAACTTTACATGTGGAATATCATACCTTGACTTCCTCAAATAGCTTCTTCTCCCACATATAAAGCTTCTCTAAAGTTGTTGATAATTTGCGTGTCCTCAACCATGTCACGTCTTCAAAATCCAAAAGAGCAGGTGAAGACTCCTCCGCAGAAGATGGAAGCTCGGCAGTTCTACTTTTGGATGTGGAAGGCTGTGAAGATAAAATTAAGGGGGGAGCAATTGCACCAAGCATCCTCACAGAGGCTGAAAATGCAACAAAGGGGGGGGTCCCAAGCAAGAAAAAGAACATCAGGTGCATCTCGAAAGGGAGAAGTTTCAATTTAGGTCACCAAAAGCAGATTTCAAACGTCTATTCGTAAGCAGCAATTGAGCGAGGAGACATAATTTATCCACTCCCGCATATGACAATCTCATGTATTATCTAAAAGGCATGATTACGTAAACTTATACCAATTCAACCAAGGGAGCTGTCCGATAGGATTGCAGAGCTTGAAGTAAAATAGAAGAAGACAACTAAACTAAAGACCAATTTCTGAAATGGAACTCATAAGTCTACGAAAGAAGATTACTTCCGGTGAGGCTATAAGTTAAAAGATCATGATAAACGAACCTTTGTGCACAGCATTTCTATGGCGATATGGCAGCTTCCCTACCTCCAGAATCGCCGAGACCTGGTTGCCAGCTTCAGCAGCCTTGTCAAACTGAGCCTTTATATGCTTCATTGCCTCGAATGCATCATAAGACCGAGGGAACTCTGCCGCATTGGTTCGCTCAACCGGCTCATCATTCTCAATCACATTCTTGTCCACCATTTCTGTTCCATCATCTTCTCTAAATTCGGAAACTGCGGTTGGCTTCCCCTGATAGGCCGACTGATCACCACCACCCATCTCTTCATCCTGCAGGACCGAATCTTCTGCCTGGAACTGAACATTCTTCTGACGGTACCAACCAGGATGACCCGTGAAACCATCCGAAAACTT
Organism: Nymphaea thermarum; assembly: GCA_011799765.1. Classification (NCBI taxonomy): domain Eukaryota; kingdom Viridiplantae; phylum Streptophyta; class Magnoliopsida; order Nymphaeales; family Nymphaeaceae; genus Nymphaea; species Nymphaea thermarum. Next base: position 600,979 of record JAANDH010000002.1, on the reverse strand, counting down.
CTTCTCGCCATGAATTTCCTTCACGACCTCACTCTGGCTATCCTCCTCCAATTCAGGAATCCCCTCTTCTTCCCTAACCTCGCGAGAATCTCTACTACCACCATCGCTATATCTTCTCGGCGTATAGGGGGGGTAGAATCCTTCATAAGAATAGAACGGGTTCAGGAAGTCCCACGTCGAGCTCTTTGCTGGCGGGGGCGGTGGTGGGGGCGGCCTGTTCTCTTCGTAAGGGTATGAAGACGAGGAAGCCCCTTGTGCAGGGTAAGCGGGAGGAGGAGCCTTAGGCGGTGACGAGGATGAGGTGCCGCCAGCACCTCCGAAGAAGACAGGAAAGCCGAAATTGTTCGAGTAATAAGGATAGGATTGCCCCCATTGGACCTCCGGCGACTGAGGTCGCCCTTCGTAGGCTACCGACTGCATTGGTTTCGAACGCATGAAATACTGGCTAACCTTCTCCGCGGACTGCAGCTGTTCCTCGTAGGCTACAGACTGCATCGGTGTCGAGCGCATCAAGTAATGCTTCACCTTCTCTGGCGAGTCCGGACCCTCACTATAAGCTACAGACGGCGCCGACGTTGAAGGCATGTAGTATTGGTTCACCTTGGCTGGCAACTGCGGCCGCTCCTCATACGTTATCGATTGTGGCGGCCTCGAGCGCATGAAATACTGGTTCATCACTGTATATGGTGAAGGGTATCCGCCATAGGCATCCATCATATTGGGTTCTTGGAACATTCCAGGAGGCGGCTGTGACTCCCTATTGTGGTGGTGGTCGTGCTCGTTCTCGTGATCGTGGTCGTGGTCGTGGTCGTGGTCGTCGGACAAGGACTCATCGGAATCGGAATCGAATTGCAGATGGCCAGAGTCCGATCGACCGTGAGACCCGCCGCCTCCTCCGCTCTGGGGCGCAGAGACGCTCGGAGACTTCGGCTTAGGGAGCGGAGCAGGGTCGGTTTTCCGGTGAGGAGGGAGGGGGAGCACCGGCGAGGCCCCGGGCGAGACGTGGTCCGAGTCGAGAAACGCCTCGAGTGCAGCCCCAACCTCCCGGAGGGACCGGATGTAGCTGAGGTGAGCAGCCGAGAGGAGGTATCGCTGCTGTACAGCCTCTTCGATGGAGCGCGTCCTCTCCCTGCAGAGCGACACCACCGGCAAATCGTCCACCTTCGACCCCGAACAACCCATCGTCGGAAAACCCCAGAAATTCTGGCCTTCTGACACGGAAACTCTACAAATCCTCCCCTTAATTCACATGGGTAACCCCGAAAAAGCCCCTTTTGGCGACAATCTTGTTCTATCTACAACACCCACAAAGCCTTTCCCCTTTCCCTTTCCACTCTCCCTCCTCTCTAGGCTTCGTTACTCTGTGCCTCTAAGAACATTACCGCCACCAAGGTCTAGGGAGAAGAAGGAGAGAGAAAAAAGGCAGTTTTAGGAGGAGAAAGAGAGAGAGGGAAGGAGGACAGAGTTGAGAAGGGGAATCTTGCCAGCGGTGAAACCTGTCGTCGCTATGCAGCAGGGGGCCCATGAGTGGGTACACTTTATCTGCATTGTTGTGTTTTTAGGCATTAGCTACTGTTCTTCCTCCATCTCTCGCACCTGTTTTTAATGGAGCCGCTTCTATGATACTAAGATCTCAATAGCATGGATTCAGAAGAATCAGAACTATAAAATAAAGAACTCACAAATCTGAAGTTCGTTTAGTGCCGTGTGATGGAGAAGGGATTAAGCAAGATCCTGGAACACATGGTGTGATTGAGGTAAGACCTTGACTTTTTAAGACGCAACCACTCTGCACGTCTTCTACTCAAGAGAAGGAACTATGACGGAACACGATTCTTCGGGAAATACTTCCTTAGGACGCATAATACAGAGAGAAGGAGAAAGTACCCAAGTTGGCTTCCTCTGCCTTTTGAAGAGTCTGATTGATTGGCATCTTTTACCAAAACCATGGGGGTTTATCAGATGGTGATGGCAGCAAGAAGCCTAGCTAATTCTAGTATTCGTTGCTGCGAATCGACCGCGTTTGGTCGGTAATGGAAGTGTAGCATGGGTCTTGTGAGACCTTCCAAAAGTATAAATAAAATTGATAAAAAAAGAACAGTATGGTAAAAAAATAAAAAAACGAGAACAGGTAAATTTGGTGGGGGCAGGCAATATCGGTGCCGTCATGTCCCTACAGTTGAATTAATTCGGATACATGGGCATCGAAACAGTGAACAGTAAACAAAGAGAAAGAAAGAGATTGCAGTCATGGTGTCAACTCCACTGACGATAGTTCCCGAGTGGACAGGAGAGTGGTTTGCGCTATAGATTAACAGAAGACAACCAAACAGAAGCATAGAAACGGAATGAATTTGAGAAGAATAATATGGACTGCCTAAGATTCAGTCTACCCCAACAACGACTACCCACGACCATATTATTATATTATATGATGAACGTTGTTGATAGGTGTGAATGACATAAATAACATATCTAAACGTAGTTAGCATAATTGCTTCTTCCAAGAAGTCCCAAGAGAGATATACACTGGACACATCCCCACCTCCAACTCAAACACAGATGCCCTGGATTGGAAATTAAACCATGAATGGACCAGGACCAACTATCCAAGGTGTATAATTTATTAGGCAGGGCCCCAAATCCCTATACCTGGCTGTAGTAACTGATTGGTACCTGGTTCCCACACTCCTGTGCATTCTCTTGTTTGGCAGAAAAAGAGGGCACCAGGTTCTCTTGCAGTTTGAATTAAACAACGGCATATATCTCATGTCCTGCTAGAAAATATCCCTGAATTTTTCTGTTTCTGTTTGAAAAGACAGAGAGATGATGAAATACAAAATGAAAATTGTGAAAAAGAACAAATTTTTAAAGCTTGAAAAGTGGTTGGTTTGGGGTAGCAGGGGGTCCAATCTAGAAGAGGATACTAGGGGACCCATCTAAAGAACCAACGAACGTTACCCATCTTTGTTCTCTACTAGCAGAAGCCCCTTTCTCTCGCTAAAGGCAGGGTTTCAAACATCAAGAAAACGATGATTTGGAAATGTTAGATTTTGATACCACACCAACTTCAAGAAATGCCATGATAAAGTTGTCATAACGTTATAGTTGTTTTGTTAGGTACGAGTGACGTGCCGTAACTAGGAAAAAATATTCGTAATAGTTGGTGATCTTATCCCTCGTCCTTCCAATCTTTTAGGTCTCGATTATATATCTTATTAAATTCTTAATTATTTATATTTGGACAGCTTTTTGACATTTTTTTGGAAGTGGCAACATCTCCAAAGAACGGACGTTTTACCTCTGCTAACCGATCTCATAAAACTTCACCGGTTGCTTTCTGTTCTTCCTTTTCTTTTTCCTTCCATTTAATTTGACATCTCTCTCCCGCCGCCATTAAAAACCAAAACCAAGTAGAACGAAAACCAGCAAACCCGCGCGCCGTGTTTTGTCGGTTTTGGTTTTGGTTTTGATGGGAGAGTAGAAGTCAGATTAAATGGATGGCAATAATTTTTCGTCCTTTTTTGAAAAGAACGGGCGAAGTGTGTGCATAATATGTTATATTTACAAAAAATGATTATATATATATCGTTTAGTTCTCATATTGACAACAATGCAGATTGTTAAATTAATTTCTTTTAATAAGTTAATGTTATACAGTGGAGGCATGATCTGGATATATCTAACACGTATTAAGAAGTAAAACATTCGACAGGGCAAAAAATTGTTGGAAGCACGACAACGGTTGGCTTGTTGGAAAGTATGAATATGGTGGATGATATGCTTTCTTGATTTTAAGTTTATAAATGGACTTTCCAGTCTTCGTTTTACCAACATACTTCAAACCAAATTAGTTAAGAAATTAAGTTCTTCACTCTCAAATATCCGGACCTTCATACTCTTCACTTCTTTCACTTTTCTAAACGCGTAAAAATATATTTTATTAGACTTAATTTAATAAAATATATGCATTATGAATTCAATTTGAATAGAAAGCACTTGTTCTTACTAGGTTTTCTACATTAAGTGTGTATATTATATATATGTATGTATGTATGTATGTAGATTATGACCCGGTTAGCTTATTGCGCGGTTCCTCCCTTAACAATTTTCTCTATTAACTATATGTGCCGACAATATATTCAGTGAAAAAAAAAATAATATGTATGTATACATACCAATCTCAGCAAGAAGATTGATTTACTTGCATGATTCAACACATCTGAAAAAACTCTTTTCAGAAATGAGCTATCAATTGCCTTTGTTTCAGTTTAGGAACTTCATTTTAAAGCTGAGAGAACTATAACTCACAAATTAACATGGTCATTAGTTATAAAAAGTGCATACTTAGTAATGACATTAATTACCACTAGGTATGTCAACAGATCGAATTTGAATCAGGCATATTTTTTTTGGATATTAGCATATTCAGATTCAAACACAAATAAAAAAAAGTCACATATGAATCCTAAATCCAATTTTACAATCTCAATCCCGTTTGAATCTAATTTTTACATTCATACATGAATCTGAATTTGAATTTTGAACCTAATCTGGCCGATTTTCAAAATGTAATAGCACTAGATATAGAATATTTATTTAAAACTAAATCCAATCAAATATTTGTACATATTTGAATATGATCGAATGTGATTTTTTAAATTTGAATCTGATTTGATTTCTTAATCAAATATTAAATTAATTTTTTTATATCCAACTTTTTAAGATCAGTTCCATCAAAGATCTGATCCAAATCAAATGCATTGATACCCCTAATTACGAATGCTTATATTCCATAATCATACGTATAAACTAGACTCTTGGCCCCTTTTCAGTTGGTTTCAAAATGTCCAAAGAAAAGCAGCAATCATTCACGCACTCACAAGTGTGAACTTACTGTAGACACGTCCCGCCAATTTTCTTTTCCATCTGTGCTACACTCCAAAATCTTACCCTGTCCTCCATTATTCTCCCTTTTGTTCATGGGCCACCGACCCTCTTGGGCATCCACAAAACACACTACCTCTCTCTCCTGCTCTCTCTCACTCTTTTATATATATATATATATATATATAGGGAGAGAGAGAGCTTAGACATGACTAATTTGAATGTGCCTTGTTTTTTGTAGTTCTGAACGTTGCAGAAGAGAGAGAAAGAGAGATCAGATGTGGAAGGGTAAAGCATGACAAACCAACCATGTGGTGTGCCTCTGCTTCTGGTTTTGAATGTAGCAAACTGTAGAAGTAAGTGTGACCTACCTACCATCCCCCTCTTTGTATTGTGGCCATTGAATAAGAGAGAGAGAGAGAGAGAGAGACCAGCACTGTGGTACGTTCTACTGCTGCTTGTTTCGTGCAGAAAGGTCTTTGGTTGGTCCCTCAAGGGGCATAGATTCTAACTCCGGTCTTTCCCCCGAGGACAGAGACGCGTTGAGACCACACGGTCCACACCATCTCATCTTCCTCACTCACCATCTTCGTCATCCTGCCATCGATTCAATTCCAATCCGTGGAAGAAGCCATGAACAAAAAACTTTTCTTTCCGCGCAACCCGAGAAATTTCTTGAAACGAAAGTATGACACCCTCAGTAACGAGTGGCGGATATCGATATTCTTTTCACGCATCCTTCCCAAGATATTCCCCTTCTCCTTGTGGGATTTTACTGCAACAAATATATGACGCAGCCTTCACTCCGTGGTCGAGAGGTTCCTGCTACTGATACAAGGGGAACCGCACATAACCAAATAAAACATAAATGAATAACACGAAAAGTGAAGAGCGAGAAAAGAAACGAAGACAAAAGAAAGATGGAAGCGTTGGGCATTCATCATCACCGCTTCACTTTCAAACCCGAAAAGCTTTCAGAAGATCTTCCGGTGGTGAAAATTCTCTTCTTTTATCTCCTCGAAATCATTGCCTACTTACATTCTTTGACTTCGTTGGCACCTCTTGTAATGAAGCTGCGATTCGTCACCTCAATGGCTACAAACCTCTCTTTCGCTCTCTCTAGAACACTGTGACTGTGAAGCGGGCGGTGCTTCCGAAGGAGGCAGCCTCCTTCATGGCCGGCTTGTACGGAGCACGTGCAGAGCACGAAGAATGGGGATGATGGATGCAATGGGACGGATACATGCATGCATGCATGGGATGTCATGTGCACATGCGGTGCATGATTGTTGATGTGCCTTTTTGTGCCCATCATGTGTCGCTCACGTGGGGGGCGTCATTGTTTAATGCTTTATGCCATGCAAGTTACCACATGGGAAGAAAGGGCAGGAAATGAGGGAGAGAGGTGAGATGCAGACATTTGGCTATTTGAGTTTTCAATTTTGTTCGTCTCTGGATGCACTGTTCTTGAGCCATGACGAGCCATGTGCTGCATTTGGTATGTCGCTGATGTCATACCACTCATATATGCATATATTTATCCCCCTTCATGCTCTCCTGCTCAACCATATTTAGAAAAAGTTTTATTCTCTTCTATTAGATCACGTACATAGACTCATCCAACTACCACCAATCTTGAATTTTAACTTATTTTTTTATCAAATGCCATTTTAATAAGAGAAAAAGATTTTTACCAAGTAAAAGGGAAAGCCTTCTAACAAAAGAGAACATAACATTGGGTAGTGAGAGTGAGAGAGAGAGGAGAAAAGTGAATGCTTCCGTGCGCCAGATGACTACCACTTTGAGAATCGGACTGTTTTTTATCTGTCTTGGTCCGATTAAATCACATTAATTTATCGCTGGAAGGAATATATTTGTCCAAACATTTTTTTTACAAGGAATAAAGTGAATTTTTAGTTTCAATATTTGAGGTAAAATTTTTCTAAAAGAACACGATTAAGTAACTTTTCTTTTTGCCGTCTCTCTCTCTCTCTCTCTCTCGTTCTCCTCTCTCTTTCTCTCTCGTTCTCCTCTATTATTCAACAGAGAAGATCACTAAACTACCACCACATTCATATAGCTGATCCTGGAGGGAAATTGAAGTTAAGGAGCATACTTGAATTCCTACCATTGATACTGTCTAAGACTATTACTCACCGCAAAGCATGCACTGGCATGGAGTTATTATTGGGAATAAGAGCATGAGTGCAGTGTGTGGACACTGTTGTGGAACAGACGTTACTTGTATATGGTCATCCACTAAGTAGTCTCCTTTACGTACGAAGGTCTAATTCGGTGGCGGAACAAGGTCAGTAAGCTACTTGTTTCCTATTTGCTCTACTGCCGAAAGGGAGTCACTTTACAATCAGATGCAGAAAACGAAGGAGCTTTGTTTCCTCTTTCAAATTGGCCCTATATTCTTTGTAAAGCACGCTTGGTTGCAATCGACAGCTAGCTTTTCGAATCTTGTCTGAGAATTGGGTATTAATTAATATATTTGGCATATGATCAACACAAAACAAATGGGCATATATATATATATATATATATATATATATATATATATATATATATATATATATATATATATATATATATATATATATATATATATATATATATAT
>JAANDH010000002.1:497554-586003 GCA_011799765.1 Nymphaea thermarum | reverse complement strand
AGAGCAGTTACAACCGAGAGAGCTCCGCAGACGCAGATTAAAACCTCCACTTGTGTGCCAAGTAAGTGTAGATAACTCTGGGCACTGGGTTGGGCCGCCGTCGAGTACTTGGTACTCAGCCCAACTCCATATTGGGCCGGCCCGATAAGCTCGGTTCGGACTCAATAATGATTATTTTATTATATATATATATATATATATATATATAATATTTTATTATAATTAATTAAATTTATTATTATTTTACATTAAAAAATATTTTTAATGTTATCGGGCCGGGCTCGAGCTCGGATATTTTGAGCCGGGCCCTGACCAGAGGCTGGATGCCCAAGCTCGCTTAACCTTAGTCTCGTGAAAAGTGAAACAAATTACTTGGAATCTGATGGAAGAAGAGGAACCTGCATGAAGATCGTCTTCCTCCTTTCATGATAGGGATGTAGATATATTTGATTTGACAACTAGGTTTCCATCCTCTGTTTTAGGGGTCCTGTCAATGAAGTTGCGGGCAACAAGTTGGCAGTGATGCCGAATTTTCCGGGGTCACCTAAAGGGGGGTTCTGTTGAGCTAAGGTTGTTTCGGGGGAGAATGCAGAGGATCGTCGGAATTTGCTGCCTTTGGAGGTGATGGAGATAGATGGAAGGGCCCAGATTATAATTACTTGGTAAGACTACCAGCGAAACCGTTCGAATGGGTTGCGGTGAATAGATCGATGGTGGTGTTGATTCCGAAGACCCAAGATGCACGAATCTATTCAACAATATAGCTCCTGCAATTTCCTACATAAAACAATCTCCAAGGTGATGGCTAATAGAATGAGAGGGATTTTAAGTAAAAATCATTGGAAAGGAGCAAGTTATTTTTCTCCCTGGGAGGCATCTGTTCTGTTCGACGATGCAATAATTGCTCATGAAATGATAGTCTTCGACTCTTTGGAAAGATTTAATAAAGATGCTCTATGTTTGTTTGCATGCATTGATTTCTTTAGAATGATACTCGGAGCCGAAAATTCTCATATTCGTCGATACTTGAAACCACTGTTTCCGGTGTCCTCTAGCCGAGTCGGCTCAAAAAGCACAGTTCAGCTCAAATTCCGCATTGTCATAACTCTTTCTTGTTAACTTAACCTGTCTTGTTTCTTCTAGCTCTTTTAACTTCTTAACTCGTTATCTCTAGTTTTTTTTAACTAACTCAACCACGAATGACCATCTAATTGAACATCTAAAGAAACATTCTACATATGGTGCATTCTAATATCCCTTGAAGTAAAACTTAGCAAAATAAAATATCTCATTCATGGCATATTTATGTAGTCTTGTTGAGCTGAGTTCTCATAATTAAAACTCGACTTATTTAACATTTCAAGCATAAATTTAAACTCTATCTGGACTCCGAATCAAGTTTTTATGAGCAAGTTGGAGTCTAACGCAAATTGGTTCGACTCGTTGTGCAGCTCTATTTCCTGCGTGCAATGGCAATGAAGAAGTATCGACAGTGCTATTCAAGCGGCAACAAATTATTAGAATTAAAGAAAAATTGAAGAAGCAAAGCATTTAAGAGTGAATTAAATGATCAAGTAAATGGAGGGTACTGCCAAAGGACTGCTATGGATTCCAGGTTTCCTTTTCTTTCGGTATGGGAAGTTTCCAATTTGAATTACCAGCATATTGATTGCCAGATCTAAAAATAATATCCATAATCACGTTTTCAAAAATATAAGTTGTTTGATGATATGTGCTCTAAAAATACAATATTTCTTTCACTAAATGTCCTCCAAAAATCAGAAATGTAATACAAGGAAACGTTTGATTGTCCTTGATCTAACATCCCCAAGATTTGAGATCCAATGATCTAAGATCGGACCATCCTCCTTTAAAATCAAACTTTTATTTTTTGTCATGCAAAAAGACAAGTAAGGATTTCAAATGTGGATTTGAAGCCTTACCTAAGATCAGATCCTTGATTCAGTGAGCTAAATCTTTTGTGGTATCAACAAAAGTATGCCAGATCATATCGACATTGGATCCATAAATCTCAAATATGAAGCAATCAAACGGTCTCCAAATTTATTAAGGTCATCGAAGTAGCTAGAGGTATTTAAGTATAGAAAAAAAAAAGCTCAAGTAGCAAGAGATTTAATTTGAAAATTACCGTTAACTGGTCGGCCTCTCAATGAAAACCATTAATGCCATCATAAATCCCTTTTGACCATGAGCGTCTCAGCCCCCAAAGTTTGGTGTTCAAAGCCATGATAACTTCAGGAAGAAAAATATATATATTACCATTCTTTTTTAGGAAAGAGCTTCAACTTTTCTAAAAATTCACCTCACCGTTCAGAACATTTCTTTTTCCAAATCACCGCACAAATAAAAGATAAATTCATCTTAAAAATCCGAAAAAGTGATCAAGTTGCACAAACGAACATTCTAATTTATCAGCCGTTACCTAACGTGGATGGCAAACAGATTAGACAAAACAAAAAAAGAAAAGTGGAATTCATTCATCTTGTCAACTTCTCAAGAGAAAAACGTGAATCAATAAATGACAACCGTGGTAGAAGTTATTGGCGCGATTCAAATCGGAGATATGAAATTCAAAAAAGAGGTTCGAATGATGCATGGCTGCATGTGGAGCCCCGCTTTTCGTTTCACCCTTTTCTCTATTTAGAGAGCCGAAAGAGGAAGAAGACAACATTCAAAATTTGTTCTTTTTGCGCTCAAATTCAAATGGTTGCGAGTGAAGTTGCCGGCCCCCATATCAGCATGTTGATGTCTCTTTTTTGGAACATGTGAAGGCCCTATCATATGAGACCAGCGAATTTTATTTTCATGAAATGATATTAAGTTTTTTTTTTTTTTCCTTCTTTTCAGGGTGAGTGAGTAGTCTAGGGCGGTTCAACGAGCTCGAGTTGAACTCACTCGAAAAACTTGATTCGAACTTAACTTGTTTATTTAAACAAGTCGAGTTCGAGTTAAGAAATAAACTGAACAACCTAAACGAGTTGAGCTCGAGTTAAGTGGCTCAGTTCGGTTAAACTCAGTTAAGCTCGAGAAAGGAAATATATAAAATACATCCCATAAAATTATAAAGAAAAATAGATTGCTCAAATTGGTACACACGTAACTGGTATACGAGAGGTTCTTTCTTCCTTTCAAAAATAATTTTTTTAATGAAATGATGGACTCGGCTCGAGCTTAACCGAGTTCGAGTTAAGAACTTCAGCCGAGTCGAGCTCGAGCCTCGAGCTAATAAAATCAAACTTGAGTCGAGTTAGTTTCTTTCAAGACAAGTGAGCTCGAACTCGCTCATGAACAGCCCTAGGTTAGTGGCTTTTCTTATCGTCCTTAAGAGATGATACCTTCCTTAAGAGATGATACCTATAGGATTCGTAGAACTTGCTTTAGAACTTATTATGGTTCAGAAGAGAAGTACACTAGGATGTGACATTGCCCACACCAGCCCCCATGTATTTCCTCCACTCTTTGTGAGTGTTTTATAAATCTATCTCATAGATTACGACATATTCATGAAATATTAGAACTCAGTGTTTCATTTCATGTGACACTCACATAGAACCATCCCCGCCCAAGTCGTTATGAGACGCTTATCTATGCCATGCCCTAATTCATCAAGCCACTTCACTTTGGAACGATAGATGCCTTTCAAATTTCAGAATGGTATATTGTACATGGTGATGAAGGTGACTTCCATGAAATGTTGACTTGTAAATACTGAATGGTTTTCTTTTTCTCTTTCGCTCTTTCTTAAGAGATTGAACTTTCAACCTTCTCCAACTTAAAGTTTCTATTCTAAACTGTTTTTGTTGACTGATAAATACTTCTTTTCTCCATTAATAACTTAACTGCAGCATTTGTTACGACATTTAAAATGAGTAATAAATGCACCACGAGTTAAGATTATTGAAGAAGAGGTCCTTAACTTCCAAACGACTGCATAGTGATCATGTGGAATAGTTTGTGGATGACTCTGTAGTGACGAAAGCGCGTTTGTCTATCTGAAAACGATTAGACAAAAAAGAACGGTAAGCTACATGATGAAATTTTTGTACAAGTTAGTAGAACTCTTCCAAAGGAGACTCTATAATATAAATCAGGAAGTGGGTTTCTCTTAAATGAATGAGAAAACAAGGCGTGACCCACATCAAACAGACTATGCGTTTCTTTCAAAATCAAAATTCCTGCTTCAAGTAATCTGCTGCAGGTGATGGATCAACTGGCATCAATCAATGAATTCGATATATTCTACATCAATAGCAAGACATTTATACTTCTTTACGAATACGCACATTTTCTTGGCATCTCCATCGATATCGCCTCATATTCCCTTCTTGTTATTGATAATTTTCCTGCAAGTTATAGCTTTAGTGGTTCCATGGAGTCTGAAACTCTAAACTCACTTCACCCTATACCACTATATCGGATCCGGATTTTAGAGGACACCACAAATTTTATCCGAAACCTAATCGGGTGCGATTGGTGGCTTCCCATTTGGCGCACTAGCTCAATTTTGCTAGTACCTTATCTATAAAGCTGATGAACCACTATTGGGGCGTGATAGCTGGTGTGAATCCAGTCAGAAAATCGTCGAGAGATAAAGAATCCAGATCTCCAGTAGTAGTGTGAGCTCCACAACATCAAACTAACACCTAATCTAAGTGGCATGATACAAAACATTACGTAAATACGAAGGCAACTAGTTTCAGGGTGTATTTTTATCATATCAGTTATATACCGATCAAATCTTGCGGTGTTCTAACTTTGGTTAAGTAGGAAGTTAATAACCCACTAAATGTTGCTCTCTCTCTCTCATTTCCTCTTGGTGGCGCACTTGAGAGGAGCGCAACAACAGGGTCTTTAAGGGCACCTTCTCTTCACCGGATGTTGTGGCTCGTCTGGTGCAAGGGGATGTCCATTTTGCTTTTCAGTTACAGCGCCGTCCTCCGTCTGCAACTGGGTGACTGCGCTGCGCCATCTATCTACTCTCTCTCCACATCTTCTTTTAGTAAACGATTGTCTTGTGTATTCGTTCTTTTTATTTTGCTTTTGTGGTTTGTTGTTGTACTTAGGGGACTTATTATTCCCAAATTCTGCTATGTATTTTTATTTTATCGGCTCTCTTTCTTTTTCTCTCTCTTTCTCTCTCTCTCTCTCTCTCTCTCTCTCTCTCTCTCTCTATATATATATATATATATATATATATATATATATATATATATATATATATATATATATTGTATATAAATGTCATTTTCAGATGTGAAAGTTTGGTGCAGTGCATTCTCTTGGGAGGGGGAGTTTGTGCGTGTTTCACAACCAAGGAAAACGAATTTGATGACATCGCATCAGCATAAAAGCGACTTCCATCACGAAACATGCCGCCATTGTCACGAAATTTGGCAATGGAAAGACTTGGCAAAGTTCATGAACAGGCAATGATGCTGAGTTGCGGAAAAGGATGGAACGAGACGAGCATTAACGGAAAAAGCGTGACGAAGGTCGTGAACTAGCAAGTTCTGTGGTTATCCAAGGGAAAACTAACCAGACCAATTCTGCAAATCATCTCGAGACACGCCACTTGTTCTTGCTTCGTTTTTTTCTTCAAAATGTTGCCTCTGTCACGATCATGATAGAAGCATGTCGAACAGGTCCGCCTTGCAGATGCAAGCATTCATGTCGATTTCTCTTCTGAGAAATCATCTCAAGAAAACATTGTTTTGCCTTTTTCTCTTTACCAAATAAATCTGTGGGCTCAAAACGTGGATATTTTGCCATGCCCTGTTCTAGTGATCTAAAGGTTAAGCAAGACCGGTGGCGGTTCGGCTTTTAGTGCATTAAGCTTTCCGTTGCTCTCTAAGTGATTGGATTTAGATTCAGATTCAGATCTGGTCTTTGATTTAGAACTTTAATTTAAAACCCGAGTCTGGTTCCAGTTGTCATTGGATCCAAATCACATGTTAGAATGGGATTATGTTTCAATTATAAAACTGAATATTGAATTCGAATGCAATTAGCAGTTATATCTGTTTTCTTTTTCTTTTTCCTTTTTCTTTTTTGGTCCAATGATATTGGTAATCGAGTTTCGAATTCTTTACATGATCCATCTTCTAATCTGGAAGCTGATCAAACTTGTTACTCTCCAGATCCTGTGGATTGAAAATGCAGAGCACATTATTTTATTATCTTATACCCGAGCTTTCAGGTTATTTTAGTTTTGCATTCTACATATTAAATGAAAGATGACAGGCAAGCCGCAGCTTATTTTAATCAAATCTTGCATCCACCAGAAGATCCGACCGGCATCTCTCTGTGTGCGTGTGTTTGGGTTCCTCGGATGCTATATTATATCATTTATAACCATTAAATGCCATGAAAAATGTAAGTACAATGGGCATATAATTTGAAAGCCTTATTCAATTTTAGGTGTCCATGGCTTTACTGCACCACTGTGCACGGAAACCATATATTTCCTTGAGAGCATTTTGTTTCCTCTTCTGCACGACTATAAACCTGGATAGATTTATCACGAAGTTTCGAAATCAAGATTTATATTGTCAGTAATATCTGCATGGTCCATTTGCATCTTCTATGATGATGCAGTATTAGAAGGATTGGCAATTTCAGGCATGTTATCACTGCGGAAGTTGTTGTTCTAACACAGAAAGAAGGCGGTGTTTTTGGTTGCTTCTGGAGCAAGGGAAATGGTCCATGAAGTCTGCTCCTCTGCTTCCATCACTAACTTCCCTCTTCAGCATCAATGGTGGAGTAATAAATTTGGCTTCAACTTCGGTGGAGCAACTTTGCTTTTAATGTTAGAAAGCAGGTAGGTAGGTGCCCCTTGTAAGCACCCACCACCCACCCACCCACTATTAGGTGTGTCAAGGGGTTGGGTTTGATCCAGACCTGACCCATACCAAACCAAATAAGGAAGTGATTCGGGTTCAGAGACTGGGTCGGACCCATAGGGTCTGTTTACTTTCTACTACCAAACCCAACTCTTTTGCAGTTTTCCAAAGCTTCCATGGTACATGCAGATCCAAATGAATAGTTTGGATCTTTTCCCAATCCTTGGATCTACTGTGCTTCCATCATCGGGGCATAGGCCAGTGGTGGAGCCAGGATTTTTTCACTGAGAAGCAGTTAAGTCACCAGACCAAGTCTGACGTGGGTGCCCCGTGTAATTTTGAAGTCATGACAATGTAGTTTTGAATTTTGATGGGTGGTGTGGCTGCGTGCCACTCCAGTCCTCATGTATCTCCACCACTGGTATCGGCCGATCTCCTAATCCATGTTTTGCGACAATCAAACGGCACCTGATCGAAGAAAACCCCGACACTGGTCGGTACGTCATGAAAGTCGTGACGTGAACGGGTCGGATCCAAGACAAGTAAAGATACATTGGAAGTTAGGTCGGACTTGAATTGGCGATAGCTAAGAGATAGAACCACATTGTAGTACAAGATCCAACCCATTTGCAGCACTACATACATGGGTCCTCCTGTCAGTTCAGAGTTATTGAAATGCCGAGCAGCCGCTGAGCGGTCCAGGGACATGGAGAAATATAAAGCTCTCCGTGACTGTTCAATAATGGCAGCCACAAAAGCACCATAAGAAAGTCCAAAATTTACGTGGTACTGATGATTCCATTGGCGGTGACCGGGCCACCTTTTCCTGCCACCATGAGCCCACCTGCGCTGCGACTCACTTGTCCAAGTGGGTCGGGCCCCAACTCACATGTTAATGGACTCCAACTCCAACCTTCTTCAATGTCGAAGTGTCTGCCATCTAGCTATAAGTCGTCATATTAGTGTTTAGCAGCTCATACCGGGTCCACCGTAGATGTGAATCTAGGCCTTGGCACTTCGATTCGAGAAAGCAGACGAGTTCTAGTGTCCCGGACACGGTATGGAGCCAGTACAACCTCTGAGACACGTGTTTGTGTTCCATTAGAGCAGAGAGAACCCGAGGTCCTCCTCTATGCATCTCAAATATACATCTCTTAATAGTCAGAGAACAACTTGTATACGTCATGCATGTGAGGAAGAACTTTAAAATACTTTTGGTATCAAAGGTTTGTTGATATTTATTCAAGTACGTGGGAAAGGACTTGGGAATGATCTTATATCGAAGATTCATATATGATGTACCAGTTGTCTTAGTTCACAAACGCAATTAAACAAGACCATTAGATCTATTGTTCCAGGGTTTTCATTTACGGAATCCCGCTTGATTTCAATAGGAACACGCAGCTTCGACTTTCCCCAAGGAAAGACATGCCCAGGCCGCGTCTGTCCATCTTACGGCCAAGTCTTATCCTACTGTACCAACTGTCCAACTCAAAGATTTGTTCCTGTCTCTTCTCTCTCAAAATATTACTAAAGTTATTCCCCAAAAAGTTTACTATATATATATATATATATATATATATATATATATATATATATATATATATATATATATATATATATATATATATATATATATATATATATATATATATTAGAGCCAGAAGCTGCTAGCGCACGCATCACCATGGACGCGTTACCCAAATATAAGCGTTCATGTGACTCTTCCAAACCAAACCCACCCATGCTGCCGGTGCCGGTAGCCCTAGGTTTCAGGCAAGGTCCCCGTCGCCCGGTTGATAACAAGGATAGCAAGTGGTTAAAAAAGTTAGCCGGCAATCATGGTTTTGGCGTGGCGCCCTCCAAAAGCACACCTCCATGCATGTAAGAGAAAAGAAAAAAAAGAAAACAACAGATCCATGCGAGAGGAAAGCCCAAGCATGTTCTCAAACTTTTTCTTTCTCCACAATAATAAAGCTGCATAAACCTAGACATACCAATGTTGCGCCCTACCTTTTGGTCACTGGTTCGAGTGACATGAGCATTCGTTCCTCGTGTTAATGGAGGAAAAATGATGCTCATGCAGAAGAACAACACTTGCTCTAGCCGCAGCACCATGCAGTTTTGGACCTTCGACTCACCGGAAACATTACTACATCAAAATATCGGACTTTGTGGGCATGGAAGCATCCGGCAGGCTGATTGGGAAAGGGGAGAAGAAGAGTCAGACTTGGAAAAGGAGCGAAACATTCGTCGGTGTAGTATGGGACCAGCTAGAAGGGGAGCCACTTGAACCGTGTCCACTAGTGGAATGGGCACTGGGACCAGGTCAAGTCCGGTAGGCGCACGGTTAAAAACCCAAAACCGTGCCCTGCGAAAAATCCATTACTGCTGGTTGGTAATGGTACCTTTTGTGTGTGAGAAGGTACATCGGTGGCTCGTGAGTTGTTCTCAGCAAACACCCAAGGACAGTTCTCTTGCCCGAGGTGACGAGAATTACACGTTAACTTTGAACAACAAGAGAGTTCCAATCATTCAAATTTAAAATTCGAGCGTGCCCCAACCTTTTTGTCCTTCGCAAGGAAGAGTTTTACATTTGTTTACAGAAGACCAATGGAAACGTACCAGCGCCACAGACCCATTCAATCGGTGCGGTGGGATTTGGGTACTAAAAACAAAAAAGTCTTCCTACCAGAGCTCTCCTTTTCTTCTCTTTTAATATGATTGCGTAGGGTTCGACCCACTTGGGTTTTATTGCAGACTAAGATAATCAATCACCACCCTTGGAAAACAACGGGTCTCATCCAAAAATGCAGCCCACCGATTGGTCAAGACGTTTCGAAAGAAGAGAAATTAATCCGGGACTTGCAGCTTAGAATTCAACGTTGTGAGTTTAGTTGATTAGTTGAGTCATTAAGCTTGAATGATATGGGAAGAGAGAGTTCTAAACTTCTGTGAACCAGAGAGAAGGCGTCCGCTCTAGACTCCCAACTAAAAAAAGGCCCCTTCCCAATCAGTACATATGAAAAGACCCCCTTTCTTAAACCCTAACACATAAAAGAGGCAACTCTCTTTAAAAGAGAATCTAATATTTTTTCCATCCCCTACCAAAAACTCAAGCAAGCCAGTGCCTTTTCTAATTGAATGAAAAAGAACTGCACAAAATGAAATGAAAGAATGCTGCTACAAGGGAAAGAAGAAAGAAAAAGCCTACTTATCATCATAGTGAAGTATAAAAAGTGAACAAGAGGGAGAGAGAGAGGGAGGGAGACCTGGTCCTAAATGGCTAAATGCCTAAATCTGTTGCGAGCTACAAAATTACAAAGTAAAAACAAAAAGGTGAAAAGGAAAAAAACCGCCAACCATCTAAAAATATACAACCGGTTAACAGCTCTCAACCGCCGGCAAACCGCTTTCCGGGAACGTATTCGTCAGCATCATGGTCGCCGACGTCGTCATCATCGTCGTCGTCTCCTTTTGCCTTCTCATCTCCAGGACCTTCCGGTGGTTGTTGGAGTGGACATCGCTCAGGAACGTCGGGCTTCCTGCCGGGCGGTATTCCGGCAGCAAGCGTCCGGACTTGTAACGGACGCCGCATGCGTTGCAGAGGGTCTTGGACCCGAGAGGCCCCGCCCTCCACTGGGGTGTTTTCTGGACCAGGCAGTGGCTGCACCTGCGGACCGGAGCGTTCTCCGGCACCTTTCCGACCCGGTTCCGGCGCTTTCCCGGCCGCTTCTTTGTCAGCGATACGTCTTGAACCGAGTTGAAGTACGAAGACGACGTCGACGAGGAGGAGGACGACGACTCGGGAAAACCGTCTCGGCAGCACCAGACGCGGCCGGTCCGTAACCGCTTGCTGCGCGCCCTCATGGGGACCGGAGTTCCGAGCGGAAAACTCAGTTTCGTCACCGGAGCGCGGGGTTCACCGCCGCTTTCCGCAGAGAATGGCAGCGCGCCCGTTCCGGAGGAGAAGGAGTCCTCCACGAAGTGAGAGAGCCACTCCAAGTCGGCCAACTCCTCGACCTGTTCAACGAAACGAAGGCGAGGAAAAAGAAGACCCCGCAAAATCATGAGGCTGGAGAACATGCTTCGTAAACGGAGCCGCCAAGAAAGCACAAAGCAGAACTCAACTCACCGGCACGGCGAGCTCGTCGACCGGCTCGACGAAGGCACCAGGAGAGGAGGAGCCGTTGGAAGCCGGCGAGGTCGAGTCACCCTGACTCTCCGGCAGCGACGCGTTCGATTCCTCCTCCTCCTCCTCTCCTCCTTCCGCAAAGTCCTCCTGGTTCGACAAGTCCAGCAGGTCGTCCACGAAAAAGTCCTCCCCTCCGCCATTCGAGGCCTCCTCCTGCCAGAACCCTGCTTTCAGCCCCTCCGTATACTCCATTTCCGGCGACCCGCAACCAGAACGCCCCTGCGTTTCCGTCCCAGAGTGGTTTTATCAAATACCAACAAAGCCAAACCCAAGGAAAAATCCAAGCACCACAGAGAGAGAGAGAGAGAGAGAGAGAGAGAGACACACACACACACACAACAGAGAGAGATGCTTCGTTTATTTTTTCTTTTTTCTCTCTTCTTCACGTTTTTAACTTACAACCGGGTGTGCCTGCGTTATTCTAGTTACCTGATAGAAGAGGGGGGCGGGAGAGAAGGTGAGGTTTGTTGCAGAGATGGAGGGCTGAAGAAATGAGGGAGAAAGCGTCTGGTACGACATTGATGGCGCTGCTGGTGCTCGTGAGTGGTGACGATGATGACAATGGGTGTGCTTGGGGAAACAGGGTTGCAGAAAAAGGGGTGAAAAAAAAAATTAAAGATTCCTAAAAGCTTTTATTCATATTTATATTTCTATCCTTCAAAATCTCCGTCTACAGAGAAACAGTTTAAAAAACATAAAATCTTCCTCTTCATTTCTCCCCTGCATCTCCGTCAAACCCGATACTTAATTCGAAAGAAAAAAAAAAAAAAAAAAAAAAAAAAAAAAAAAAGTCTCCTTCTTCGGGCCACCTTGGACCGCATCCACAGAGTCCACAAGATTTGAATTCCAATTCAATCCCCACCTCTCAAACCGACCCAGAAAACCGAATACCAAAAACCGCCGCCACCTTTTACTCCTTCCTTCCTTTTGAAATTTATTTTTCTTTTTCAGAGCTCTACCTTAAAAAAATAAGTTTTTACAGTTTACGGGTTGCTCACCCACGAGACTTAACTGCAGGATTTAGGGGAGCATGCACCTGCCCACTTTGTTTTTAACGTCGTAAACTTTGTCCTTATCGTGACAAAGGTGCCTTCTTTTTTAAAAATAAAAAATAAAATTCAAAAAAAAAATGTGGGGCTGTATTCCACGAAGCCGCCCATTTTTTTCTCTTATTTTTGTTTAATATAACGAAACGCATCCTTTTTAAAGTAAGATTTGGGTGCTAATAGTGTAAGAAGTGATCCAATCGTCGGCTGCAGCAGCTTTCGAGATATTCAGGCCACCCAGAACGTGGAAAACGCTCCCCCTCCTTGTCCACACGCTACTCTGCTTTAGCTAAATGCCAAAATTTACAATTCGGTGCCCGTAACTGATCTTCTTTTTCAGAAAACGGCTCCAAATAAATAATTAAGTTTTCGAAACCCCAATATCAATATGTCCCTCCTGCCACATCACATCTTCGGTACGTGTGAAGCGGAAGCGGGAAGCGGGAAGCGAGCATTTTCACCGTCCGGTCTGACATTGGAGATGAGAAGCAATTAAAAGTCCCAAGAGAAAATGTAAGAAAAAGGAAAGTGAGCTCGCGGGTGGCCGTTGTTTAATTTGAGTGTGTCAAGGGACCGTTTTTAATTTGATTTGAAATTAAATTCGAAAGCACGATGCCTTATCCAAAACTTTTATGGTAATTGGATCTGAGTTTCCTCATCAAATCTAGTTATCTGAATCTAGGGTCAAATTAGACAATGAATTATCCGTTCGAGCTAAACTTTAGAACTTTTTTTTTCGTTTTAATTATGGAGAAATATTTTGAAGAAAATATAATATTTGCATCCAAATTCAATTAAGTACCCACCTGAAATTGCAATAGGACTCCGATTTCAAATTCAAATGCGAGGTGGAGCCAAAGATGGCGTCCCTGAATTGACAGGAGGGACTATCTTTTCCTTTTCCTACATTCCAAAGGGAGGAAAACGATGACCGCCCGGAAAAAACAAAGCCGGCCCCGTCGCCGACGGCATTTTGGAAGGACTGGAATTGGATTGGTGAGACTCTTGAGGGTCGCCTTCTATCTACCCACAACGCCAATATTTCAGTACAAGACGGCGGCGTCGAGCTTTGAACTCGTGATTTCCCATCAGCTTGGTGACTTTTCAAGAAACAGGTGGTTCGAAGGAGTCAGCTTGAAGAACATAACTGATAATTCCTTTTCACTTTACTCAAAGTTATTTCATCATGGAGTATTTTTACTCATTCTGATAATTTTATTTTATTTAAGAATAAGAGTAAAAAAAAAATTCTATTAATTTGAACAGGGACTTTTAACTCGCAGAGTGGACCTAAACTTAAAAACATCTGATGAGGAAGCCCAAACCCTATAACAATAGCTCTTGTGTTTAGTTAAATTTCATACTGTTCTAGCTTAGCTGGTTCAACTGGCGGGCCGATCAGAGCCCAGTTATCAATTTGGTTCTCATGAAAAATATTTTTTTGGACTCCAAACACTAGTTTCGAGTTCAAAAGAGTAACCATAAGTTCACCCAGTCTCCAATTATCTCTCAACCCTAGAGGCAAAGGAAAAGAGGAATAGCTAGTACACTCGGCATATTCTAGCTTAGGAGTTTATGAATTCATAGTTCATAAGAATATGATTGTTTTAAATTAGATAATGAGATCAAGCCCAACAAACACGACATGGACTTGCCTTCATTTTCTACCATCTTTCACCCGAATTATTTGACGAACGGCTAGAATTGAGACTTGTTTTTCACTTTATGGTAATTAAAGTCTAAGTCAAGCAACTTACAGGTGGGTAGGGCCTCGTTAGATTAAAGGTCCTCTTTTAGGCTAGAGTTATCTAAGTATCTCTTTAAGAAGTCGACCAAGAAAAGATAACGACTACCGAAATTGATATACATGAACTAAAAAGCACGGCCACTTATAAGGACGACGTTCCACTTTTCTAGAACAACACGGAAGACAGAACAAAACTTTATTGAGCTTTGTTCAAAGTTGGAACAACACGGAGTTGTGACTGCATTTTTCTTATACGTTTCGTTGACGGAGAGTAAGAAAGCTCATGCCTAGCTGTCTGTCAACTTCCCTGCTTTTATATATATATATATATATATATATATATATATATATATATATATATATATATATATATATATATATATATATATATATATATATATATATATATATATATATAAGTGAGTCTAGTAATCTAGGTCAATGTGGCCGATTCACGTCCATAGTGGACCCATGATATTAACATTTTCATGAGAGGCCGGTATGCCTAGACCTGTCGCTACCAACTAGCTAGTTATATGTTTATTTGATAATAGTTAGGTTAAGTTGGTGAGCTGTGTGGAAAATAAACGGGCCGGAGAGTTAGCTGTGCACCAATGGACTAATTAAAATTTTCCCCTACTCTCTAGGTAGGGTTGAGCAATTATTTTCCCTTGATCGAAAATATTAACTTTTTATCAATCATAAATTCATAATATTCATGCGACCTCAGCTATAAACCAAGGATATGGCAAGTCATGTACAGGGAGTTGAGGAAGCAAAAGGCGACACTAAGCTTCTTAATCCAAGAACATACCAAAGGTCTACATCGTGTGCCAATGTAACGAGAGTTTCTTCCTGTCTAATTAGAAAAACCAACGGAAAAGAAGAAAGGAACATAGAAAAAAAGGCCTTTCAATCAATCAGATCGATTCAGAGTTCATGCTACTTGCACCTGAATATATATATATATATATATATATA
This sequence comes from Nymphaea thermarum, assembly GCA_011799765.1. Classification (NCBI taxonomy): domain Eukaryota; kingdom Viridiplantae; phylum Streptophyta; class Magnoliopsida; order Nymphaeales; family Nymphaeaceae; genus Nymphaea; species Nymphaea thermarum. Next base: position 571,174 of record JAANDH010000002.1, on the reverse strand, counting down.
TATATATATATATATATATATATATATATATATATATATATAAATTAGGCATCCAAAGATAAAGGTAGTCTGTTGATTCTAACATAAGGATATGGCTTCCTTTGTCGAAGATGGCGTGTTATGTTGGTGATGCTACCCATGCTTTATAGAACGAGTAGTATACGCCGTTATGCGTGTACAACTTAACTTAATGAAAACGATCGAATTAAAGTTTTTAAATTTTAACACGAATCAAAATATAAATTTATCACTAAGCAATTCGATTCGGCTTGGTGGAGCCAGTGTGAGCTTGTGTGGACAGTAGCCCACACGGACCCACATAATGCAGTCTATTCATTCATATATTGGTTCTCTCACATAATTTATTTTATTATATATGAGTGCCCTTCAAACGTCAGATTTCTTATATCATAAAAAATAACTTGTCATACATCAGCATCGATGACCGATAATCCGGTTATGGGTTCTGGAATCCAAATCCAGTTCGGATCGGATCGGATTCCTGTTGGATGTTACCCTTCCCTTCCCTTGTCTCTATCAATCAGTCGAGGGCACCAGCTGTTGAGTTCGTCCTTCGCGCTTATCCAACTCAACAGTGGCATGACGTAGCCATGTTTTGACTCGTTCAGCAATGACGATTGACCGGTCGACGCACTCAGAAGACAAACCCCCAATCTCCTACCAATACCTGAATAAAGCCCGGCTTCGATTTTCGGTTTTGCCATTTTCTTTGTCCACGTGGCTGCTATACAGGACGCTTCCTTGAATTTCAGGTCATCCCCAAACCTCCACCTTTTAGCGAAAATAGTTAGCTGCAGATGGCTTATCGTCGATTGTTCGGGACTCATTTCCTATGGATATCTGATTAATTAATTCGCAACAGTCGAATAATTTAGGGGCAATAAATCTGCCCAAAAATTGTACTTTTTATTTGTGACCTCGTTTGCACTACTTGTATCATAGAAATTGAATAATATGAAAGCTATGTACATTAATTATCAAAAGTCCAACAAACTTAATCCGAGATTCATAAAGAGTCACATGTAAAACCATTCTTTAAAAAAGAATTAACAAAAAAGTATACGTTGATTTCAACGAGTAACTTTATACATGGCGCATTGAATCCTGAAATAAGTTCATCGAAGGATTGATAATTAGTTTGCGTGGCTCTTTATAGTGCATGCACAAGCTGCACAAACTTTGATGATATATAACGCTATTTTATATGATCATCGAGAATGTATCTGCGCGCGCGCATCCAAGAAATACTTGAACTAAAAAAGATAAGAATAATTTGGTAAAGATCAGTTTCATACTTTTTCAAGTTAGATGCTGCAAGTTTGATTCACGTGACATGTCCAAGTCGGAAAAATGAATTTTTAATCGTTGAAAAAATATTTGCTTTTTCTATCTAAGGAGCCAGTTTTTTGTCACACTTCAAATATGGATTCCCATTTTTTATTTTCTTAATGCATGCTTTACTTTTCCTTATTTTTTCCATTATCTTTTAAATATAGCTAAAAATTTCCGGTTAACATGAACGAAATTACCAAACTTACAACCATATCCTCTTTGTGTAAAAATAGACAACACGTTTTCAGATTAAACAACATTGCTCAAAAACGTAAACTTTCACGTTTCAAGATGACTTGATTTGTATACGTTCAGGCCCTTTTTTTTCATAATCTTCAGCAAAAGTGAAGTCATGTCCAAAGCATGTTATTTGTTAGGCATTCCACCTGTGTCGATGGAATGCGCAACCATAGATGCCACACAAGACTAACATGTGGTGTCAGTGGTTTGGATATTCCACCATCGCAAATAGAATGTCTTAACACACACAAGTCACTCACTCTTAGTCATGTCTTGTGAAAGACGAAAAACAAAAAAGGGTTGTCGTTGATCCCCCAGAGGGTTGGTCCTACAAATTGAATAGGGCTAACATGCAACCAGCTTTCACTTTGATTCCTCAAAGGCCAACTATCTATGCTGCAAACGAGGGGTCACTGACACATAAGTAAAAGCATGGAAGGAGCATCATCTTGAGCCACCGACCCAGGCCCTGTATCATGAAGGATGAGGGGTTGGGTGGGGCTTTGGCTTTTTTCGAGTGGTGGGTCAAATTCTGCCCACTCAAAAAAAAAAAAAAAAAATTGAGTGTTGTATACCGAATTAGTGAAAGCTTTCCTTTAATGTTTTGGTACACAGCAGACATACTAAAACCTAGTTAACGTGCATTTTTCGTTTTCTAATTTTTTTCCAATTATATATTACAAAGTCATCTGCATACATGACTGCTATATGTAGGGAAAAAGATTTTTGGTCTTCCATAAAAATTTTGCTACCAAAGAAGATAGATAAGAAATTAATAAATATAACTTGTCACACATTTCCAAATTTTCTTTGAGTAAATTAAATATTAAAAATGTGATTTGCGGGAGTAATTTTTTTGGCAGAGAAGCTGAAAACTTAATCGCGTGATTGCACTGGGTACTAAGAAAGACCGCAGGTGAATCAAAATTGAAAAGCTCAAGGTGCACGGAAAATCGATGACGTATCGTATCCAAATTCATCCCTTCTAGGGGGCAAGTCGACAAATACGACCGCCATGGTCTTGGCTCTTGTGAGGTGAGGACTCGTGAGCCGAACTCATGGGGGGCCCCAATGACACAGTCAGACCAACGTCTCTCTCTCTCAAAATTGTTCATTGCGGACAGGTTATGTAGAACTTAAGAGCTTAATCGATGACACAGAAAACAAAACACGCGTCATTGTTCAGTATAGTAATCTGCTCCAGCCAAACATCTAACTGTTTAATGTCTTCACCAACAAGTATTATGAAACAAACTGAGAAAAGAAAAAGTGTCATTCGGACATTTTATCACCAAACTATTTAAAAATCTTCAGTAAAACGCAACAAGGATTTTGCTAAATATATTTGTTAGTTTTATGGGTTTATGTGAAGAAGATCTTTTACTTTCTGAACAGGAAGGCACCGCCTTGAGCGTTATTAGCAGAGAAAGAGAAGCAAGAAAGGGAGAAGCTCCAGGGGAGGTTTAATCATATAAGACGGTTTCAGAAATCTTCCTTATCAGACACAATATATGTGTACCGCGCGTCTAGCTAGTTTTAATACCCTAAATTGAAAAGGGTTAATAGTTTGATACCAAGTGTTGTATAATATTGATAGAGTGTATCTGATTTCCAACGTATTTAGATTATCCGAGTCCAAGCCATTTATGTCTGTACTTGTAACAGGCCCATGTGTACTAAGTGCATCTTTTTTCATATCACACGTCCGCTGCTTCTATTCAACCACCACCATTTGTGAAATGAAATCAATGGTGCCCTTCAACATGTTGCACTGGTCTCCCCGTGGTTGGGGAATGTGTGCTTCCAATCCTTTGTTGTTTAGCTTCAAAGATTTGATGGTGCAACCCTCTACATGATAATTGATAAACATCTATCAGGAAAATAAAGGTGGCTGATTCACAAAAATAAAACCACATAATTGTTCGTATCCAGCAAACCGAAGTCAATTCCGTAACCTGTTAATAACTCAGGAGCTGTAAATCAAATTTCAAATCGAGCACCACGCAGCTGTGCCATTCATGCATTCTGCTGTTGACTTTGGCAGTATGAAAAGGAAAAACAAAACCATGCATTGCAATTTGTATATGTCAAAGGAGAAAAATTGAATTTAGTTGGACATTAAGACAGCTGTCAGACACTTTTTCAATGAGAGATGTGGAACATGTATCGCTTTACACTTGAATCTTTCTCAATTGATATGCTTAGTTAGTTCATACCATGGCCAGAATAACAAATTTATTGGATGCCTTCTCACATAGAAATGCAGGCACATGCTTCCGACGTCTTCAATTCATGTCTGCATAAAAATTATGAATAACGACACGCACTGCAATGGGGATCCTCACTGTGTGGAAGCCGTCCTTCCATGTCAAACTCCCAAATGAGTACCTCCCCTGGACTCTTAGAAGAGGTTTAAACGTCACAGAATACGTCAATTTCCTGACTGTAGCATTAAATGATAGTACGCGTGGCCTTACAGAGACATCCACCCCAGCAGGAGACTCTACTTGGGCAGTGTACACAGCATTAACATCACCAACATTTGATACTGTCCTGAAAACTCTTAATCGTTTCGACAGATTTGGAACTGAGATCGATGGGAGGTTGAGGTTTTCCATCAGCTTAAATTCTCTATCGCACGTAGTATGTCTCTGTGTCATTAACCTAATGGCAGAACTATTATAACCCATGCTACAGAGAAAGGAAATATAATCGGATATGCTTGTGTCGTAAATAAGCCCGGGGTCTGCAGCTCTGCTGGGGTTGACATGACCACCTCCATAATCAAATGGATCAGCAGGCTTGTGAGGAGCTCCTTCTTCAACAATTTTCTGACCATATGTATCTTCAATAGTCGCTGCTTACAGACAAAACATGAATAGGTTCATGAAACATAATGAAAGGAAAATATGTATATAACGTGGTAAAGGACTTGTGTTCCGTACCAGTAGTGACTATAGCAGATTTAATGGCAGCAGGACTCCAATCAGGATGCAAAGATCTAAGAAGAGCTGCAATCCCAGATACATGTGGGCAAGCCATGGATGTCCCCGATTCAAGCTTGAAATTAAGATGCACTTGATGACCGGATTTTTCCAGCTTTGATGCAGGGGACCAGGCCGCTAATATGTTCACACCAGGAGCTGCAATATCTGGCTGTACATATTAAGAGAAGACCCAAGTTGGTGAAAAGGAACAAGCAGGACACCATCCATAACAAACAAGGGAGTGCTAACAGAAGCACCACTCGTACGGAAGTGCAAAGAGCAGGACTGTTAATGATAACACCACTCAGGTTGTGCATTTGCAACTTTGCATGTTTAGCAGACAAAACTTACTCCCCTAACAATAGTGGTTTTGTTACCTGACAAACAAGAACCAGATATGTTGATTTCTTATAGTATCAAAAACCTTACCGGTGCTGCTGCCTCCTTGTTCGATTATTTGGTCACTATTTGAGGTTCAAGATGTGAAAGCCTGACAAAGGGAGGTACCAATAAGTTGAGGGGCTCGCAACAAGTCGTATACAGGTCATCATCTTGCCTTATCATTATGATATCTCCACCTAAATCCAGGTCTTGTAAGCCTGGTTCTAAAATTGACTGCGGACAGACCAAAACTGTACTTGCTTTTTGAGATTCACGTGTGAGAAGAGATATTTCATCAGACACGTGTGGCTTAGCAATATCCTGTTCGGATATGTATTTGACCAGTTAGCCGTTAAAAGCCTCCTATCTCTGTTTCCAAGAATAATACACCTCTACCCGTATAGATGCAAAACTTTGTCACCGTCAGGTTGGTCTGGGTGAATCATCACATTTAACCATCAAACAACAGGCTTATGGAGGATCAGGCAGACTCTTAACAGGGAGAGAAAAAAAAAGTACATAAAAGAATTATATATATGTACATATATGCATAACAAAAATAACAGATCACCTTCAGTATTGCAGGCGACAAAGAACTAGGTCCACGAGAAGAGAAAAAAGCAATTTCAGGAGACATTGTTGTTCCCAGAATTGTCCTGGTGTGGCTAAATCTTACAGTAGGATTTCTGTGTGAAGGAAATGAAAGAATAGACGGTGTTATTCCTGTATAAAATGTCTAAACAATATTCAGCAGTCACTAGCGATGCATCAGACAAATAATCAATATCTAAAGACATGATATTATAAACTAATTCAAGGCAAAGCCTATAAGTTAGCCGTTATACCTTGCACTCTGTATATACAAGAGGATCTTTGTCCCGATTTCAGTATCAACTTGGACAGATGGAATACTCAAAGAAGTGGTAGTATCCTTTGTTGGAAACTTTGCAAACACAATCCCAGCCCCCTTGACTTTAGTTATTGTGCTTATAGCCACATCCAGTGACCTCTGATCATGAGACTGAAAACAAAGAACCACCTTACCTTTCGCTAAAGTAGCATTTAGTGATCCTGCTTCGCAACTTCTGCAATAAAAGCACTTATTTTGATGGAAATAGCATTAACTTATGTCTAAAATAAGTAAAAGGTGTTCAAAGGTAGACCTTGCTTTGACATTATCTGAACTGCTTAAAGCAATATCTTCTGAGAACACCATCTGGTAAGCTTGGCCACTGTGCTTTCCTACATATAAGGCTTGTCCCTGTGTGAGATATTTTTGTTGGTCTTTAAGTGAAACATTGCATGTAAAAGACCAGACCTCGAGGTCATGTGCATATGCATGAGAATTTCAGAAGCAGTCATTCAGACAGAGATGTGACAAACATATATTTGTTCAATCCCATTCTGGTGGACCGAAATGATTGTGATTGCAGAAACTGTTACTTACTGAAGTAACAGAAGTGCTACACAAAAGCTAACCTGACAATACAGGTGCAGTAGAAAAAAAAAATGAATGGAAGAGGATATCATTATCATGACTGGAATCAGAGGAATTTTACCACAAGGGTTTGATTGTTTCCAAGGGTGATTGCAGTTGGGAATAACCGATCAATTGTCGCAGCAGCAACAGTTAACATCCATGGTGCTCCACCTATTACCGATTGAGAATAAGGACCAGAATTGCCTGCAGAACATACAACGGTTACTCCTTTGGTGACTGCATGGAAGGAACCCACTGCCAGCGCATCATCAACGTATGGGGAAAGAGGTGGCGAGGAGCCCAAGGATATTGATAATATATCAACACCATCAAAGATTGCATCATCAAAGGCAGCAAGAATATCAGCTGAGCTGCAGCCACCAGTTGCCCAGCAGACTTTGTACATGGCCAAACGAGCAAGAGGTGCACCTCCTCTTGCTACACCTCGTGCAAGGCCCATGAAACTTGCATCCCTTACAAATGCACCAGCTGCAGTGGATGCTGTGTGAGTACCATGGCCCACTGCATCACGTGGAGACAAAAACTCAATGCCACCATTTGTGTTCAGTTTTCCAACTTCAGCATTGTACCCTTTAACATACCAACGTGCCCCTATGATCTTCCTGTGAAAGAGGATGCAGGATGAAATTGGCATTGAATGTTTTAGTCAGTTCCTCCTTCCAAGAGTCAAAAAGCTTGTTTAATACTAACTAGCAATTTGTAGTGAAGGAAAAAATAAGAACATTATGCTGTCGCTGTATATCCCTGAAGTTCTCAAATGCATCTTCATTTGTAAAAATGTCAGAACAGAAAGGAGAAGCAGCATGAAAGTTGACCATCACAGAAATGAACGTCTATATGAGTGCCATTCATCTTTATTTTGTCACAGTGGGTAGGATAGTTTACGTGCTAATCCTCTGATAAGTAGTCTCAACTCTCAATAAGAGAGCTCATGTTAGTGGTAGGGAAAAAACTTATACATATTGCTGGACTTGGCCATAAAAGCATTAAGGTGCTTTCGAATAATGGAGTTCAAATGGACCAACCCATCCAAACTCCCATGCACACGTGTGTGCACATATTCCTTTTTCATATATATCACTCACAAACAACTGGTGTCACGACTGAAAAGTTGAATCAGTTTTGGATTTGGATTTGGATTTCCATGTCGTTTGTCTTTATTATGGTCTAGTTTACTTCTCTGTGTACAATTGTTCAGCTTGGCCAGGATTAGAAACTAATACCTTACTGTTTCCACTTGGTTTTCATGATCATTATTGTTTGGAGATGCAAATAATCAATGATAAGCACAAACGCAGTCGCTGGGTCTGAAGTTGATCACTTTCCTGTATCTTAGCAGGTAAATTTTTTGGAGGGGTGAGAAATGAAGATCTCCAAAGTGTGACACTAATGCAATAGAGTTTGTATGCAAGCTCTTTTAAGTTTTACCTATAAAGGACCTAATTACAAGTATAAGAAGCTGGGTGTGACATGGATGCATAACAACTAAGTTTTGCAAATAAAGCTGGAGAGCTAAAATGAGTCTATGGTCCTTCCAAAGTTCAATAATATTCCTCGTAACAATCTCTTGTATAACCTGCTTGACATCCTAGAAATGCAGTGTTTATACTCCTTGGTGAATAAATTTCTTAAATCAGTACCTATGCTGGATATAAAGCTTGTGAGAATCTCAGATAGGATAAGACCAAGATTGAAAGACAGTAGCGTCTGGCGTTATGTATTTATGGGTGTTGGCTGAGAGTGGCAAAACTCATTATTTATCAGGCCTATAGTGCATCAACTAGCTATGCAGTATACATGAACAAAGAGAAGCACATGAACAGATTCTGACATGCATTAATAATTGGCCATTGCAGGAAAAAAGAACAAAAGCCAAGAAAAATAACCGGAAATGCCTACTTCTATTGATGGAGATGGCTACAACCTGTTGCAGTTGGAGGAATTGAACTGCTCTCCTTCCTGGCAGACTCCTTTCCATTTCAGTGGAACTTCACCGACACCATCATCTTTAAAGCTTTCCGATTCAGGCCAAATTCCTTCACAGAGGGAAACATACAGATTAACAAATCAAACACATATGGCAACAAGTAACCTTCTATGTGGAAAGGACGCACCAGTGTCAAGAACTCCAATAATTGAACCATCACCCAACTTGCTTTGTGGGAGAACACCATGGACGGACTTGAAATTCAGCCCTAGAAAATCCCAACTTCTAGTAGTATGCAGGTTAAGGATGCGGTGGGGCATTACACGAACAACTCCAGTGTATTCTGCAGTTTTGAGTGATGTATAAGTGTTCCAAGATATTCCCAAAACCAAGTAAAATAAAACAATTGTAAAGATTCCAGCACCTTCAATAAGTCTGGCCTGAGATGGAGTTAACAAAGCAGCAAATCCTGAGAACCCGTGCTTATAACTGTAAAGGATGGATTCTGTAGCTCCTTCCTTGCTGCAAATGGTCAATCAGAACTTAATGAATCAGTAGCAGACTAACAGTTTACAGGATGGAGATCTGTGTGTGAAATGCTATCCATGCAACACATAAACAAAGAGGGAAGATCACCTTCCAAGAACATCAGAGAGGATTTCATGGTGTGAATTTTGAATAACATTTAGGTCCTCTTTCTCCCTTCCTCCCATGTAAACAATGTAAACCTGAAGGCAGCAGAAGTCAAGCTTCCCAAGAAAGACTATGAATGGAAGAGTAGTTAGCTTGCAGCAAAAACTGAAGGAAGTATTGTAAGTTTTGCAAGATATTGTATTCAAAAGGATAAGAACCAAAACGATAGCCAAGCATGAAACCGAGTACGCCTTAATCACAATGAACATTTCAAATAATTAGATGAGGCGCCAAATTCTACTGAAGAGAAGTAGAAGTGGATGTATGGAGAAGTGCACAACTTAGGCAAAGTAAAATCCCAGCTAAGCCGACTAGAAATTATGAAAAACATAATCTCTCCAAAAAAGGCCAACACGAATGGAAAATGATCGGCACTCAAACACAGCTTGAACAATATGGAATCATCAAACTCACATTTTTCTCCGCGATGGCACAGTGAAGCGGCAGCAAAAGAAGAAAAAGGGCAAGAAGAAAACCGGTACCACCCGCCATGGCCGCTGAACAAGACCACACCTTACCATAAGACTAAGAAGAATCCAAGTATCATCGATCTTGGGATCCAAACACGAGATGGCCCATGTGGTTATCGTGCTTTTCCGTTGGAAATGCGGAAACGGTTGCAGGCAAGACAACAAATAGAAGTGGAAAAGGAAAACGAGTGTTCATCCGTGTCGCCCATTGTCGATAACCGCTCCTGCTCCTGCACCGTTCCGTTTGCGCCATTAATCTCGACACCCGAAGCACGACCACCATCCCATCTTTTTCATTTGTGCTGCCTGGCATTATTACCATGTAAGATTCTTTTTCGGCAAATACAACAATAGAAAGGAGAGAGATAGAGAGACAGACAGAGACAGAGACGGAGATCCTTTTTCACTTGCTTGTCTATTCTGAAACATAGCATTGACTTGCCTGCAACTCCTTTGGAGGGATTAGGAGCACAGTGTAGATGGTATTGGTCCATGTAGGAATGCACGTGATAGTGACGGTGCTTTTTTACAGGTGATGATGAGTCCCAATACCAAGCTTCTGCAGTGAATGAGTTCTGAACCACTTTTGGGGAGCCTTTTGCTCTGTTTTGTTGCTATGTGATTGACAAAGAGTGGAGGGTTTTAATTTCGATCTTTTAAATGGGCATTGAGTACTCTTCGGCTCAACTAAATTCTTTCAAATGGGGCATTGAATACTCTGTTGCTCAACTAAGGGGAGAGCAGGATTTTGTACACCAGTTGGGAGGCACCACGCCTTTTGTGGGTTTGGAATCTACTGTGCCCATTTACTCGTTGATGGTGTCTGTCGCTTTTGGTGGTGGTGGTGGTGGTGGTGGTGGTGGTGTTGTCATTATCGGATTTGGCGGTGAATCTTTCTGCAAAATGATACAGAGATAGCGCCATGATGTAAACTGTTGGACTCAGCTGAACTCTAGTTTTCGCAGGAAATCCGTTGATTAGATCTGAATTCCGGCTTGAGTTCGAACATAGCTCCTTAAAACCGAATTCTCTATCAGATTGTAAGATCCTGCATTTACATAAGGTGTCGAACTTTGATCAGTGCTCAAACTTGGCCACAAACTGCATGCGTTCGAATTATTATCCAGATCTTATTTCTAGGATCCAACTAACAGGTTGGAGTTTGAGTGGAATCAGATCATTTTGCCCGTTAACATCCCCAGCCAATTCCGCACCTGTTTAGTGGGGTGAATGACTACAGCTTGACGTGTCAGATTCCAAAATGAAATAAATGACTTGAGTCCACATTCACAACTGTCAGCCAAAAAAGAGTTTGACATTGAAAACTTTATCAATTGTGTGTGTGTGTGTGTGTGTGTGTGTGTGTGTGTTTTCTCTTTCTTGTTATGTATTGGGCTTATGCTTTACACATGAAAAATCTATAGACCTTTTATAACTTACACCATTTCAGTTGAAAATGAGTTGTCCGAAGGCCTAGTTTCTGCTCAAGTGTATGTTTCTGGCAAATTAATTGAAGGAAATGTTTTTCATTTAAAGGACCATCTTTTGGTCACAAACCTAAATATGGGTCTCATGTTCTTTTTATGAAACATAGTTTTACTGATCACATCAAATGAAAATTTATATTTACCATTAACTTTTAATTCTAGTTAAAATGCAAGTTATGATGAAGTAAATAACATTGATGGAGCTGCCATTTTATGTAAAGTAAATGAAACTTTTTAACCTTGTCCAAATGTGTACGTAAATTGGAAAGGTCTCATGCAAAAACCAATCCTGAAAGACCACCACTCCTTCATCCAGGGAAGCCCACCCAACCCCCCAAAATTTTTAACATGTCACAATTTAAATAGAAGCCCCCTTCAAAAGGTTGAATCAAAAGTAGGTCTGGTACTGAAAAGGCTAACCCTACTTTAGAAATTGTAGCTAAATGCTCCTCCATTCTTTTTGTTTTTGGGGTCTTGAGCTTCATTTAGACCAACTTAATAGTGATGCATCCTTCAACTCCATCACTCCAAACATATAAGTATAGCACCTCCATGAATGAAATTGAGCTAGAAACTAAACTTACTTTTTCTTAAGCGCTTGATGAGTCCAGACAATAGAAAAAAAAGAAAATGGAAGAAAAAAGTTGATATGGACCACCCAGCCAAAGATAGTCTTTTGCATAATGATATCAAAAATTTAAATTTTAAGAAAAAAATCGTACCGGTAAGGCGGTGGACTAGGTTGTCCATCCAAAATTAACGAGCTCATCCACTCATACCAACGAGTGGTTGAAGATACGTACGGGCTCCGTTCCGTTGATTTCTAGCTATCTAACTTCGAAGCAAAGGTAGGGATAGGGCTGCTCTACCTCGCTCGACTTGACTCAAAAAACTTATTATTGAGCTCGGTTCGAACTCGACTCTAGCTCTTTATAGCAAGCTCCAACTCGACTCGTTAACTCATTTATCGTTAAGTCGTGTAAACATTAACTCGTTTAACTCGTCAAACTGGTTTTGGCAATATTATATAAAGTACCGATTTGCGAGTTGAGTCGAGTCGAGTCTAGTCGAATCCCTGAAACTCAACTCGTTTATCGTTTATAGTATCTTTGCAGCCTCCAACTTAACTCGTTTATAAACGAGTCGAGTTTTTTCTAGCGAGTTTGAGTTGAGCCCAAGTTGGCTTGGCTCATTGTGCAGTCCTAGGGAGGAATCATGGCTCCCTTTTAAATTTTTAAAAATCCAATTTTTTACATATAAAATTTAAAAAGTTAAGTTTAACCTATATAAAATTTAAATTTAAATTTTTATTAAAATTTTAAAACTGTAGTCTATAATAAAAAAAGATTTTTTGTTCCCCTCCTACATCAACTTATATAAAGCCTTTATATTATAAAATATTATTCTAAATACATTATAATAATAACATAAACGCTGACACATGAAATTGCCGTGGTCTGGTACCGTATCAACTTGGTCATACTTAACCTCGCGTAGCAGCAAGGGCCTTTGATGTGATCGAATTACGCAGACAACCGACGGCCGGCATAATATTTACTTGATCGGCAGTCAAACTTCCGGTGAAAGCGATCTCCTCAATTCCGATGCCATCACTGGCGTCTCCAAACTCTAGTCACTCTTGTATAGGGCACTATTCTTTGTGGTAAAAAATACAATAATTGTAATGAGATACGGTTCGTGTTGGAAATTATTGAACGGGCATAACTAATAATGATACTAGTGAAAATCATGGCGGTGACCATTTAGTTCATATTGCCGTAAATTTTGTATAAACTTAACTTTCTTTGAGGCCTTCTTCTTATTACATGCAGCTAGGCACACTTCAGAACAAAAACCAACCACTTATAAACTAATGCAAATTAATTTACATTTGATACATATAGTTAGTTAGGGGTGAACAAAGAGTCGAGCTACTCAAGCTCGTTAAAGCTCGGCTTGTGAACGAATTCAAGCCGAGTCGTTTGCCTAACGAGTCGAACCCGAGTTCATGAATCGACTCGTTCAAATAATCGAGTCGAGTAAAGTTCGACTTGACTCGAAAACGATGTGTAGTGATTTTTTAAATATCCGACTCGTTTTTTTTTTAATTAAAAACCCGGTATATTGATGTTAATTAATTATGTAATTTTTTACAAAAAACTCCTTCAAATTTGTCAAGCTCGATTTATGGCGAAGTAGTAGTCCATATATTCAAACAAGTTTGTCGAGGCTTAATCGGGTCGAGCTCGAGTTCAACACGCAAGTGTCGAGTCAAACTCGAGCTGCTTCTGTCGAGTTATTCTCGAGCTCGAGCCCAAGTTTTCATTAGTCGAGCGGAGCTCGAACTGGCTGAACTCGGGCTCGACTCGACTCGTGTTCGCCCCTCCATATAACTCAAATTTGAAACTGAAATCTAAATCTGAATTTTAGACTGTGACTGATTATTGAAGCAGAACTAATTTTATTATTATCGGGCCGCGCAGGCCCGATGCCCAGGCTTATATAAATTGGGTGAATCAAATGACACCACCCGATAGGGACATAGCATAACCAAGTAGCAAGGCGGTTCACACTTCATGGATCTAAGTTTTGAATCCTATGGTTGTTGTTACGTTCCAGTGTTTACTCACTCAGACTACAAACAATGACAAGTATGACACCCGAATCACTCAAACTACAAACAATGACAAGTGTGACACCCGAATGTATTGTATGTTCGTCTAAGCCCTGAACCAAGCCTGAATCTTGAAAGTACAAAGACATGTGCTTTAAGTCTCCTAAATAAACATTGAAAAGAAATTGACATCATCCAACACGACGTAGAATTATCAAAGAATTTTAAGCATTTTCACATTTGCAATGAAAATAGAGGTATTTGGGTTAAAAATAATAATAAAAAGAAGAAGAAAAAGGGATAGGCTTTATTAAGCATGTGGATGTTAGTTGGCAGGTCTAATTCATCCAACAAAGAGAGCACATGCATCCAGCAGGTTCGGAGTTGTCCACTTTACCAGATAATCACAAGCAAGAGAAGGCTCGGCTCTCACATGTCCACGTCAAATTGACCCTCAAGGAATATCTGCACGTATCTCGTGAAAAAAAAAAAAATAATCCTTTCCTTTTTTTTCCTCCTTCCAAAATGCATGACGGAATGAGGCGGACCTCACAGTCCACTTCAAGGGGTCTACGGTCTTCGTAAGTTTTTCAGCATAATATCGCAAAGTTTTGTCTACTTGCAGCTTGCTTTTCTTTCTTTTTGAAAGAAAACAAAATACCAACTTAAAGATCTCTTATCATATTGCTGAATGTAGCCAAAATGAAACTCAGTTTTCACATAATTCTTTACCCCTTGTTTCGAGTAAGGTTGGGCATCAGTTGTAGTGACTTGGGTAAAGGCTCGACAAAGTCTAACTCCAGCAGCCATAGCCCTTGCCAGCAGCTAAAGTGGTTTGTCTAATACTTGCAGCTTGCGTTTTTGTTTTTGAAAAAATAAAAAAATACCGACGACTACTTAAAGATTTAATTATATTGCTGCATGCAGCCAAAAATAAAACTCGTTTTCACATAATTCTTTAGCCCTTGTTTTAAGTAAGGTTGCGCATTAGTGGTACGAGCTTTAGCAGCTCGTGCCTGACCCGGTCAACTTTGCAGTCTTCACACTTTTCCCTGTCATCATTTCCGTATAACCCGGAAGTGAAAAAGTGGAACCTCTATAAGCCAAAGTAGGTCTTGTCTTTAAATTTGGGAAAATGGATTTTATTTTACATAATAGGGAATGCGTATACTTCTTAGACGAAAATTTCACGTGTAAAATTGAAAAGAAAAATCCATGTAAATGAATGCATAACTAAGTAAACTCATATAATATAAACAGAGTTTCATAAAGCTTTTAATATTGAAGTTCTTATTCTTTTCAGCTCATAAAATATAGTACAAGCACTAATTTTTCATGACTTATCATTTTTATGAGTTCCTGCACTTTGCGCTCGTCTATTGCTACTACATATATTTAAAAAGTTAAAAATAAGGAGAGGCTCACATAAGAGATGTACTTGAGAAAGAAAACTATGTTCCACGCACATCACTTTGACAGTTTTAGAAAACAAAAAAGTGTTGGACAATAGGTAAATCTTAAAAATTCAAACAGAGAACTTCTTCGCCTACTTAAGTTGAAAGGTGCTTAAGTTGAAAGGTGCGCTGCTGCCAACATACATGTCAAAGTAGTCCAAGACTATGGTGGTAAGGAGAATGGAGAGTTCTTCGGGCCCTTTTTTTTTTTTTTTTCAGATAGTGGGTTATTAACCTTTTGTTCATTAAAAAAAACAATTATATAATAAATATGAAGTACCAAAGTATTTGACCCCAAAAAGGGAATAAAAATATACCAAAGCTATAGGTCTCTACTTGAGAGCTTCCACGCAACAAATTCCATGAAACTTTCTTGAAGCTAATTTAATTAACTTGTCCTTTGGACGTGGTTTTGAACCTCAATATCAATGGTGCACCTGACAACACTTTTGGAGGGCATATATATATATATATATATATATATATATATATATATATATATATATATATATATATATATATATATATATATATATATATATATATATATATATATATATATATATATATATATATATCTGATTCCCATGCTTAGAAAGACGATTGCCAACCCAATTAATTTGGAGCAATTTCTGAATCTGACTTGATAAATCTTGTTGCTGTTCCATCTTGCCTCTAGGAGTTGAACCTACTGAGGAAGTTGATGGCTTTAATGGCGCCACCCAAATGCGGTCCTCCTCCATTTATGACGTGCTGGCTTTTCTGCATCTAGGTATCAATTCTTCACTGTCGATTTTGCCACTGTCATGAGCTCGACAAAGAAATGTGACACCCGATGTCTCCTTCCTATTTCCATTTCTCTTTTCCTGGCGAGGGGACCATGGGAGATCACGCCGGATTCTAGTCCAGAACCTTGAATTAGGTTTTCATCGTCCCCTATTGCTTCCGTGTCTAAGATGGCTTTTTCTACCGAAGCATCTAAGTGGATCTTATGCAACATTAAGGCTTTGTTGATCTTTGTCAACTATGTTCAATCATTGATGTAAAAATTTGTACTCAAGCCTCTAAAATTTGTTCCAGCAGGTTACTTTATGCGTTATTTGGCAACAATAGCAGCATGTTACTGCCAAAATCATAAGACAGTAACAGATTATTACCATCTTATCAATTTTTGGATCTTATGGATCTGTATCAATTTTTGAGACAGATTGGTGAAATAGTTGCAACTTGTTACTGTTGTTAAACACCCTCTTAGAGAATTTTTACATCAAAAAATCTTTAATGAACATTAATGAGTTATTTTTTTTATTTAAATTTAGCTTCAAATCTTGTGGTCGTTATCACATTTCAATATGTTATTTCTCTGGGTTACGAATGATAGCAAATGTGACATTTGAGTTGAAGGCACACCTAAGTCCATCAAAACCCAATAAACAATTCAAGCCTTAAAAGCTTATTCATATGAATAAAAAAACTTTGGAACTTCTAATTGGTATTATAAGCCGTGAATTGTCAAAAGAAAAGCAATGGAATTCAAGAAACATATGTCCTAAATTGATGATATAGAAATTGTACCTTACATCTTTTATTTTTTATTTTTTATTTTTTATTTTTTAATGTGCGAATGTAAAAGCCGGAGACGGGAAAATTCCGAAAAATTATTCCCAAAATTTTATTGCCAAAAAATATGGTATTTACAAACAAAAAAAAATCAAAATCCCTCAGAGAGGATGGAGACGTTACAGCACGAGTGTTGAAATTGGGTCCCAAGAGAAGCCTGGTTGACCCACTCTTGGTAATCCAAATCTTCAGTACCCAGGAAAAACAACGCCGAGGTCTCACTAGCAGGCGATGCTTCCTCTTATGTGAATCCTGGGTAGCTGACTCAAAGTTTCAAAGTGAGACCGGAAATTCAGGAGAAAAAAATGAGGCGGAACATAGACATGGCAAGAATACCAGACGTCGAGTGATATTTGTTTCTGAACGTGGATTCTCTCCAACTTGGACGCGCTCGACTATATACAGAAGAGCGATTCCAGTTTCTTGTTCAACATCTAATCGTGCAAAGGAGAAGATCGAGGTGGAGGGAGAAGGAAGGCTAAGATGGGAACGTTGGGAGCAATTCTGAAGCACCCAGAGGATTTCCCCGTGCTCGTGAAGATGATGATGGCGTCGAGCCGCGCCGAGAAACAGATCCCTCCCCAGCCGCATTGGGCATTCTGCTACACAATGCTCACAAAGGTGTCTCGAAGCTTCGCTCTTGTCATCCAGCAACTGGGCAAGGAACTCCGAGACGCGGTAAGCCTTTGCTCGTCTTTTCTGTTAGTGATGGCTACTTCATCTGATCTTCCTTTTTGCTAAATTTTTTGTGGCTACCAGCCGGTTCTAAAACTTGGTGTTGTGGATATTGTTGTGTTCTTGAACATGTTGAATCTGTAACATTTGCTTTGCATGTCGGGTTAGTTCCTGAAAGATGCGAAGATTGGGTGCTGGTGGTAACTTGGTCGTGGTATGATGTTGTGGAGGAGTTTAGTGTCCGCCGTTCTTCTTCCTTTTCTGCGATTTATAGACTGGATGAACGTTGGATTGAAAAACTTCGGTTAGAGAGTAGAAAAATGTTGATGGATCTGGAGAATAACCTATTGAGGCCATTGGGAAATGCCTGTTACGTTGTTTTCCACTTGCCGCTCATTATTTTCTCGGATTTGGATTGATTTTTACCCGGTTGTTTTTTGGACGCTTTCTTGATGTTCTTAAAGTATGTGGTATGTGGACCATCAAGTCCCTTCTGTTCTTAAAGAGTGCAGAACATTATTGCTCTATGCTTTTGGTTCTTCAAGGATCGTGACGGTCGAAATGTTTTCTGCATGTTGCATCGGTGCCACCAAGATGGAACGATGTGCCCGGTTTGTTAATTGTTGAAGTTCGAGAAAAGTCTATTATTCATAGTTCTTGTCCTCATCCCGTTATTTGTATAATCTCCATCCTGGTATTGCCGAGTCTGGATCGATTCTTTGCAAATCCGTATCATATGTATAAGAAAGGAAGCAACAATCATCTGTCCAAATGTTTTCATTTCATGGCGTTAGATTTTGGGATTTCTTGTATGTTGAGTGCAACTTTCTTGTTACGTAATTAAGGATTCATTGTGCTCTAGAGGCAGAGGGAGCAAATCCTTTTGTTGGTTGAAGAAATTGGATTGGTCATTGGTTGACTCATGACTGTCATGGTGAATCAGTGAAGGAATAGAGAAAGGATGTTATATAAACTCCCAAGCAAGACAGTTCGCTTTAATGATTGACTTGGGGCTCGTGATGGTTCAGGCTCTTTGCAATAGTCATCTTCCTTAGTTTATCTTGCTGGTGCTTACAAGGAAGAGTTAGTTTCAGGAGCATGCTACTTCGTGAAGCTACTCCAGCAGTATAAAAAAAGAGGATCTTGCATCCCTAGACTGGTCTTTTGGCTTACTGGTTATCACCAATTATCCAGAGGCCAAAGGTATCTGAAGTGTAATCCTTCCAAGTTGTTTAAATATTAATCCATCTACTGTTTATTCTTCAATACTGTAGATTTTATTTTTAACAGGACAGAAATCTACTAGTTGTTATGATACTTTATCCCTTAGCTATTAAGGTGCATCCTTGTATCCAATTAAGAGAGCCACCCTATTGGCAAAAAGTTTTTGATGACAGTGTGAGGGTTCAAACCATATGAAATGTCTTTCTATGTGAACAGTAAGAACCTTAAGCTATCAATGTTAACCAAGTATGGGCCATGACAAGTTTGTAATAAAACTTCGGTTTTCATTTAGGATCTCTGAGACAAACTAGGTTTGGCATGTTGCTCAAATTTGTGCCCTCAGTAGCACAGGATTTTGGTTTTTGATTGCTTCTTTAAGCATCTTGTTTTCCTCTTTCACTGGTATTTTGTTGATATCATTTCTGACTAGTGCCCTTCTAAATGTCTTATTTGGACCAGCAAAATATTGGTTAACAGTGGCTTGTTTTTCATATTTTTTGCAGGTCTGCATTTTTTACTTGGTTCTTCGTGCACTTGACACTGTTGGTTGGTTACAATCTCCTTCAGTTCTTTTGTGTTCTACTATGTAGTTTTGTAGGTTACTTTCTTACTTCTACTTGCTAGTGTATATTGTCCTTTCTTTGTGTTTATGGGGCATCCTTCTTTTCTCCTGTAGTTACTTTACTAGGTTGAGTTGAATACTCGTTGTATTAACTTTCTTTATTTTACACCTCAAAAGTTTTATTCTTCATAAGTTTTTCCGTTACTGTGACTGAACAATCAATTGTTAAGAGAAGACAAAAACCAATGCAAGACAGAATTGGAAGAGATATTCAAGAAGAAAATTTTGACAAGTAATATAATGATTGGTTAATTGTGATTTTGGCCTTTCTGCCTTATTGAATTTATCAACTACTAACAAATTTTGCTGCCTAATATGCATTTTTGTGCCATTTTAATTTGAAAAAGGATAATTAGAATTTCATCTCTCGCTTGATTGTTCCTATCTTTTCTCTTTTTCTCTGTTGCAGATTTTAGTTTTTTGAACTGTTTATCACAAAGAATGGTTTCCAGAGTCTAATGTTATTTGCATTTTCCTTGTACAGAGGATGACACAAGCATACCTTCTGATGTGAAAGTACCAATTCTGAAATCTTTTCACAGTCACATATATGATACTTCTTGGCATTTTGCATGTAAGATTCTTAAAATCACCTATTTCTGTTTTGCCTCCCTTTTTCTACGACAATATTGTTCTTGTCTTCTTCTTTTTGACTGGTGCAAGAATTGAAATATATTGATTGATGCTGTATATATTGAGAATCTGTACGGTGCATTGTATATTATTCAACTTTTGGCGAAGTTACTCTTAACTGTTGCCCTTCAATCTTGAGAAGGGTAGCTGGCATATTCTAATGACGTAGTTCCTGCAGAGGTGATGTTTGATGTCCTTCATCTCTTATTACCCATATGGGTTAGAACTACGAAGTACAAGTGGACATATAAATAATAAAACAAATATTCAGCAGCTAATATGCATACCATATCCAAAAGGTCAAAATTTTAGCTATTAATGCTGTGAATTTCAACTTATTGACCCGATTATTGCAGTATTCAGACTAAAACATTTATTTCAGCTTACGAGGCTGAGAACCACATGTTTCTCATAAAAGCCCTCAACATAAAGCTGGATGGTTAGTTGATTTGGTTGATATTGTTGGGCTTCCACTTTTGTGATGTACCCCTATGCAAGCTGAAGATAGATACCTTAACTGAATTGAATCTTCTGAGAGAAGGAATCCATCTATTCACATTAAGCCAAGTGAGGAGAACAGGCTTCTGAATTTCCTGCATATAGGAAGCATGTGCCTCTTTACAGCTTTAAGCATGTCCATTGTCACATTATTTTGTTGGATCTTAGTAGGTTAAGCTGTCTGTTTCTGTATCCCTAATATGTTTAACAATTGATTCAATAAATGGTGCTAAGAACATGTGAGAAACCCGATTTTAGCATTAAACTACTTCAAGATCGCTGGGTTTGATACTAAACCTGATTTTTTGGACATGGACTAATGTCAATGCAAATGGGCTATAAATCTTTGCCTCCAGAAAAATTGCTGGTTGCTTTTTGGTTGTCCTTGTGGGGTTTATTTGTGAGATTTACAGTTTAATAATCTCAAGGTTTACTTGACTGCATCAAGTAATATTAGCCAACTTGCTTTCAACTGGCTAATGGAAAATTGAATTTCAATTTTGTGCCTATAAATGTTGAACCGCTAAAGCGATGCCTTCATACTGCAAATATTGTATTTCTCTATTAAGAAAGTTGTTCCCAAGATTGGACACAAAGTTGAAGCTGCACGAATAATAGATTTCGAGCACCAAATTACTTGGCCAAATACATGGTGTTTTAACTAGGCTTTCTTGCTACTTAGGTATTCAACAATAGGCTACTTAATCATACTGTTCTGGCCTTAAGTGACTTGTCTCTTGTTTATGCTGCTTGCTTGTTGTTGAAAGGGAAAATGAAGTGCAGTATGTACCAAATAGGCAAGCATGGTTGCAAGCCAGAAAACATGTCCTTACAACTTTAGCAGTTCTTTCTTCTTTGTCATTTTTTTTAATCAAATATTATCATGTATTGTTTGCTGAAATAAAATATTCATGTTCATTTGATGAAGGTCAACCATTTTCTTACTTATCCTGATTATATGACACATCATGCATGTTTAGGTGGAACTAAGCACTACAAAGTCCTCATGGATCAATTTCACCATGTTTCAACGGCCTTCTTGGAGCTTGGGAAAAGGTTAAGTTTGCTATCCTTAAATATGTTGACTGTTTATCCATGCTCTTACTTCTTCTCATCCAAGTTTCTACCGGTTATAGGTGTGGGAGAGAATAGCTTGGTTGAAGTGTAATGATTGTATATCTCTAATTGAATGTTATCGAAATCCATATGCCATATAAATCCATAATAAACCATAGTGATAGAAGACATGAGAAGCAATGGTTAGCAATAAGCAAATTTGAGAGGACACTCATAAGCTTATTGATCCTAGCTCATGATGTTTGCTGCAATGTCTTAAAAGAATCCATTATGTCAGGTTCCAAGAGGGTTTGGTAGATAGTACCAAGATGACATGAGAATCATGAATTTTTGAAGTAGTAAGTTGTCAGTTTACCACATTTGTTTTTCTTTCTGTATACTCGTGCTTTGCTTAAGTATACATGTCTTCCAGTAATGTTTGAGAAGGATCCTTGTACATGTAAAAGCATCACCTTTGTTAATGAAGAATCCATTGGAGTCAAGAAATGCTATTATCTTGCATTCAATATATCTTTCTAATTGCATTTGCCTCTTGCTTGCTTGTTTAGTTATCAAGAGGCAATTGAAGATATTACCAAAAGAATGGGTGCAGGCATGGCAAAATTCATTTGCATGGAGGTACAAGTCACAAAACCTATTGCTGGTTGCTCCTAGGAAATGAAATGAATCCTAGATTGTAGCTTCATTTATGGGATATTATTGTATCGGACATTTTGGGTCATATTTTATCAAGTCTCTATGGCATTTTTTCTTTTATGGTGAAAACATGTGTATCATTTTCTACCACTTACAAGAATAAATTTTCCATCAATTTGACAAAGGCTATTATAAGCATAATTTGGGTGTTAGTTGAACTGACCAAAATACCTTAAATGTGTTCTTGTAGCAACAAATATTAGGTGGTTTATTTGTATCTCTTTTAGAAACTAAATTGTAAATTTGCCAGGCATTTGCAGCACAATTGATAGATGAAAACCCAGGTACCTTTCTTTGAAAAGGGTTAGCTGTTTGTTGATTATATGAAAATATTATTGTGCTTTTGGTTATTTTCAACACTTTAACCGTTCCTTTGGAAGTCTCCTTTAATAAAGGACAAATTAACATGTTTAGAAGAAAGAAAAAATTTCTTCCTGATCTTGTTATGCAATAAGGTTGCCATTCAAGTTGAGAACCAATAATCATTTAATCATGTTGAAGCTTAATAACCAGTATTTTCTGTGGTGCTTAGATGACTCCTCCCTTGACCTCTTTCGTTTTTTTCTTGTTGATAGGTTGAGACAATCAGCGATTATGATGAATATTGCTATTACGTTGCTGGACTAGTTGGGTTGGGGCTATCCAAGCTTTTCCATGCTTCTCGTTTGGAAGACTTGGCTCCTGATGATCTGTCAAACTCTATGGGGTTGTTCCTTCAGGTTGTCTTTGAAACATTGGTCAACAAGTTGGTCACAACTGCCATTTGCTAACATTCTTCAGAAATATGGCAATGAATTTGCATTTCTATGCTGGACCTTACAGTTTGCTTACTTGCAGAAAACAAACATTATAAGAGACTACTTGGAGGACATTAATGAAATACCAAAGTCACGCATGTTCTGGCCTCGTGAAATCTGGAATAAATATGTAGATAAACTTGAGGTAAATGACTAAAATTTAGATATCAACATGGTGGTCATCATATCATTAATCGTCGTATCAGTCACTTATTACTGAAATGTTTCTGAAGCCATTTACTTTCTGTAAGTGTTTATAGATTAAGTACTTATATGTCACACTTCGATACTTCTGCTGCTTTCTAGACCATGTCCTATTGATGGGGAATGATTAGTTAACAATCAGTTGACTGTGCCATTTTGTCATTTCCATCAGGATTTGAAGAATGAGGAAAACTCAGTGGTAGCAGTGAAATGCTTGAATGAGATGGTGACAAATGCTCTTACTCATATGGAAGACTGCTTAAGATACATGTCTGCTTTGAATGATCCTAACATCTTCCGCTTTTGTGCTATTCCTCAGGTATCTATGCCACACACACTGGTCTGTTATTGTTTGATCTTTGGTTTCTCGCTTAAATGATTTTACAAGCAAGATAGTTGAAGAGAGATCTTTAAAACGAAGTAACGAACTCATATTGTGTGTTCCTTGCCTATACTTGCACATTCCTAATTGCTTTCCAAATTATAATGCATGGTTCAATGAATAATTACTCATCTTTTACATATGTGATTTTTGGTATTCTTGAGTTTTCCATCTTTCTTTCAGCAAAAAAGCTACTTCAGATTGATATTGTATTTCTAGTACAGGTAAATTATATTTCTAATATATAGGTACAGAGATCAGTACATGGTTCCTTATATTGGTTATGCTCAATGCCACATGAACTCTCTGAAGGGGTTGTCACATCCACACAAGTAGGAGTGGGCAATGAGCCTGGTAACATGAGTTGAGTCAGGCTCGTTCCGGGCTTGACATAGCTTGACTTATATGATAAACAGGTCAAATGCAAGCTTAATCTTTGAGCTTGAGTTGTCTCAACTCTCAAGGTTGCTCAATTAGGCTTGTAACAAACTATGTATCTATTTCTTTTGTTTATATACTTCACATGAAGTGATGGAGCGGTCGCTTCTGTTTCTTTCTGAAAAGGTGGTACTACTGTACAAGTCCAACCTGTTCTTCTACCGAACTAACCATATTCAATTTTGAACCATGGATAGTGCTGTCAACTACATATATTTACATTAGTCATGAATTTTGCTTGAGTTTGGTGTTGTTAAATGATATTGCCAATTCATTCATTCATTCATTAGTTTAGTGACTTCGGTCACATAAACTCCTTTTCTTTTTTTTTGTGGCTATGCTATTCATCGTTTCTAACTTCATGGTCAGTTTCCCACTCCCAAGCTGTTTGAAATTGCTTCAAACCACTATCTGCTTCTGCACTTTCAACCGAGCCCAGCTTCATGTGGCACAGTTGATACTTTATTTACCACATAGATACCTCATAGGGTACACCTTTTTATTACTACCCTCTATCTGTGCATCATTTTCTTTCAAAATTTTGTCATTTTGCATGTAACCTTGCTTCAAAATTAATTAGAATTTAGAACTGAGATGTTAAACTGAGCACTTGTGTGTAGTTTACCTCTTTTGTCGGAGGCTACTGTTAGGAGTAACTTCAGGTTCTGTAGAATTCCGGATTCTGTTGGTCTGGCAGATTTATCAACACGTTCAGAAGGTTGAGTTTCGGTTGAAGCTAAAGCTTCAGAGATGTAGCTAAAAGTTGTAAGGGAAAAGTGGTGTCAGCTAGCTTACTTTTATAGTGGGGTTTTTGAGTTGAAATGAAATTGGTCACAAGGTGGGGCACAATTCCAAACTGTTGCCATCTCACACATGCATAACCACGCACACACACTAACACACATCGAATCAGAAGGTGAAACAAGAGTCTCAAGCTGTTGGCATCTCTCTCTCTCTCTCTAACTCTCTCTCTTTCACACACACACATGCACATACGCACACAGACATACATACACACAAACAAGAGATTCTGCTTTCTTGGGATGTAATTGGGGAGTCTATTGCTGACACCAACCAGGTGGAATACGGGAAATTATTGTTGATACCAACCAAGTAAAAAATAGGTGGATAATTGGTTATCAAAGTTCTTTTGAACCCAGAACAATTTTTTTTTCTGTTTCATAGTAATTATGTATAACTCATAGTTGTGTTTGTATATGTTAATAAAATGTGAGTTATATGTTGTTATGTACCAGGTCATTCCTTCCACTTAGACTGACTTAGTTCATATTTCAGATCATGGCTATCGGGACATTAGCTTTATGTTACAACAATATTCAAGTTTTTCGAGGAGTCGTGAAAATGAGACGTGGTAATGAGTTGTATTTGAACACATTTTAGATAATTTGATTTCTTTATATTATTGTCATTTGGCTGTCGGGAGTATCACGCGTGAGAATTGGAGTGTTTGTAACTTTCTCCACTTCAGATTTTTGCTACAAGCCTAAGTAGCAGTGGACTCTTAAAATGTCGTGATTTTCTGTGGGAGCGGTCTTATTCAAAGTCAAAACTGCTACTGAACGACATGATTGGGAACTGGTTTGAAGCATTTTTCTACTTCACCAACTTCGATCTAGTTTTGGTTCTTCATGACGATGAAGCATGAATCACATTTTTCTGCAAATGAAAGGGATGTGGGCTCATACTCACATCCTGACATGATTGAAACAAGTGATGTCAGATGACCAAGTAGCCCGCATTCTTTTACTGAAAGAATAAAAAATGAAAAATGCAAAGTGCAAATGTGGATTTAGGCTTGAAGTTTTGATCACTTTATCATAACATTCAAAACCCCTTAGATTTCAAGTAGTCTATATCTCTTACCGAATTTCTAATGGTTCTGTCTATACTAATTGGAAGTCCATTTAGGGTGCACATATGTTATTGTCCTATGAATTTCTTGATTGGAAAAACCAACATGTGTTTACATAAATTTTCTTCTTGATGCTATGACCATGTGATCTTAGTCTGCATCTGGTGTCCATGCTATGGTAGACCTGGCTTATCTCCAAAACTTCCACTCTAAAGTTAGAAATTCTTGAATAACTCCATTGGACGGGCTTCAAATGAATGAAGAGCACTCAGCAAGATGATATTTCGAAAACTAGATGCCATATACTGGATAATCAGAAAAAATATCATAGTTGCAGGAGTCTGTAAAGGCGTCCTCCATCTTAGAAACATGATAGTGGAGATTGTTGCGATACATTTCTCTGATGCTTGATTATATCACACTTCGAAAGTTTAATGAAAATGAATTTATAAGCAGCTATTCAGAACATTGTTAAGCTATGTTCTTCTTTTAGAATGGTAATATTTTGATGCTTAAATGCTGATTTGCACAGGTAATTTATGGAACATGTGCCAAATTGATTCAAGAGTTTTACGATGTTTATCATTTTAAATTGTTTTGATGGTTTTACAGGTTTAGTAGCTAAGGTGGTTGACCAGACTAAGACAATGAGTGATGTATACGGTGCTTTTTTTGACTTTTCTTCCCTCTTACAGTCAAAGGTATGTATTCATTCTCATAACGCTTTGTTCTGCACGATAACCTCTGAAACACATTTTTTTTTAATGAATATTTCTTGTTAGTAAATCGAACTGATTTGTGGTTTCATTGTTTACTGATATTAGTCCAGCCTGTGATACATATTATGTTGGTCTTTCTGTTTGTGCATTTAGTTGTGGTCTCATTTGTTGGTATACTTTTTGTATGTTTCATCAATTTCCATTAACGTTGTTAACATCAGTTGCAATTATATCGTAGTTTTGAGCTTATGTTTATAACTCGTCAACCTTTTTACGTCAGTCCTTTCATACAGTGGTTGAGTTGGATATGTGCTCTTTCATACCTTGGCCAGTTTTAGCTTTTTTTCTTCCCTGTTATTTTTGTTACAGGAATTTGGTCATACTATTTGTGCTTAGTGCTTACCCTGATCAGCGATCTCTAGCAATATCTTCCTTATGTTCTGTCGTTGTTGTCAAAAGCTTGCATGAAAATGTATGAGTTAACCCATTCATGCAAATGTGCTATTGTTTGTGGCTGGACTTTAACGAAGTGTGCAATTTGCAGGTCGAGAAGAGTGATCCCAATGCTTCACAGACTATAGAATTAACAGAAAAGGTGCAGAATGTCTGCAGGGCATCTGGTTTACTGAGAGAACGGTTGGCACTTTACACCCTTCTCTTCTGCTGTGCAAATTTCACTACTTTTTTGTTCCTAGTCCAGCATGGTGCAGCATGGTGGTTTTATCTTACTGCTGCTCCCTTTTTATCTTCTGTTTCAGACGTGTCTATGCAGAAGAGCAGCAATCAAGGCAAACAGCACTTTTTGTAAGTTTAGATCCTCATGGAAAACTAGTTACTGTTAAAAGCTTATTGCTTAATGTTTATCACTTCTTGTGATTTGTGACAGATGATGGTGATGGTGATGGTGTTTTCCATATTGGTTGCATATCTGTACTCCAAATGAAGATCGCCTTTGGTGGTTGGTTGTGCATTATGGACTTGTCCTATTTTATATGTTGTATCATGACATGAAGATAATGAATTTCTTCACGATGGATTTGTACCAAAGTTCGTGTAACGAGGCTTAAGATAAGTTTTTGTTCCCAAATTAGTGAAATGCGAGACACTTCGCCATTCCCTTCCATGCACCAGCATAAGACAAACTCTCTCTCTCTCTCTCTCTCTCTCTCTCTCTCTCCTCCTTAACATGGGTTCACTCATGGTCTTTCTGTCATGCAGGCTATTAGGCAATCCGTTCTTTGAAGGGCCGCTTATGATTGAAGGATAAAAAATGAAGGCTTTCATATTAATTTTAGCAATGGCCCATTACTTGGAAATAATAAAAGCACTCGTAAGCATGCATAATTGATGCCCAAGAAATTGGCGTTGCTTGCCGTTGCTGATAGAGGATTCAGAATTTTTTCGGTTCCGTTGTTTCTTGCCCACAACTGCAAACAAAATGACAAGCTACACAAGCCAGAGATTAGTGTAGGCAGTTGTTTTAAAATGTTAACTAAGAAATATACATTTTAACTCGACAAAGAAAGTTGGACTCCAGTGTTTATGTCCTTAACAATTGAATGTGAGAAACTAGAAGGTCCCATCCGCGAAGTTGTTCTAAATAGATTTTAAGAACTAAAGGTGCCATTCTACGCAATTATTATAAAAGAAAGAGCCTTCAGTGGTTAAGAATTGTGTTTATTCACCAGATTCGAACCTCATTTAAACTTGAATCCAGCACTCAAATTTTCGAATAATTTGTCAAACCAGGTTTTGACCATCTATCAATTTGGACTATTCAGGTTTACGCCAGACAAGGCTGTCATGCCAAAACTGGATCACCATCTGATTCAGCATGTTGTGTCATACCTGATCCATCGGCACCCATATGATTACGACTCTTTCTAAATGGGAAAGTTGCATGCGATACAATGTGGGCATGAAGTGTGGCAATTCACGGCTTATGAGTGAAAAAAAATATTTGATACTAATTTTTAACTTAAAAATAATAGTTGTAAACCAAGTCACATGGCATGTAAGTAGCTGTTGTGCTGCATATATGATTTCTTAACATCATAAGCGATATCAAGGAATCTCAAGATATACCACCGGAACTATGTACCCAGATTATGCAATTTCGCTGTTAACGGTTTCCGCTTTAGTAACGCACAACTGTCTGTTCATATGACGAATAAATTAATGCATCAAAATGTTAAGCATAATATTTTAACTTTTTAACAATTGATGATAATAACGAATCAAATTACTGGTGGCCAACTCTTTGAGAAAAATGGCACCACAGAACTTATCACTGTTCACACCAGACTCGCGTGTCTCCTTGAGGCTTATCGCTCTGAAGCGAATCGAACTCGTGAATTCTTGCGCGAAGAGCCGCCTCACTAGACCAGACTCCCTGCGCTAGGGTAAGGAGAGCGGAACCATGGCTACCTTTCGGGGGTTACTGCCGCTACCCGCTCTCCCCTTCGGCCTCTCGCCAACTTTCAAACTGCTTTTCTCTTCCCGGCCGCCTCCATGCTCTCTTCTCACTTCAGCCGGCCTCCCCAACTCTTTTCTTACCTTCCAAAGTCCTTGTCATTTGCTCCCTTTCCGTGCCATTCATCCACAACAGCAGAGTGGCAAGCTTCTATCTGGCAGAATCTTCGAAGAAGACGACGAGGATGAAGAATTTGAAGAGGAGGATGATAGTGATAGAGAATTCGAGGAAGTTGGCGATGATGGTAACCAAAAGGAAGAGGAGAAGACAAGCACAATCCCTTCTACTGCACCGCAGTCAGTTAACAATTTCAGAAGCAGAGGGACGCCACCGATGCTGACTATTAAGGAGAAAAAGGAGCTCGCTTCCTACGCCCATTCACTTGGGAAAAAACTCAAATGCCAACAAGTTGGTTACTTCTTCTTTCTTGGAATACGATTTTTGTTTTTTTTTTGGTGTGTTGATTGTCGTTTCTTTTCTTCTAATTGGCTTTTGATGTTGGCGTTGGTTCTGGCTCTTCTTCTCTGCATCAGGTCGGGAAGTCGGGAGTGACCGCGTCCGTAGCCGCGTCTTTCGTCGAAAGCTTGGAAGCTAATGAGCTTCTAAAGGTACGTTTATCTTGGGCATAGTGGTATTCATGTATACTATTCAATTCGACGCGCTTGAACTGTTTGTTTTTTGGACTGACTGATGGATTAAAATTCCATTTTCCTTGTGATGTTATTGACCCCTTTGTGAAACATACATAGTTCCAAAGAAGTATACTGAAATTATATTGCACGGACCAAATAATCTTGGTGTATTATCTTAGGACGTTCATGGGTAAGATTCTGTGATATGCGTTTATTTGGGTTTGAAAATTTTTCCTGTCGAGAACTTCTGCATCTTTGACTGGTAATGACCCAGAAACTGTTTTCAGCTAAAAGAAGCCAACCTAATCTTGGAATATGGAAATTGATAGGCAACGCAAGTATCTAGTGAGGGAAGGAAAGAAAGGAAGTAATGTAGCAAGCTGATAAGCTGTTAGTTAGTAGGGAGGGAACGAATGAAATGAGAGAATGGGAAATCTTAGCCAATCTAACCGATAGAATGATATTGTGATTATTTGATGGAAATCTTAGGAATTACTTCAAAGGGAGGGTGGTGGCAGTATTCCCTTTTTTTTCTTTTCCTGAGGACGAAACGTAACGTTGCTTGCAATGATATCACCTTGTTTTTCTCATTCTTGTTCTTAACAGCTGAAAATGCATAGCAGTTGCCCCGGAGAGCTGGTTGATGTAGTAAAGCAATTAGAGGTAGCAACAGGTTCTGTGGCTGTTGGTCAGATTGGTCGCACCGTGATCCTTTATAGGCCTAGCATCAGCAAACTGAAGGCAGCGGAGAAGAAAAGGCAGGACAACGTGGGCAGGAAAGGATACAGCTCAAGATCTGGGTTCTCGGTATGACCAATCTTGAAATTCTGTACCTATAGCTGTACTTCATCATTCTCCTTATGTGGAAACTTTTCCTTCATTCTTTTGCTAGCAGAGAACCCAAGAACTACGGGTATCTAGTCAAGGGCGCCGTAGAAGCGAAGTCTAGTTTTACGCTATTTCTCTCTGCCATTTAAGGATCTGCATGTTTGGTTGCTTTGCCTTATCGGTATAGGCGAACGACGAAACATCTTGCATTCCATTCCGCGTATGAAAGGTCTGCCGAATAGTCACTTTATTGCTTACATTGGTCACAGATATTTTCTGTCGGTATTTGGAAGCTGCAAGTAATCGAGTGTAAAGAATTTATCAAGTTTCTGCTTAAGAGTCAAAGGGAATTTTGCTGTATGAGCCCAATGTGAATGAAATTATTTGTTCTGAAGCAACTTTAATCATGATCCATGTGTAGTGCTCACTTTTATCTTTTTCGTTTCTTATTCATGCAATCAAGTGAATATTATGATTATCTATGCTCTATTTTTTATTGCTAGACACTTGGTCGCTTACTGGTCATTGGTCATGCAACTAACCAACTTTTTGATCATTTTTTGTTTTGTGTCACCACTAAAAGGCCCCTCGAATAACTGCTGAGAAGTTCCAAAAATGAATGTCCACAGAATACTTTATGGATATGCCGACTTTGGAGTTAATTTTGTATGAACTATAAAACTACTTTGGTTGTGCACTTCCACAAAGTCAACGGAATATTTGAACGATCTATGTTTCTTTCAAATTGTTGTTCAAATGCATATTAAAAGGGATTGTCATGGAGTCACCATCTTGGTTCATGCCTTGATGGAGATCCACTATTCAAGAGGCCCAAACAATCATATTGTACATGTCAAGCACCTAAACACACTGTGATGTGTAGGGCGTTCTTGTTCTTGTTCTTGTTCTTGCTCCTCTTTTTCCTTTTTCCTTTTTGCACTTGTTCAGACAGGCGAAATGGGAGAGCAGATTTGAACACAGGATCGCTTGGCTGTCATGTGTGAGCAACTTATAGAGCTTAAGAATAGATTATTTTACTTTATGTATATGTTTTTTAACTCCTTATTTTAGTTCAAGTTGATTGGACGTAGGATCACCTGTTATGGAAGGATCCTTTCTTCTTATCATGAAGTAGATTAGTCGCCAAAAGTTGCATAGCCATTCAAAGTGGTTGCAGTTGCCTTGTACATATTTCTTGACTTTATGTTAAAATATGCAACACAACAATCAAGACCAAATCCATAAGCAGATGGCCAAAATTCCATGACGTAGAATACCAAACTGTCAATGCATTGCCGTCTGCAGCTCATACAGACAGCTACCGGTGCTTGCAGCAAGTTCATTCTGAGTGGAGTGCCAATCTGCCATTTTCTTCTTAGTCAACGCTGTAGAACTTGTACTTTTCACACCTAGATTGATATTTGAATCTCTTTCTCCCTCTGCAAGTTAATTCTGAAGTTGAGTGCTACGCTTTTCTCTTCTGTTTGATCTCAAAACTGTAGCACTCAAATCTTTTGTACCCTTAGATGGAGTGATCATCAAGTCTCACTCTCTCTCTCTCTCTCTCTCATGGGGGCAATCTTGCACGAGTACAAGCTGATCTTTACAGAATTGGACGAGGCAAGCCATTGGTTGAGACAGATGGCTTCATTCATGGATGGAACCAGGGATCTCCAAACTTGATGGTTTGATCAGAGTCTCACAATCTTGATCGAAGAGTTTTCTCCCTAAAGAGTGCCACAAATACTTAACCCCAACTTGGTTTACAAATGTAAACAGAATTGCACTCGTGTTCAAGTTTTGTGCATCTTGTTATCATGTAAGATTGAATTACGTCCAAAAACTTCAAAATCTCAAATAAGCACCAGATCGGAACTGAGCTCTCTTATTTCACTGGCGATGCCTTCGCAGGTCTGAACTCTGGTGTATAAGTAAATCAAACTGTAGCAATGACCATTTTTAGTTAACACACATACATGGGCCCAACCTCTTTCTTTGTGTGGTACACAATGCATTCTCTTGTCCTCCAATTAGGCACATACTTCATTTCAGGTGAGCGAAGGGTTCATCCCTACAACCCGGAGTGAGGCCTATCAAGTATTTTTCAGAACTTTTCATTTTCTTGTTTTTTTAATTTTTTTTTCATAAAATAGCTCGTTAAATCTATTCAAATACAGAGAAAAGGTTTTCCATATGCAAAGAATTTCCTCTTCTGTTTATGGCTGCAATTATGATAATTTCCACATACAAAGAAAAAATTTTCAAATTATTCAAATAGTTCGACTTTGTCCTTCATTGAAGGAAGATGACAGAGCCCTTTGGAGTTGAAATAGTAAAAAAAAAAAAGTTGGTGGATGAAATCAAAACTATTTACTTGAAAAACAAAAACTATTGATTAAGAAAATTAACAGTCCACAATGCATCCAAACTTGACGGGTCAATAACTCGTTATGTCATTTTCTGGGACAAATCTATCAATATCATTATATCAATTATCTTTTATCTAGGGCACACTGAAACTTGAGAAACACCATTTTATATAAACTTAGAATCAGAAATTGACATCCCTTAGAAAATTGGTGAACATAAAACGGCATCTTACCTGAGGCAGTTGAGATGTGGACCCTTTCTATTCTTTTTTATCATCGTTTGGCAAGTAATACTTGCAAAAGTCACCAAGTTGACGAAACATCACAAGTTCGAATCTCCTCAGTTCGTATAGCATCTAGAATGGCGAGGCAGGATAGACCAAAAGTTTTAACATATTGGGCACAAGTCAACGTAAGTAAATGAGAATGAATATCTTCCTTTTTTGCTTAAGCATTTCATAGCCTGTTTAGTTAAAAGAAGAAATTGTGCACTAAATTGGTTAGTGGATTAAGTTTATTAAATGCTCATTGTTATCTTTAATGCATAGTCTATATATATATACATATATACTTTATATATATATATATATATACATATATACATATATACTTTATATATATATATATATATATAGTTTATTAAATGCTCATTCCTATCTTTAATGCATAGTCTCAACCCCCCCCCCCCCCACACACTTTATATATATATATATATATATATATATATATATATATATAGAGAGAGAGAGAGAGAGAGAGAGAGAGAGAGAGAGAGAGAGAGAGAGAGAGAGAGAGAGAGAGAGAGTTAATAACTCTAGTCGTGGACGTGCAAAGATAATGGTGCTACAACCTTTTGTGGTGAACCACTATTTACAAGTTGGCGAATTTGGGTTTGGTCAGAGGACAAACAGGGTTTTGAGAAGTTAGATGTTTGTCGCTTTATGCCCTCTAAGTGCCGGCTGTATAAGAAATACATTTGACATAATGGAAATTGTCCAATGGAGGATGCACATTTGGCTAAATCACAAATAATGAGTGATATTTACAATAAGTTGCTTCAATTGGGACAGAAGGACCAAAATGTAGAGGGGAAGAGAGAGAGAGAGAGAGACAAAATTGGAAAAGATGAAAGTGACTATGATATCTTGACATACCCGCTGCTTTTTGAAAATGTATAAATGCTTCTTTGTTGCCACACTTCCGTGGTTTTGTTAAATAAAAGTTTTTTTTTTTTTATTTAAAAGCTGCACTTTCAGCCACGAATTCGAGAGTCTGCCTTACAACGTTTGAATTTCTAGTCGGGACATATTTCTACCACGTATATTTGTGTGTTATGAACTTTTATGGTTGTGTTTGATAGTCTCATATGTAGGATTCAATGCTGTTGCATAAAAAAATGCATTTTGGGATCCGCTTTTTAAATAATATGAGGAATCCATTTTGCATGTTAAATGGATTTAAAATAAGAAGTTCGACCGAGATCCGCCATAAATAAATACAAATTAAAATCTAATGATAGACAACCCAACAAAAAAACTGTGTTGGTGTCATTACAGCATTGAAGGAGGGATTCATTTCACGTTCACTTGTGAAATCACGTGACAAAAATACTTCCATGATTATTATCAAATAAGATATTATTTTTAATTTTTTTTAGTCTTAGAAAATACGTGAAAAATTAACTTTTTAAAAAACCATTATTTGGTTTTTGGTGGAAAAAGGGTCCTTCCTTTTTTTTTTCTTCCAAATCGTCTTTGATAGATGATGGTAAGCTGCCCAACCCGTTTATATTCTCTAGGACTTGAAACTTCAATGACATATTACAAGGATTCATAGACAGAGAACTTCGAGAATTCGAAACCGTTTTGTGAACCTTTGGCACAACATTTTAACTGTTGATGTTACTCTCATAAGCAGATTTCAAACAGTGACTGATTATTGAAGCGGAATTAATTTTATTACCAAAAAAATGTATTCAAAGGATACGAAAATGAAGGCTACAACGTGCCCTAGTGACATAAATGAGAACAAATGCTTTGGTCTAGCCACAATAGAGGACGAACAAGGCACATAAATTGGGCGAATCAAATGACACCATCGGGTTCGGCACAACAAACACTTCAGGGATCTAAGGTTTGAATCTTATGGTTGCTGTTACATTCTGAGCGTTTACTCATCTAAAGTGCAAACAATGACAAGTGCAACACTCGAGTTGAAAGATGTATTGCATGTTCATCTAAACCCTGAAACAAACCTGAATCTTGAAAGTATAACTATATGAACTTTAAGAGTTTTACGTTGAAAGTGTTTCTCTTAAGTAAAAAAGCACATGCATCCAACATGTTCTCTGTAACGAGGAGTTGTCCACTCTACCAGATGATCGCAAGCAAGATATGTCTTTGCTCTCACATGTCCACGTCAAATTGACACGCAAGGAATATCCACACGTATCTCGTGAAAAAGAAAAAATAATCCTTTCCTTTTTTTTTCCTCCTTCAGAATGCATGATGGAATGAGGCCGACCTTGTCAATTGTTGCATAACAATCTTTTGGGTCAAGGGGCTCTAAGATAAATATCTTGTAATCGATGTCATGTAGTTGATGTCATGACCTGGAGTGTTATCTCATTGGACCATAAAAAGGTCTCGAAACATGTTCTATGAACCTAATGAGCAAGGGACACTAGATGGATGGCGAAACCACTCACCTTAAAAAATAAATGAAAAAAGTATGTTAAGTCCAAACCCATTGGCTTATGCAACAATTGTTAAACCCTTAAATTGAACTTGATGGTAGTTAGTTTAACAAAGCTTTCATTGGCATAAAATAAAGTTTTTGTATTGAAAAATGTTCATAAATTTGAAGTTTTTTAACCCCCACAAGTAGCGGGCTTCATAAGTTTTTCAGCTTTATTTCGCAAAGTTTTGTCCACTTGCAGCTTGCTTTTCTTTGTTTTTTGAAAGAAAACAAAATACCAACTCTACTTAAAAATTTCTTATTATATTGCTGCATGTAGCCAAAATGAAACTCGTTTTCACATAATTCTTTACCCCTTGTTTTGAGTAAGGTTGGGCAGCAGTCGTGCTGACTTGGGTATAGGCTCGACAAAGTCTAACTCCAGCAGCTGGGCCAGAGCAGCTAAAGTGGTTTGTCTAATACTTGCAGCTTGCTTTTTTTGTTTTTGATTAAAAAAAAAAAATACCAACTACTACTTAAAGATTTTTTATATATATTTGATGCATGCAGCCAAAATGAAACTCCTTTTCACATAATTCTTTAGCGCTTGGTTTGAGTGAAGTTGGGCATTAATAGTACTGGCTTGGCTCGAGGCTCGACAAAGCCGGGCTCCAGCAGCTCGCGCCTGGCCTGGTTCACTTCGCAATCTACACAATTTTCCTTGTCATCCTTTCCGTATAACCCGCTCGGAAGTAAAAAAGTGGAACCTCTATAAGCCAAAGCAGGTCTTGTCTTTAAATTTGGGAAAATATATTTTAGTTTTACATAATAGGGGAATGGGCATACTTCTTAGCTTACACTAAAATTTCACGTGTAAATTTGAAAAGAAAAATCCATATAAATGAATGCATAACTAAGTAAACTCATATAATTGAGAACATTAAAATATACATGTATAAACAGAGTTTCATAAAGCTTTTAATATTGAAGTTCATGTCCTTTTCAGCTCATAAAATTTAGTACAAGCACTAAGTTTTCATGATTTTTCATTTTTATGAGTTCCTGCACTTTGCACTCGTCTATTGCTGCTACATATACTTAAAAAGTTAAAATAAGGAGAGGCTCACATGAAAGATGCACTTGAGAGACGAAACTATGTTCCACGCACATCACTTTGACAGTTTTAGAAAACAAAAAAATGTTAGACAATTGGTAAACCTTCAAAATTAAAACAGTTATGCCATTAGTTCGATCTTCTTCGTGTTATGCATATGTGTTTTAAGTGGAAGAATGTAGTACCTAGTTGAAGGGTGCTACCCTTATTCCACTCCTTCGATAGAAAGACCATTGCCAACCCAATTAACTTGGAGCAATTTCTGAACATGAATTGATAAGTCTTGGTGCGTTGGTGAATCTCTGTTCCATCTAGCCTCTAGGAGTTGAACCTATTGTGAAAGTTGACGTTCTTGTTTCTCAACGTGGATTCTCTCCAACTTGGACGCGCTCGACTATATACAGAAGAGCGATTTCAGTTTCTTGTTCAACATCTAATCGTGCAAAGGAGAAGGAAGGCGAAGATGGGGACGTTGGGAGCACTTCTGAAGCACCCAGAGGATTTCCTGGTGCTCGTGAAGATGATGATGGCGTCGAGCCGCGCCAAGAGACAGATCCCTCCCCAGCCGCATTGGGCATGCTGCTACACAATGCTCACAAAGGTGTCTCGAAGCTTCGCTCTTGTCATCCAGCAACTGGGCGAGGAACTACGAGACGCGGTAAGCCTTTGCTCGTCTTTTCTGTTAGTGATGGCTACTTCATCTGATCTTCCTTTAAAATTTTTGTGGCTACCAGCCGGTTGTGTTGTGGATATTGCTGTGTTCTTGAAGAGTGTTGAATCTGTAGCATTTGCTTTGCATGTCGGGCTTGTTCCTGAAAGATGCGAAGATTGTGTGTTGGTG
This sequence comes from Nymphaea thermarum, assembly GCA_011799765.1. NCBI lineage: Eukaryota > Viridiplantae > Streptophyta > Magnoliopsida > Nymphaeales > Nymphaeaceae > Nymphaea > Nymphaea thermarum. The sequence goes on along the minus strand of JAANDH010000002.1, from coordinate 533,676 downwards.
GTAAGTTGGTCTTGGTATGAGAAAAGTCTATTATTCATAGTTCTTGTCCTCATCCCGTTATTTGTATAATCTCCATCCTGGTATTGCCGAGTCTGGATCGATTCTTTGCAAATCCGTATCATATGTATAAGAAAATAAGCAACAATCATCTGTCCAAATGTTTTCATCTCATGTGGCGTTAGATGTTGGGATTTCTTGTATGTTGAGTGCAGCTTTCTTGTTACGTAATTAAGAATTTATTGTGCTCTGGAGGCAGAGGGAGCAAATCCTTTTGTTGGTTGAAGAAATTGGATTGATCATTGGTTGACTGTCATGGTGAATCAGTGAAGGAATAGAGAAAGGATGTTATATAAACTCCCAAGCAAGACAGTTCGGTTTAATGATTGACTTGGGGCTCGTGATGGTTCATGCTCTTTGCAATGGTCATCTTCCTTAGTTTATCTTGCTGTTGCTGGTGCTTACAAGGAAGAGTTAGTTGCAGGAGCATGCTACTTCATGAAGCTACTCCAGCAGTATAAAAAAAGCGGATCTTGCATCCCTGGACTGGTCTTTTGGCTTACTGGTTATCACCAAATATCCAGAGGCCAAAGGAATCTCAAGTGTAATCCTTCGAAGTTGTTTAAATATTAATCCACCTACTGTTTATTCTTCAATACTGTAGATTTTATTTTTAACGGACAGAAATCTACTAGTTGTTATGATACTTTATCCCTTAGCTATTAAGGCGCATCCTTGTATCCAATTAAGAGAGCCACCCTATTGGCAAAACGGTTTTTGATGACAGTGTGAGGGTTCAAACTTCAAACCATATGAAATATCTCTGTATGTGAACAGTAAGAACCTTAAGCTATCAATGTTAACCAACTATGGATGACAAGTTTGGAATAAAACTTCGGTTTTCATTTAGGATCTCCAAGACAATCTAAGTTTGGCATGTTGCTCAAACTTGTGCCCTCAGTAGCACAAGATTTTGGTTTTGATTGCTTCTTTAAGCATCTTGTTTTCCTCTTTCACTGGTATTTTGTTGATATCATTTCTGACTAGTGCCCTTCTAAATGTCTTATTTGGACCAGCAAAATATTGGTTAACAGTGGCTTGTTTTCATATTTTTTGCAGGTTTGCATTTTTTACTTGGTTCTTCGTGCACTTGACACAGTTGATTGGTTAACAATCTCCTTCAGTTCTTTTGTATTCTACTATGTAGTTTTGTAGGTTACTTTCTTACTTCTACTTGCCAGTGTATATTGTCCTTTCTTTGTGTTTATGGGGCATCCTTCTTTTCTCCTATAGTTACTTTACTAGGTTGTGTTGAATACTGGTCGTGTTAACTTTCTTTTTTTACACCTCAAAAGTTTTATTCTTCACAAGCTTTTCCGTTACTGTGACTGTGCAATCAATTTTTAAGAGAAGACAAAAACCAATGCAAGGCAGAATTGGAAGAGATATTAAAGAAGAAAATTTTGACAAGTAATATAATGATTGATTAGTTGTGATTTTGGCCTTTCTGCCTTACTGAATTTATCAACTACTAACAAATTTTGCTGCCTAATATGCATTTTTGTGTCATTTTAGCTTGAAAAAGGATAATTAAAATTTCATTCCCCGCTTGATTGTTGGTATCTTTTCTCTTTTTCTCTGTTGCAGATTTTAGTTTTTTCAATTGTTTATCACAAAGAATGGCTTCGAGACTAATGCAAGAAGAATCAAGATTAAAGAATCTTGATCCAACTGCATTTACAACTAAACTAAAACTAAACTAGAACTCAAGCAAACGATCAAAGGAACAAGAAGAACTGAAGAAAACTAGCAAACACTTCATTTTTTTCAACTTGACTGACTGACAAAATGACCCAATGTCCCCTTTTATACAGAAACAAAGATTGTGGATCTGGATGCATTTACGAATATTAAAAATCTTACTAGATCCAATTACAAGATTTGGTTATGCTTTTATCTTGCATGACTCTCCTAGTTGGGAAAGAGTCACCCTGGGCGAGTTTAAATATTTCTTCACCTTATAGGGTTTGAATAAAGTTTGGATCTGCTGAACAAAAGGACCCACCACTCCCTTAATTGGTGGTCCGCTTACTTCTTCTAAAGATGATCAAGGTTGCGGCTTAGGTGGTGACTTCGGGGAAGGAACCCAAGCTTGGATGTGATCTAAGGGCATTCCCCAATCAGATCCAGTTTCAAATAATGGGAAGAACTGGTTTGGATCTAAATCCGAACTCTTATATCCGTGAATCGGGCGATACGGATCTGGATCGGATCTAACATCCGTTTCAGCTTAAACCGGTACCAAAAGGGACCGGCCCAAGCCCACGAGCGCTCGAGTTCCTCCTTTTCGCCTCAAACAGAGGCCGAAGGGGCAAACCAGACGGCGGAGAGTGGGCGCTCACCACCGCCCAACCATCCCGTCTAAGGGCGGACGGCGAAAGGCTGCTTCCTGTCGCCTCCGGTCCGCCGGCGGGCATCGATTCCAGGGGCCGGCCTGGTTTGGGTGGCGACACCTTCAGACTTTGCCCACAAGGTATTCCGCGAGAGCAGGCGGCGTTCTCTTCACTACCACCGGCCGGCGACGGGAACGGCGACGTCCGCCGCACCTCTCCTTGCACCACGGGAGTACCCGAGGCTGACGACGCTCCCTTCGGCGGAAACGGCTCCTTCGTCTGCACATCGGTGGGTGGTTTCGGCAGAAACAAATGACAGTAACAGAGGGGACTTCCTCCAGACGAATGGAGGGGGACTCCGATGGGGACCCTCGAGGACTGTTCGCTTCTTCTCATTCCATCATCAGAAGCGCCGACGGCCGAACGAATGTATGCAACAGCAGGTCCATGAACGATTTGCATGTTCTGCAGAGCCGGATGGAACATTTCTCTGAATTCGTCCATTAATCTGTAGAGAGAGACTCCCAATCCATCCACTTTTGTCGTTAAAGCAGCAACTCCTTGTCTAATATAAGATAAATCATATTCCTGCCATCCTACGGTCAGCAGCAAGGATTGCTGAACTTGGTCTTCCATGTTCGTAAAAGCCTCTGATACCAATTAATGCAAGAAGAATCAAGATTAAAGAATCTTGATCCAACTGCATTCACAACTAAACTGAAACTAAACTAGAACTCAAGCAAACGATCAAAGGAACAAGAAGAATAGAACAAAGCTAGCAAACACTTCATTTCTTTCAACTTTTGACTGACTTACAAAATGACCCAATGTCCCCTTTTATAGAGAAAGGGCTGAATTGTGGATCTGGATCCATTTATAAGTACTGAAAATCTAATTAGAGCCAATTACAAGATTTGGTTATGCTTTCATCTTGCATCACAGAGTCCAATGTTATTTGCACTTTCAGAGTCTAATGTTATTTGCACTTTCCTTGTACAGAGGATGATACAAGCATACCTTCTGATGTGAAAGTACCAATTCTGAAATCTTTTCACAGTCACGTATATGATACCTCTTGGCATTTTTCCTGTAAGATTCTTAAAATCACCTATTTCTGTTTTGCCTCCCTTTTTCTACTACAATATTGTTACTGTCTTCTTCTTTTCGACTGGTACAAGAATTGAAATATATTGATTGATATGTTGAGAATCTGTACAGTGCATTGTTTATTATTCAACTTTTGGCGAGGTTACTCTTAACTATTGCCCTTGAATCTTGAGAAGGGTAGCTGGCATATTCTAATGACGTAGTCCCTGCAGAGGTGATCTTTGATGTCCTTCATCTCTTATTACCCATATGGGTTAGAACTACGAAGTACAAGTGGACGTATAAATAATAAAACAAATATTCTGCAGCTAATATGCATACCATATCCAAAAGGTCAAAATTTTAGCTATTAAAGCTGTGAATTTCAACTTATTGACCACAATTATTGCAGTATTCAGACTGAAACATTTATGTCAGCTAACGAGGCTGAGAACCACATGTTTCTCATAAAAGCCCTCAACATAAGGCTGGATGGTTAGTTGATTTGGTTGATATTGTTGGGCTTCCACTTTTGTGATGTACCCCTATGCAAGCTGAAGATAGATACCTTAACTAAATTGAATCTTCTGAGAGAAGGAATCCATCTATTCACATTAAGCCAAGTGAGGAGAACAGGCTTCTGAATTTCCTGCATATAAGAAGCATGTGCCTCTTTACAGCTTTAAGCATGTCCATTGTCACATTATTTTGTTGGATCTTAGTAGATTAAGATGTCTACTTCTGTATCCCTAATATGTTGAACAATTGATTTGAATAAATGGTGCTAATAACATGTGAGAAACCCAATTTTAGCATTAAACTACTTCAAGATAGCAGGGTTTGATACTAAACCTGATTTTGGACATGGACTAATGTCAATGCAAATGGGCTGTAAATCTTTGCCTCCAGAAAAATTGCTGGTTGCTTTTTGGTTGTCCTTGTGGTGTTTATTTGTGAGATTTACAGTTTAATAATCTCAAGGTTTACTTGACTGCATCAAGTAATATTAGCCAACTTGCAGTCAACTGGCTAATGGAAAATTGAATTTCAATTTTGTGCCTATAAATGTTGAGCCGCTAAAGCGATGCCTTCATACTGCAAATATTGTATTTCTCCATTACAATTTGTTCCCCAAGATTGGACACAAAGTTGAAGCTGCACGAAGAATAGATTTTGACCACCAAATTACTTTGACCAAATACATGGTGTTTTAACTAGGCTTTCTTGCCACTCAGATATTCAACAGTAGGCTACATAATCATACTGTTCTGGCCTTAAGTGACTTCTGTCTCTTGTTTATGCTGCTTGCTTGTTTTTGATGGGGAAAATGAAGTGCAGTATGTACCAAGTAGACAAGCATGATTGCAAGCCAGCAAACATGTCCTTACAACTTTAGCAGTTTTTTTCTTCTTTGTCATTTTTTTAATCAAATATTATCATGTATCGTTTGCAGAAATATAATATTCATGTTCATTTGATGAAGGTCAACCATTTTCTTACTTATCCTGATTATATGACACATCATGCATGTTTAGGTGGAACTAAGCACTACAAAGTCCTCATGGATCAATTTCACCATGTTTCAACGGCCTTCTTGGAGCTTGGGAAAAGGTTAAGTTTGCTATCCTTAAAGATGTTGACTGTTTGTCCATGTTCTAATTTTTCCTCATCCAAGTTTCTACCGGTTATAGGTGTGGGAGAATAGCTTGGTTGAAGTGTAATGATTGTATGTCTCTAATTGAATGTTATTGAAATCCATATGCCGTATAAATCCATAATAAACCATAGTGATAGAAGACATGAGAAACAATAAGCAAATTTGAGAGGACACTCATAAGCTTATTGATCCTAGCTCATGATGTTTGCTACAATGTCTTGAAAGCTATGTCACACGGGTGCGGATGCGGATACGGTGATACGGGTGCGGATACGGCAATTTTCAAAATTTTCGGATACGTTGACACGGCTACATTAAATATTCTAAAAAATGATAAGATTAAAAAAACATTAAATTAATAGTTCACTCTTACAATCTTGTGAGAAAATGTATTTTATCACAAAAGCATTGAATATCTGAAAGGATTTTTCATGGAAATAATTGGATGCATCACAAAAAATAAATAAAATGAAAAAAAATTAAATTTTTATTTTTTATTTTTTGCCGTGTCCTAGCTGAGTCCCGTGTCGGAGAGTCGACACGGGTATGTGGACTCTTTCGCCGCGTCCGTGTGACATAGCTTGAAAGAATCCATTATGTCAGGTTCCAAGAGGTTTTGGTAGATAGTAGCAAGATGACATGAGAATCATGATTTTTTGAAGTAGTAAGTTGTTGGTTTACCACATTTGTTTTTCTTTCTGTATACTCATGCTTTGCTTAAGTATACATGTCTTCCAGTAATGTTTGAAAAGGATCCTAGTACATGTAAACACATCACCTTTATTAATGAAGAATAAATTGGAGTCAAGAAATGCTATTTTCTTGCATTCAATATATCTTTCTAATTGCATTTGCCTCTTGCTTGCTTGTTTAGTTATCAAGAGACAATTGAAGATATTACCAAAAGAATGGGTGCAGGCATGGCAAAATTCATTTGCATGGAGGTACAAATCACAAAACCTATTGCTGCTTGTTCCTAGGAAATGAAATAAATCCTAGATTGTAGCTTCATTTATGGGATATTATTGTATTGGACATTTTGGGTCATATTTTATCAATTCTCTATGGCCTTTTTATCTTTTATGGTGAAAACATGTGTATCATTTTCTTCCACTTACAAGAATAAATTTTCCATCAATTTAACAAAGGCTATTATTAGCACAAGTTGGGTGTTAGTTGAACTGACCAAAATACCTTAAATGTGTTCTTGTAGCAACAAATATTAGGTGGTTTATTTGTATCTCTTTTAGAAACTAAATTGTAAATTTGCCAGGCATTTGCAGTAGAATTGATAGAATGAACACCCACGTACCTTTCTTTGAAAAGGATTAGCTGTTTGTTGGTTATATGAAAATATTATTGTGCTTTTGGTTATTTTCAACACTTTAATCGTTCCTTTGGAAGTCTCTTTTAATAAAGGACAAATAAACATGCTTAAAAGAAAGAAAAAATTTCTTCCTGCTCTTGTTATGCAATAAGGTTGCCAACTTGCCATTCAAGTTAAGAACCAATCATCATTTAATCATGTGGAAACTTAATAACCACTATTTTCTGTGGTGCTTAGCTGACTCCTCCCTTGACTTCTTTTGTTTTTTTCTTGTTGATAGGTTGAGACAATCAGTGATTATGATGAATATTGCTATTACGTTGCTGGACTAGTTGGGTTGGGGCTATCCAAGCTTTTCCATGCTTCTCGTTTGGAAGACTTGACTCCTGATGATCTGTCAAACTGTACGGGGTTATTCCTTCAGGTTGTCTTTGAAACATTGGTCAACAAGTTGGTCACAACTGCCATTTGCTAACATTCTTCAGAAATATGGCAATGGATTTGCAGTTCTATGCTGGACCTAACAGTTTTGCTTACTTGCAGAAAACAAACATTATAAGAGACTACTTGGAGGACATTAATGAAATACCAAAGTCACGCATGTTCTGGCCTCGTGAAATCTGGAATAAATATGTAGATAAACTTGAGGTAAATGACTAAAATGTAGATATCAACATGGTGGTCATCATATCAGTGATCAGTCGTATCAGTAACTTATTACTGAAATGTTTCTGAAGCCATTTACTTTCTGACTGATATGTCGCACTTTGATACTTCTGCTGCTTCCTAGACCATGTCCTATTGATAGGGAATGATTAGTTAACAATCAGTTGAGTGTGTCATTTTGTCATTTCCATCAGGATTTGAAGTATGAGGAGAACTCAGTGGTAGCAGTGAAATGCTTGAATGAGATGGTGACAAATGCGCTTACTCATATGGAAGACTGCTTAAGATACATGTCTGCTTTGAATGATCCTAACATCTTCCGCTTTTGTGCTATTCCTCAGGTATCTATGCCACACACACTGGTCTGTTATTGTTTGATCTTTGGTTTCTCGCTTAAATGATTTTACAAGCAATATGTTTGAAGAGAGATCTTTGAAACGAAGTAATGAACTCATATTCTGTGTTCCTTCCCTATACTTGCACATGCCTAATTGCTTTCCAAATTATAATGCATGGTTCAGTGCATAATTGCTCATCTTTTACATATGTGATTTTTGGTATTCTTGAGTTTTCCATCTTTCTTTCAGCGAAAAAGCTACTTCAGATTGTTATTGTATTTCTAGTACAGGTACATTATATTTCTAATATATAGGTACAGAGATCAGTACATGGTCCCTTATATTGGTTATGCTCAATGCCACATGAACTCTCTGAAGAGGTTGTCACATCTACACAAGTAGGAGTGGGCAATGAGCCTGGTAACATGAGTTGAGTCGGGCTCGTTCCATGCTTGACTTATATGATAAACAGGTCGAATGCAAGCTTGATCTTTGAGCTCGAGTTATCTCAAGGTTGCTCAATTAGGCTTGTAACAATCTACGTATCTATTTCTTTTGTTTATACACTTCACATGAAGTGATGTTTGGTGTAGTGGTCGCTTCTGTTGCTTTCTGAAAAGGTGGTACAACTGTACAAGTCCAACCTGTTCTTCTACCCAACTAACCATATTCAATTTTGAACTATGGATAGTGCTGTCAACTACATATATTCACCTTAGTCATGAGTTTTTCTTGAGTTTGGTGGTGTTAAATGATATAGCAAATTCATTCATTCATTCATTCATTAGTTTAGTGACTTTGGTCACACAGCCTCTTCTTCTTCTTTTCTTTTTTTTCTTTTTTTTCTGTTCATGGTTTCTAACTTCATGGTCAGGTTCCCACTCCCAAGCGGTTTGAAATTGCTTCAAACCACTGTCTGCTTCTGCACTTTCAACCGAGCCCAGCTTCATGTACAACAGTTGATGCTTTATTTACCACATAGATACCTCATAGTGTACACCAGTTTATTACTATCCTCTATCCGTGCATCATTTTCTTTCAAAATTTTGTCATTTTGCATGTAACCTTGACTTCAAAATTAATTAGAATTTAGAACTGAGATGTTAAACAGAGCACTGGTGTGTAGTTTACATCTCTTGTCGGAGGCTACTGTTAGGAGTAACTCCAGGTTCTGTGGAATTCCGGATTCTGTTGGTCTGGCAGATTTATCAACAGGTGCAGAAGGTTGAGTCTCGGTTGAAGCTAAAGCTTCAGAGATGTGGCTAAAAGTTGTAAGAAAAATGGTGTTAGAAGATGAGCTAGCTTACCCTTATAGTGGGGTTTTTTTTTTTAATTGAAATTGGTCACAAGAGGGTGGGGCACAATTCCAAACTGTTGCCATCTCACACATGCATAACCACGCACACACAGAGAGACACTCATCGAATCAGAAGGTGAAACAAGAGTCTCAAGCTGTTGGCATTTCTCTCTCTCTCTCTCTACCTCTCTCTCTTTCACACGCACACATGCACATACACGCAAAGACATACATACACACAAACAAGAGATTCTGCTTTCTTGGGATGTTGTAATTGGGAAGTCTATTGCTGACACCAACCAGGTGGAACACTGGGGAAATTATTGTTGATACCAACCAGGTAGAAAATAGGTGGATATCAAAATTCTTTTGAACCCAGAACAATTTTTTTTTTCTGTTTCATAGTAATTATGTGTAACTCATAGTTGTGTTTGCATATGTTAATAAAATGTGAGTTATTTGTTGTTATGTACCAGGTCATTCCTTCCACCTAGACTGACTTAGTTCATATTTCAGATCATGGCTATTGGGACATTAGCTTTATGTTACAACAATATTCAAGTTTTCCGAGGAGTCGTGAAAATGAGACGTGGTAATGAGTTGTATTTGAACACATTTTAGATAATTTGATTTCTTTATATTATTGTCATTGGGCTGTCTGGAGCATCACGCATGAGAATTGGAGTGGTTTGTCCACTTCAGATTTCTGCTACAAGCCTAAGTAGCAGTGGACTCTTGAATGTCATGATTTTCTATGGGACCGGCCTCATTCAAAGTCAAAACTGCTACTGAATGACATGATTGGGGAACTGGTTTGAAGCATTTTTCTACTTCAGCAACTTCGACTAGTTTTGGTTCTTCATGATGATGAAGCATGAATCACATTTTTCTGCAAATGAAAGGGATGTGAGCGCTCATACTCACAGCCTGACATGATTGAAACAAGTGATGTCAGATGACCAAGTGGCCCGCATTTCTTTTACCTGAAAGAATGAAAACTGAAAAATGAAAAATGCTGATGTGGATTTTAGGCTTGAAGTTTTCATCACTTTAGCAATAACATTCAAAACCACCTAGATTTCAAGTAGTCTATATGTCTTACTGAATTTCTAATGGTTCTGTCTATACTAATTGGAAGTCCATTTAGGGTGCACATATGTTATTGTCCTATGCTTTTCTTGATGGGAAAAACCAACGTGTGTTTACATAAATTTTCTTCTTGATGCTATGACCATGTGATCTTAGGCTGCATCTGGTGTCCATGCTATGGTAGACCTGGCTTATCTCCAAAACTTCCATTCTAAAGTTAGAAATTCTTGAATAACTCCATTGGACGGGCTTCCAATGAATGAAGAGCACTCAGCAAGATGATCTTTCGAAAACTAGATGCCATATACTGGATAGTCAGAACCAATATCGTAGTTGCAGGAATCTGTGAAGGCTTCCACCATCTTAGAAACATGATAGTGGAGATTGTTGCAATACATTTCTCTGATGCTTGATTATATCACACTTCAAAAGTTTAATGAAAACGAATTTATAAGCAGCTATTCAAAACATTGTTTGGCTATATTCTTCTTTTAGAATGGTAATATTTTGATGCTTAAATGCTGATTTGCACAGGTAATTTATGGAACATGTGCAAAATTGATTCAAGAGCTTTACGATGTTATCATTTTAAATTGTTTTAATGGTTTTATAGGTTTAGTAGCTAAGGTGGTTGACCAGACTAAGACAATGAGTGACGTATATGGTGCTTTTTTTGACTTTTCTTCCCTCTTACAGTCAAAGGTATGTATTCGTTCTCATAACGCTTTGTTCTGCACGATAACCTCTGAAACACATGCATTTTCTTTAATGAATATTTCTTGTTAGTAAATCGAACTGATGTGTGGTTTCATTGTTTACTGATATTAATCCAGCCTGTGATACATATTATGTTGGTCTTTCTGTTTGTGCATTTAGTTGTGGTCTCATTTGTTGTTTTACTTTTTGTATCTTTCATCAATTTTCATTAACGTTGTTGACATCAGTTGCAATTATGTCATAGTTTTGAGCTTATGTTTATAATTCGTCAACCTTTTTACATCAGTCCTTTCATACTGTGGTTGAGTTGGAGATCTATATGTGCTCTTTCATACCTTGGCCAGTTTTAGCTTTTTTCTTCCCTGTTATTTTTGTTACAAGAATTTGGTCATACTATTTGTGCTTAGTGCTTACCCCGATCAGCGATCTCTAGCAATTTCTTCCTTATGTTCTGTCTTAGTCGTCAAAAGCTCGCATGCAAATGTGTGAGTTAACCCATTCATGCAAATGTGCTATTGTTTGTGGCTGGATTCTAACGAAGTGTGCAATTTGCAGGTCGACAAGAGTGATCCCAATGCTTCACTGACTATAGAATTAACAGAAAAGGTGCAGAATGTCTGCAGGGCATCTGGTTTACTGAGAGAAAGGTTGGCACTTACACCCTTCTCTTCTGCTGTGCAAATTTCACTACTTTTTGTTCCTAGTCAAGCATGGTGGTTTTATCTTACTGCTACTCCCTTTTTATCTTCTGTTTCAGACGTGTATATGCAGAAGAGCAGCAATCAAGGCAAACAGCACTTTTTGTAAGTTTAGATCTTCATGGAAAACTGGTTACTGTTAAAAGTTTATTGCTTAATGTTTATCACTTCTTGTGATTTGTGACAGATGATGGTGATGGTGATGCTGTTTTCCATATTGGTTGCATATCTGTACTCCAAATGATGATCGCCTTTGGTGGTTGGTTGTGCATTATGGACTTGTCCTATTTTTTATGCTGTTGTATCATGACATGAAGATAATGAATTTCTTCACGATGGATTTGTACGAAAGTTCGTGTAACAAGGCCTAAGATAAGTTTTTGTTCCCAAATTAGTGAAATGCAAGGCACTTCGCCATTCCCTTCCATGCACCAGCATAAGACAAAGACTCTCTCTCTTCTCTCTCTCTCTCTCTCTCTCTCCCCTCCTTAACATGGGTTCACTCGTGGTCTTTCGGTCATGCAGTTTATTAGGCAATCCGTTCTTTGAAGGGCCGCTTATGATTGAAGGATAAAAAATGAAGGCTTTCATATTAATTTTAGCAATGGCCCATTACTTGGAAATAATAAATCCCTCGTAAGCATGCATAATTGATGCCCAAGAAAATTGACGTTGTTTACCGTTGCTGAGTATTGCTTGTATGTTTGCTCAATTGCTTTGCTCCAAGGCTTCAGAATTTTTTCGGTTCCGTTGTTTCTTGCCCACAAGTGCAAACAAAATGACAAGCTACACAAGCCAGAAATTAGTGTAGGCAGTTGTTTTAAAATGTTAACTAAGAAATATACATTTTAACTCGAAAAAAGAAAGTTGGACTCCAGTGTTTATGTCCCTAACAATTGAAGGTGAGAAACTATAAGGTCCCACCCGCGAAGTTGTTCTAAATAGCTTTTAAGAACTAAAGGTGCCATTCTACGCAATTATTATAAAAGAAAGAGCCTTTAGTAGTTAAGAATCATGTTTATTCACTTCACCAGATTCGACCCTCATTGAAACTTGAATCCAGCACTCAGATTTTCGAATAATTTGTCAAACCAGGTTTTGACCATCTATCAATTTGGACTGTTCAGGTTTATACCAGATAAAGCTTTCATGCCAAAACTGGACACCATCTGATTCAGCATGTTGGGTCATACCTGATCCATCGGCACCCATATGATTACGACACTTTCTGAATGGGGAAGTTGCATGAGATACAATGTGGGCACGAAGTGTGGCAATTCACGGCTTATGAGTGTGAAAAAAAATATTTGATACTAAATTAATGAATTTAGGGAATTCATAAGCTTTCAAGCTTTTGGGGGTCAAACACTGAGACCCGAATCTACGGTATTAACTTAAAAATAATAGTTGTAAACCAAGTCACATGGCATGTAAGTAGCTGTTGTGCTGCATATATGATTTCTTAACATCATAAGCGATATCAAGGAATCTCAAAATATACCACCGGAACTATGTACCCAGATTATGCAATTTCGCTGTTAACGGTTCCCACTTTAGTAACGCACAACTGTCTGTTCACATGACGAATAAATTAATGCATCAAAATGTTAAGCATAATATTTTAACTTTTTAACAATTGATCATAATAATGAATCAAATTACTGGTGGCCCGCTCTTTGAGAAAAATGGCATCACAGAACTTATCACTGTTCACACCAGACTCGCGTGTCTCCATGAGGCTTATCGCTCTGAAGCGAATCGAACTCGTGAATTCCTGCGCGAAGAGCCGCCTCACTAAGCCAGACTCTCTGAGCGAGGGTAAGGCGAGCGGAACCATGGCTACCTTTCGGTGGTTACTGCCGATACCCGCTCTGCCCTTCCGCCTCTCGCCAACTTTCAGACTGCTTTTCTCTTCCCCGCCGCCTCCATACTCTCTTCTCACTTCAGCCGGCCTCCCCAACTCTTTTCCTACCTTCCAAAGTCCTCGTCATTTGCTCCCTTTCCGTGCCATTCATCCACAACAGCAGAGTGGCACGCTTCTATCTGGCAGCATCTTCGAAGAAGACGACGAGGATGAAGAATTTGAAGAGGAGGATGATAGTGATAGAGAATTCGAGGAAGATGGCGATGATGGTAACCAAAAGCAAGAGGAGAAGACAAGCACAATCCCTTCTACTGCACCGCAGTCAGTTAACAATTTCAGAAGCAGAGGGACGCCACCGATGCTGACTATTAAGGAGAAAAAGGAGCTCGCTTCCTACGCCCATTCACTTGGGAAAAAACTCAAATGCCAACAAGTTGGTTACTTCTTCCTTCTTGGAATACGATTTTTTTTTTTTGGGTGTGTTGATTGTCGTTTCTTTTCTTCTAATTGGCTTTTGATGTTGGCGTTGGTTCTGGCTCTTCTACTCTGCATCAGGTCGGGAAGTCGGGAGTGACCGCGTCCGTAGCTGCGTCTTTCGTCGAAAGCTTGGAAGCTAATGAGCTTCTAAAGGTACGTTTATCTTGAGCATAGTGGTATTCATGTATACTATTCAATTCGACTCGCTTGAACTGTTTGTTTTTTGGACTGACTGATGGAATGAATTCCATTTTCCTTGTGATGTTATTGAGCCCTTTGTGAAACATACATAGTTCCAAAAAAGTATAGTGAAATTATATTGCACGGACCAAATAATCTTGGTGTATTATCTTAGGACGTTCATGGGTAAAATTCTGTGATATGCGTTTATTTGGGTTTGAAAATTTTTCCTGTCGAGAACTTCTGCATCTTTGACTGGTAATGACCCAGAAACTGTTTTCAGCTAAAAGAAGCCAACCTAATCTTGGAATATGGAAATTAATAGGCAACGCAAGTATCTAGTGAGGGAAGAAAGGAAAGGAAGTAATGTAGCAAGCTGATAAGCTGTTAGTTAGTAGGGAGGGAATGAATGAAATGAGAGAATGGGAAATCTTAGCCAATCTAACCGATAGAATGATATTGTGATTATTTGATGGAAATCTTAGGAATTACTTCAAAGGGAGGGTGGTGGCAGTATTCCCTTTTTTTTCTTTTCCTGAGGAAGAAACGTAACGTTGCTTGCAATGATATCACCTTGTTTTTCTCATTCTTGTTCTTAACAGCTGAAAGTGCATAGCAGTTGCCCCGGAGAGCTGGTTGATGTAGTAAAGCAATTAGAGGTAGCAACAGGTTCTGTGGCTGTTGGACAGATTGGTCGCACCGTGATCCTTTATAGGCCTAGCATCAGCAAACTGAAGGCAGCAGAGAAGAAAAGGCAGGACAACGTGGGCAGGAAAAGATACAGCTCAAGATCTGGGTTCTCGGTATGACCAATCTTGAAATTCTGTACCTATAGCTGTACTTCATCATTCTCCTTATGTGGAAACTTTTCCTTCTCTCTTTTGCTAGCAGAGAACTCAAGAACCACGGGTATCTAGTCAAGGGCGCCGTAGAAGCAAAGTCTAGTTTTACGCTATTTCTCTCTGCCATTTAAGGATCTGCATGTTTGGTTGCTTTGCTTTATCTGTATAGGCGAACGAAGAAACATCTTGCATTCCGTTCCGCGTATGAAAGGTCTGCCAAATAGTCACTTTATTGCTTACATTGGTTACAGATATTTGCTGTCGGTATTTGGAACCTGCAAGTAATCGAGTGTAAAGAATTTCTCAAGTTTCTGCTTAAGAGTCAAAGGGAATTTTGCTGTGTGAGCTCAATGTGAATGAAATTATTTGTTCTGAAACAACTTGAATCATGATTCATGTGTAATGCTCACTTTTATCTTTTTCGTTTCTTACTGATCATGGGAATTAGTCGTGCAATCAAGTGAATATTATGATTATCTATGCTGTATTTTTTATTGCTAGACACTTGGTCTCTTACTGGTCATTGGTAACCAACTAACCAAGTTTTTGATCATTTTTTGTTGTGTGTCACCACTAAAAGGCCCCTCGAATAACTGCTGAGATTCTGAGAAGTTCCAAAAATGAATGTTCACAGAGTACTTTATGGATACGCGGACTTTGGAGTTAATTTTGCATGAACTATAAAACTACTTTGGTTGTGCACTTCCACAGTCAACGGAATATTTGAACGATCTATGTTTCTTTCAAATTGTTGTTCAAATGCATGTTAAAAAGGACTGTCATGGGTTCACCGTCTTGGTTCATGCCATGATGGAGATCCACTATTCAAAAGGCCCAAACAATCATATTGTGCGTCAAGCACCTGAACACTCTGTGATGTGTAGGGCGTTCTTGTTCTTGCTCCTCTTTTTCCTTTTTCCTTTTTGCACTTGTTCAGACAGGCGAAATGGGAGAGCAGATTTGAACACCGGATCGCTTGGTTGTCATGTGTGAGCAACTTATAGAGAGTTTAAGAATAGATTATTTTACTTTATGTATATGTTTTTTTAACTCCTTATTTTAGTTCAAGTTGATTGGACGAAGGATCACCTGTTATGGAAGGATGCTTTCTTCTTATCATGAAGCATTTTTTTAACTCTTTATTTTAGTTCAAGTTGATTGGACGAAGGATCACCTGTTATGGAAGGATTCTTTCTTCTTATCATGAAGCAGATGAGTCGCCAAAAGTTGCATAGCCATTCAAAGTGGTTGCAGTTGCCTTGAACATATTTCTTGACTTTATGTTAGTCTGGTTTAAAATATGCAACACAACAATCAAGACCAAATCCACAAGCAGATGGCCAAAATTCCGTGGCGTAGAATACCAAATTATCAATGCATTGCCGTCTGCATTTCATACAGGCAGCTACCGGTGCTTACAGCAAGTTCATTCTGAGTGGAGTGCCAATCTGCCAGTTTCTTCTTAGTCAACACTGTACAACTTGTACTTTTCACACCTTTCTCCCTCTGCAGATTAATTCTTCAGTTGAGTGCTACGCTTTTCTCTTCTGTTTGATCTCAAAACTGTAGCACTCAAATCTTTTGTACCCTTAGAGGGAGTGATCATCAAGTCTCTCTCTCTCTCGTGGGGGCATGCTTGCACGAGTACAAGTTGATCTTGACAGAATTGGACGAGGCAAGCCATTGGTTGAGACAGATGGCTTGATTCATGGATGGAACCAGGGGATCTCCAAACTTGATGGTTTGATCAGGGTCTCACAATCTTGACCGAAGAGTTTTCTCCCTAAAGAGTGCCACAAATACTTAACCCCAACTTGGTTTACAAATGTAAACAGAACTGCACTCGTGTTCAAGTTTGGTGCATCTTGGCATCATGTAAGATTGAATTACTTCCAAAAACATCAAAATTCTCAAATAAGCACCAGATCGGAACTGAGCTCTCATTTCACTGGCGATGCCTTTGCAGGTCTGAACTCTGGTGTGTAAGTAAATAAAACCGTAGCAATGACCATTTTTAGTTAACACGCATTTGGAACATCAAGTAAGTAATCTAGACTCAAATGACTGATTCCACCAGAGAGCGTCAAGCTAGTGAGGAATCCAGTGACTGGTAGTGGCAACTGGTGAATGGCGCCAATGTGACGGGACGGTGTAAATTCAGACGCCGGAAAGAAAATAAAAGGGAAATGAGCTTGCCCAATTGGTGCATACATGGGCCCGACCTCTTTATTTGTTTGGTACACGATGCATTCTCTTGTCCTCCAGTAGGTGCCTACTCCATTTCAAGTGAGCGAAAAGTTCATCCCTATCCCTACCACTGGGAGTGAGGCCTATCAAGTATCTTTGAGAACTTTCCATTTTCTTGTTTTTTTAATGTTTTATTTATTTTTCCATGTAATAGTTCGTTAAAATTATTCAAATACAGAGAAAAGGTTTTCCATATGCAAAGAATTTCCACGTCTGTTTATGGTAGCAATTATGATAATTTCCATATACAAACAAAAAAAAGTTGGTGGATGAAATCAAAGCTATTTACTTGAAAAGCAAAAACTATTCATTAAAAAAATTAACAGTCCACAATGCATGCAAACTTGACGGGTCAATAACTCATGATGTCATTTTCTGGTAAAAAATATATCAATATCATTAGATCAAATGAAAGCATTATCTTTTATCTAGGGCACACTGAAACTTGAGAAACACCATTTTATATAAACTTAGAACCAGAAATTGACATCCCTTAGAAAATTGGTGTACATAAAATGGCATCTTACCTGAGGCAGTTGGGATGTGGATATTAAATGTTCATTGTTATCTTTAATTATATATATATATATATATATATATATAGGGAGAGAGAGAATAACTCTAGTCGTGGACGTGCAAAGATAATGGTGCTACAACCTTTTGTGGTGAACCACTATTCACAAATTGGCGAATTTGGGTTTGATCAGAAGACAAACAGGGTTTTGAGAAGTTAGATTTTTGTCACTTTATGCCCTCTGTATAAGAAAAATACATTTGACATAATGGAAGAGGATGCACATTAGCTAAATCACAAATAATGAGTGATATTTACAAAATAAGTTGCTTCAATCAGGACTGAAGGACCGAAATGTAGACGGGGGAGAGAGACAGAGAGAGGCAAAATTGGAAAAGAAGTAACTATGATATCTTGACAAGTGGTAAGTCTTCTATACCCGCTGCTATTTGAAAATGTATAAATGCGTCTTTGTTGCCACATTTCCATGGTTTTGTTAAATATTTTTTTTTATTTAAAAGCAGCACTTTCAGCCACAAATTCAAGAGTCTGCCTTATAACTTTTGAATTTCTAGTCGGGACATATTTCCACCACATACGCTTGTATGTTATACATATGGATGTAGCTTCAGATTTAAGATTAGAAGCTGCTGCATAAAAAAAAGTATATTTTGAGAGATCCTTTTTTTAAATAATATGAGGAATCCATGTTGCATGTTAAAAACTATGAATTTAAAATCGAATGAAGAAGAAGTTCGACCTTAAAAATCTGTAGATCTGAGATCTGCAATAAACAAATACAAATTAAGATCCAATTACAGACAACCCAACCAAAAAAACAAAAAAACTGTGTTGGTGTCATTACAACACTCAAGGAGGGACGTAACTGAAATACTTTCATGATCAGTATCAAATAAGATTGATTTTAATTTTTTTTTGTTTTAGAAAATACGTGAAAAAATAACTTTTTAAAAAACCATTATTTGGTTTTTGGAGGACAAAAGGTTCCTCTTTTTTTTTCCAAATCGTCTTATAGATGATGGTAGCAACGTCATGCGGGAATTTGTGGAACCTGATGCTCATTTTGGAAATAAAGGTTAATAAAGGGACCTTAAGGGCAAGATCTTCCAAAATTAAATAATGATTTAATACTCAAGTTTGAACTGCTACTAAAAGTTATGTTTTTTGAGAGAGAGAGAGAGAGAGAGAGAGAGAGAGAGAGGAGAAAGGGAGGAAGAGGTGCGGATCCGAAATCACCGACTGCTGCTTTCTGCCTTTCCAGCTTCTTCCTTCGATTTTTCCCTCCTCCGCTCAGAGATTCGTTGAACGTGGAGGAGGTGGTGGTGGCGGCGGCGGAGGCGGCGATCGTCGTCCTCGTCTGAAACGGAAGGGGGATGGACACACTTAGGAAACAAGCAACAAGACTACGGGAACAGGTCGCCAAGCAACAACAGGTGCTCTCTCTCTCCCCCTCACCCCCTCCCCCCTCTCTCTCTGCCCGATGTTAAACCCGTGAACCACAAGAGATGACGAAGGGATGTGGTCTCCATAATCATAGTACTTATCAGTTCCTGGAAGGGTCTCCGCTTACCATTTATGAGACACCATAACCCCCGAAATAGATTTTATTTGGTATGATTTAATCTGATTATTATTTTTCCTTTTCTGATCTGATTTTTTTTTTCGAAATTAGTTCTCTAGTGCTGTTGCATCTCGTTGACAAGATTGTGATCCCTTTTTTATCGGGCTTCTCCTTATGCACAAACAGAGAACTGGTAGATCAAATAAGTACATTTGTGAACGTAGGGAAGTATTTTGAGTATCTTTTATGTAGATTGTATTTTCGACCATTGTCATTCATCATGGTTAGCACGCGCTGCCCATGTTTGGCATAACTTGATAACCATCTTTCGTTTAGTAAGAATTACTGTTAAGCACAAAACGTATAATTCTGATTTAGTTTGAGGGAATATAATTGGATTTGTGGGTCTAGCGAGGTTTCCTTTATTTTGGTGGATACTCTTCTAAGGTTTGTGTCTATGCGATAGCAAGCCGATCTCCTTATAAAGGGAAAAATAACTTTCTATCATCTGAAAACAGGATTATAATGGTGAATTAAGCAGCTAGTGCATCGGAAGGAGAGGATATGTTTCAGCCTTCTTCTGTTGAAACACTTTCCTTAAATTGCTGTTTACGATTCCCTTTAATGGAGGCTTACATGCTTTGACATATACACTTCTTCATTTTTCTTAATTTCTTGTCATGGCATTTCAACATGCTATTCATGTTTCAGTGCTAAAATCTAGTCATGTGCTTGCTACATGTCAAATGCTGGCATTTTTGAGAAATTTTCTTCTGGAGATTTTTTTTTTTCTAATTTCAGGCAGTTCTCAAACAATTTGTTGGAGGTGGTTATGGAGGTTCAGATAATGTCATCACTGACGAGGCAGAACTTCTACAACATCAAAAACTTGAGAAACTATACATATCCACTCGAGCAGGAAAGGTAAATCCCCTTCCTCCAATTCATTTTGGACTTGCTTGTTTATCCTTTGTTACTTGGTTTAATTTGTCATTGCTTTTAGCATTTTCAAAGGGACATCGTCCGAGGTGTGGAAGGTTTTATTGTTCATGGATCCAAGCAAGTAGAAATTGGTAAACTATCTGCAGCAGCAGTCATCTGATTTGTCATTGATTTTTAAGCATGTTTGCTTCATCTTAATCTTTGACCAACAATTTGTAAATGTTTGGCAGGAAACAAGTTGTCTGAGGATAGTAGGAAGTATGGAATTGAGAATACCTGTACCAGCGGTGGTACCTTGGAAAAAGCTGCATTAAGTTTTGGGAAAGCTCGTTCTCAAATAGAAAAGGAGCGTGGCAATCTGCTCAAGTCCTTGGGGACACAGGTTTGATGAAGCACATCCTCTAGCAATTATCTCCATTTCCTGAGCCATTTGTTTGACGGAATACTTTGTTATGATCCTCTAAGAATATAATTTCAATGAAATCTCCACTCTTGGATAAGACAAAAGGTGGAGATTATCTTCTTGCAGATTTCTTCTTAATTTCTGAAGAACCATAGTAGTTAATCCATGTTAGTCTCATAATTAGTTTTTGTTTATCTGGTCAGTTTGGTTGCTTTGCTTGTCTGCAGATGTTGTTCTGCCTCTTCTTGTTCTTCAACGTATGTAATCTTGTTTTCTAAGTATTTGAATCCCTAGATAATTGTGGTTTGACAATTATTGGCTTATAAAATCCTGCCTATGTTGAAAAATATACTGATTTTTTTACTCATATGTTTCCATGTATGCATATCTTCTTTTTTAAGAATTTGAATTCCTTAGAAAATCGTGGTTTGACAATTATTAGCTTATAAAATCCTGCTTATGTTGAAAAAACAAGTTTTTTTAAAACTCTTATGTTTCCAAATTTGGAGCTTTCATCCACAGTTGGTTTTTGCAAAAAGACAATTACAAGATGTATTGTACAGTTTAAAGGTTTTATGTTCAAATGTGCACTTTATGGATGTAAAGTACTGTGGTTATTCTTGTTTATTTTGTATCACTTTATATTGCTTTGTTTTAAAAATTAGCATGCTCCTCTTTTTCAGGTTGCAGAGCCATTAAGAGCCATGGTAATGGGTGCACCGTTAGAGGATGCTCGGCATCTTGCTCAACGTTATGATAGAATGCGGCAAGAAGCTGAGGCACAGGTATTCCATGCATGGATTTTCTTAGTTGGTTCATTATCAAAGTTGATGGAATTTTTCTTTTTGGATACTTTGGTTGTGAAAATGGGCTATATTCTCTCGTAGATTGAGCCATAGGCCGTACCATTTTATGGATCTCGGCAGTAGCATGACCCAAAACATGATTGAACTGATGGAATTTGGCATTATGCTATCATGCAGCGACTTAATTTCAATCAACATCCTATTTATTCTAACCCAACCAACTGAAAACTGTGGTTTCCCACTTCCAAGTACAGATGCCAGAAAAAAGCTAGTTCTGCTTGTTAAGGTTTTTAGATTATTCATGTTTTTACATGCCATTGTGGTTATGCTGTTTCAATGAGGTCCCACATAGGCTATTGAAGTATCGAAGCGCCAAATGAGAACCAGAGAAGGAACTGGAAATCCAGATAATATGTTGAAGTTAGAAGCAGCTGAAACAAAACTTCAGGAACTTAAGTCAAACATGGCTGTATTAGGGAAAGAAGCAGCAGCTGCAATGGCTGCCGTTGAAGCCCAGCAACAAAGGTTAACACTTCAGAGGCTTATTGCCATGGTAATTACTTTCATATGATCATCTATTCTTAGCTTGCTGATCAGAATTCTAAATTGTTCTTTTTCATGGGAAATATTTTTAAAATACCTCCCCATATATCAGGTTGAATCAGAGCGTATTTATCACCAGAGAGTACTTCAAATTCTTGATCAGCTAGAAGGAGAGGTGAATTTTTATATGTTACCTTTTTCTATGTAATTTTTACTGGTACTCTTCTATTCTTAATCATAAGTGTTGGATGTTTAGTATTTGTGAGATAAAACACTTGTTTAATTGTGTTTTCCAGCCAATCCAAAATTTGTACTACAATAAAACTTGTTCATTTAAAAAATTTAAGCGTTTGGACCCCCTTATTCTACAGCATATTTTAATAGACCAGGCATATGCTCCTTCCAATGGCACATGCTGTTCTTTCTTTTTAGTGTCTTCTTTTCTAAAGCTTCAGGAATCATTGTGAATGTATTTGCTGAGAGCCTGAAACTTTTCTCATCTAGTTTATGTATTTATGACTAATGCGCACACAGCTTCAATCCTGCTTGTTTATATGGGAATCAAAATTTACTCTCTTTAAAACAGGTAGAAAAAATATCATGGTTAATCTTTCTCTGCATTAGAGATGGTGGAAAGTAGCCTTTTCTGCCCTTTCTGGGAATATTATATGTTTGGTTCTGACATGGAAGGTGGATGGACACTGGGGATGGAGCAGGATACTAGAATGGTCCGTTGCTTTTCTTCTGTTCTCAAATTTGGGTAGAAAGGGCACAAGTCATTATTTTAGTTCAGTCTTGGATTGAGAATATGCATTACCAACCCTGGAACTTTTTTCTCTAATTTTTTTTTTGCACATTTTGTGGAGAGGACGTGTTGGTAAGGCATCATAAGCGAGCCACCAAAGAAGAGGGGCAAGATGTTTGTGTTTCTTCCTGCCTGGTATTAAAGTAATTTTTTGGTTTCAGATGACCTGAAAACATGGAAAATCTGTCTGGTCGAATTCACTACAACCAAAAAATTCAAAAACATGTCTGAATTGTTTATTTCTCTATTGCCTGGGCCGTGAACTTAGTTTCACTCCTGAGAGGTGCTACATGTATCTGTGTATTTATTTAAAAAACACCTGTGTCTTTGACAATGGCACCTGCAGTGATAGCTTTTGATTTGAAGTCAAATTTATAACTAATTTGTGGTCTAAGGTTTTCCCTAATTCTCTCATCCATTTTATCTTTCTTTTATTCTTTTTTCCCTAGATAAATGGTACAATTTAGTTAGTTTCACAGCAGCGGTAGACATGTGCTAAGATATCACCTTGCAATGCTTACCCATTCCAAGTAACCCATTCACTGTCTAATTACTTATGTTGAACATTTCTCCAAAGATACTGTATGATCATGTTATATGTTTACTAGTTAGTGAGATGCATAACAGCAAGCACATTGTCATGTTGTCAGCATTGGAAACCTTTTTGTCTCCCCAAATTACTGCTAGACTCTAAATATCTGACCTTATGGATGATCGGCAGATGGTATCTGAACGCCAGCGTATTGAAGCGTCTCCTATTCCGAATGTTGATAGTACACCTCCACCTCCTTCATATGAAGAGGCTAATGGCCTATTCACGTCTCCAGCTCATGATAAATTTGGTGAAAATGTATCCTACTTCTTGGGGGAGGTAATTCTTGTGTTTCTTGGACCATTCTTTATCAGGATGAACTCTCTCTGGTTTTCTGCTTCCTCATTTTAAGTAATTTTCATTCTGTTGGACAGGTTATGCATCCTCATCAGGCTGAGTCCGACATTGAACTTAGCTTGTCTGTTGGGGACTACGTTGTTGTCCGAAAGGTTTTTCTCAACTCTTTTCCTCTTAAAGAATGAAAATGGTGACCAATAAAAACTTAGCATGAGCACTGGTGATGCTTAGAAAATAGTTATTTAACTATTCGCTATATCGAGGTCCGGTAAACTGGCTGTACGAACCGAACTTTGACATGGCAATAAGCTAGGCTGTAACTCCAAAACGTAAAGTGAATTATGGGAAACTTGAGCCAGGTTCATTTTCATATCAGACCCGCTATTTCAATAATAAAAGTAGTATAATTTTTAATGTTAACCTTCGTAAGCTGAAACCTGAAACCAATTTTTTTAATATAGAATTTTAATTCCATATTTGCTCTTTTGCTGAAACCAGAGCGTCAGCTAGTTATTTACATCAAGAATATATTGTTTGTTGGTCCTTTCAACTAGTTATTTTACACCGAATATATGACTGGAAAATATTCTCAGCAAACAAAGCTATTCCTTTTTTTCTTTTTGATAGAGTAATTCTCTAAGGTGTTAACGTCTATAAATATGTGACGAATAAAGGTTAGTCGCAGATGGACGTTTAGTACATCCCGAAAGAAATTTCTCCAAGTCACTGGCTTTTATTTTTTTGGGATATGTATCCTAAAATGAAAAATAAAATTGCTGCATACCTTTGTGTTGTTCATGGGTATTATTCCTTGTTGATACTTGTAAACATGCGCCTACTGCTCCTTTGTGCGTGAGTGCTATTCCTGTTTGTCTTCGGGACATCTTACTTTGAAAATTGCCTGAAAAGCTGAAATGGCGATATTTGTTTGACAGCTGTATCTTTTGACCTTTTTTGGCCGCATGCCAGGTATCTAACAATGGCTGGGCCGAAGGTGAGTGCAAGGGGAGAGCCGGGTGGTTTCCTTTCGAATATGTTGAAAGACGGGACCGTGTTCTTGCAAGCAAGGTGGCTGAAGTCTTCTAGAGTTTCTTGGATTGAATGGTCATCTTTTGCATCTTCAGTTGCATCTGTTGATAAAGAGAAACAGTACGTCATACGAATAGGGGATTTTGTTGGTTGTAAATTTGCTCTCTCTCTCTCTCTCCAGGTTGACCATGGAACATAATATTATTCTGCTTCAGGGCTGAGTTGGTCAAACGCTGTAGTCTAGAAGGCTTATTCAATTTTTTCTTTCTTTTCTTTGTCAAGATGACGAGTATCATTTGGATGAGTCTTTTTTGAATCTTTTCCAATGACAAGAAATTCAGTCCAATGGGGCTCCCATTGGCCTCTTGAAAGAATGAATTGGATCCAGTGTTGCTTTATGCTTATAAGGTTTGTTCTCACGAAGAATGGAGTCGTCTAGCATCCTTCTCTACTTTTTAGGGCCATTCAAACTGCTTCCAATTCCCTTATCAAGAAGTTTAACAAATTGGAAGCCAGTAACCATCAAGGGAAAAACAAAGATCACAACAGCGGACAACTGGTGTAAAATAATATCTGGTAATCTTGAGGCAATTTTTCTTTTTGAGTCAGGACAGGCTATAGATGAAACGAAGATGTTAAGCAAGTTGACAGATTAAGAACACGACTAAGAATCTGTCCCAGTGGGTTGGTTTAAAGCCTACAGGCAAAAGAGCTACAGTTCATTTCATGCAGAATGCTTCCTTTCCGCCACAAGACCAAAGAACAGGGGAAGAGCGAGAGAAGTATTGAACAAACGGTAAATAAATGATGCCTTATGAGAATTACAATTCCCAGCAATTTTGTTTAGCTACTTTCGTAACTCTTACGTATAGCAATTGCACCTTATACATGGTGCAAAAAGAATAAGAATGAAAATCTACTTGAATGTTCCATGAACCATTTATAAACTGATATTTTTGTGGCATTCTGCTGAGCGAGAGACCAGCTTCCGGTGGCTGCTTATCAAATGGAGCAGCAAACCGAGAAACAATAATCAGACTGATGGCATATTGGGCTAGTGTCATGTTTGTAATAAACCTGGAACCCAGATACGAGCCTTATCGTATGCGATAAGCAGTCAAGGCAAACCAGCCACCAAGAGGAAGGCCAGTGTAGCTTTCAGCTCGCCAAGATTCTTTGCACTGAATTCATCCATGAACGACATGCTTTGTTAAGACCAACCAATGAAGGAAAGGACATGATGGGAAGTCTATGTAGCTTTTAGCTCGCCAAGATTCTTCTTGATGAGTTCAGTAGAGAATAACATGCTTTGAGGGGAAGTCAATCGCCGGAATGCAGCTAAAAACCGGACCTGAGACATGCCTTAATTCATTAGCTACCAAATGAACAAGTCTTCTGTGTGTGTGCGGGTGTTTGGGTGGGTGGTGGGGTTGTGTTTTTGCTCAGGATAAACTAAGATGTTTGAGGGGAGTTATATTACCCATTGGAATACGGACAGTGCCCACCAACAGCCTGGTAGACCAAATCCTTTGTTGACAGTAAGCTGTTCAAGGAAGCATGCAGAATTACATTAACTCACCACCCAACATATTTTCTTTTTTGCTTTGAAGCCCATGCCATCACGACACTATGAAAATACTAATTTCAAGTCCTTGGGTTATAAGAAGGCAGAAGGCATACCAATAATAGGACACCTAGACAAAAGCAACTGATCATCGACAAGCTCAGGAACGCAAGATCCCTCCCAGCCTACACAAGAAAAAAAAGAAAAATGTTCGGATTAAGAGCTGTACAAAAATTATGTCTACATTAAAACAAATCGTTCACTACAAGACGATAGACAAAAATCAGAATTCAGAAAAAGAATCATAAAATGGGAGTTGAAAGTCTCAAATTTTTGCTTGCTGCTTGTATCACCATGCAGCCTCACCTAAGAGAACAAGGAAAGGATAGTCAAAATAGAAATAGCTATTTCTTAATCATCAATTCATCAATCGCATTTCATATGAATTAGTTAAATTTGGGAGCATGAACTCTAGATGCTTTTTTATGGTTCAATCCAACCACTGCTACAAATAGTTTTGTTCTGCAATCTAAAACATGTGTGATATATTAGATAAGATGATATGGTCTCATCTATACACCAACTGTAGCTAGCTTTCATCTCATCTGTGCACCCGGACATGCACAGACAGGCAATCCCTGGCTCGATGTGATGCCACCAGTATCAGTCCAAAGTTGCTGACATGACCATCTATATGGACGGTATCAACCCATTACTACCACGATACGATATATCATCCCAAATTAATGGAACTGCCCAATACCAGCTGATTCCTCATGAACTAGTAAATTTAAAAAAAAAATGACAAAATAAAAATTGAAAAGTCAAACTTTGGACTCAATTCACTTTGGTGCAAACAATTCTTCCAGTTGAGAAATAATTCAGCACCCGGCCGTATGGAACTAATGGTATTGGCTAGAATGGGATGAGCTAACGATGGAATGTTTTCCTCACAAACTGCTCAAATTTCCATCATTGGTGAAATCAGTAGAGCAAGTTTCACCTAATGTATTGAAGCTGTTGAATTATCAGTTTATACTTTATACTTTATAGTGAGTATCTTAGTGGTCACAAAGGTTGCCAAAGTTAAAAACTCACTGCTTACATGAATATGAATAAGCATATGCAATATGTGAAGTATTTAGCTGCAATTCTACTCCATTCATTTAGGCATTTTTCCGTTACAGCATGGAATACCAGATCTTTGGACTCTGATTGCCTAGATACCTCTGCTTTACACTTTACCACCCCACAGAATCATCCTAAAAGCTTCCACATATTCAAAGGAAATATTGCACTTCAATATATCCTTGCATTATAGATATAATGCAAGAACGATTACTTTAGAAGCACGATACCATATTTATGAGCTATGACTTATCTGAAACAGAAGATACAACGTCTAGTAAATGAAATGACAAATAAAGCATTATAGTCCAAAAAGTAAATGGTTTCGTGTTGGCGCTAGTTGACATTCTTACCAGTAAGGTTCCTTCAAGGCTAAGTGTTGGTGGTGTAATCAGTATAGCGACAGAGTAAGGCAAAAGAACAGTTCTCATCTGCAAGCAAAAGTGCAGGAAAAAATATAAGAATATCACCTACCAAAACAAATAGCAAACTAAAAGAAGTGAAAAGGAGAAAAGAAAGAATCAACTGTAACTATTGTAAGCACCCCTAGATTTTCACCCAAGTGAGTGCTACAGAAAATTAAAATGGACGCCATAAAATAGTGGAACATAGATGGACAGTCAGCCGTATTTGAACTGCAGCAGCAGGTCAATAATCTCAATATATTGCAGATAATTCCCCAGAACTATAATGATCTTTTTCATTTCAATGTCTTGCAGAACAATAAACATTCGCTGTTCATGATTTTGCATTGGCTCCTTATAAAAACTGAATAAATTCAAGGAATGCTCCCACTAGTCCTACTTCAGCCAATTTTGTGTGAAAGCATTTAATGAACCAGATGATTCATAAAATATTGAGGCTCTGTATCAATCGTGGGCTGATAATGCTAATTCTTTTACTTGTTTGGGCATCACTTGCAATTTACTGGATTTCTGCAACATAAAGAGATGCTCCAAATGGCCAACAATGTGACAAGAAGATAAGAAGTAAGATTTCTTTTTTCAAAATATTATTTCAGCCAACAATTTACATAAGACAGAAGTAGTGACAATTGGCAAGGACTTTTTACCAAGATATTTTATCTTTAGGCTGAGAATTTACATCTAGTCGATCATTATCCAATAAGCTTTTTATGCAAGCAACCAGATCACTAAATTAATGGAAAGTAAATAAGAAAACATTTGCAGGAAGAGTGCAAAGTGCAAACGATGTAACACTTATAATCTCGTGAGAATGTACCTCACTGCTGACACCAAGATCACTTGTGAAAATATAAGGAAAGAGCCATGGAACCACTGTGCCGATAGTTGTCAACATACATCCAGCAATAATCCCAATGGTCACAAGGGACTGCAGCAGCATTCTTGCCTGGGTTGAACAAGGAACCTTTAGCATATCTATCAACAAAACACAGAGGATGAATATGAA
Organism: Nymphaea thermarum; assembly: GCA_011799765.1. Taxonomy (NCBI): domain Eukaryota; kingdom Viridiplantae; phylum Streptophyta; class Magnoliopsida; order Nymphaeales; family Nymphaeaceae; genus Nymphaea; species Nymphaea thermarum. Next base: position 505,165 of record JAANDH010000002.1, on the reverse strand, counting down.
GTTTCAAAACAGCAGAAAAATTCATACAGATGCAATAGAAGATTTTTTGTAGGATCATGAAGAGGAACTTCAATTTGCTCAAATGAAAAAGAGACCAAGAAATGCATGATCTACTGCTATTACAAAGAGATTTTATCACCATTGCCTATATATTGCATTATCAACTTTTTCCTTTTCTTGACAAAGGACATTTTACTATATTTCAGTAATAAATCAAATCCATGGGACAGATTAAAGATTTCATTCTCAGTCATGTGCAGAATTCATGATATCCTGACGACAACAGCATCAGATTTCAAGAAAGAATAAAACAGCACATAGGCAGAAACAGAGACCTTCTCTAAATTCCTTTTTGCGCCATATAACAACTCTGGCATAAATGACTGTGCTGTCTGAGAGAGAGGCTCGCCCCACACACCACACATGCTGTACACTCCAATCATAACCTTGAAATAAAGAGGAAAGAAAGCCTTATAAAAATTTCATCCAGGGAAACGGCTCATTATAGAAGGAATCCTCAAGGAAAAGAGGAGAAAAGGAAACATATTTAAGATACTAAACTGGGTCTCAATAAAAACCTGATGTGCAGCAAGAGTAATTGTCCCCATTGACGTAGCAAAATAAGTAAGAAATGAATAAAATGCCACCTGAAAATGTTATGATTCATTAGAAAGTATAGAAATGAAAAAGATTTCTCAAAATGCTATTAAGATGAAAAAAATTAATAACCAGAACACCTTGGAAAACATAGTTATGAATACAGGAGCTGCAAGCTCAACTATTTGCAAAAGTTCACTTGGTGATGGAATTGACAGCCGGAAGGCACTGAAACCAGACTTGTTTAAAGAGTCAATCATCAAAACTGCTCCAATAAACTGCAAACATCATTTCCAAGGTAAGTCATGGTGTAACGCATGAATCCTATGATGACTTAATATTTCATAATGTTCAAAAGAAATATGCATAGATGAACATTAACATCTGCCATGTAACTAAGTAGAAGATCTAGACACTAATGTTCACATACTTGCGAAACCATTGTGGCCCATGCAGCACCAGAAATTCCATAATGCCAGAAACTGCACAATATAATATCTCCAAACCCATTCACTAAACTAGCAATAATCAAGACCTTCAATGGACCAAAAGAATCTTTCATTGCCAAACTGCAAACAGATACAACAAGTCTTAGACATTGTAAGGGCATGACCCCAGATCTGCATGTACCACATTGGTAAAGGAAATAGAAAGCATCAAAATGATTGGTTCCAGAAAATACCATTACAGAAATTTATTGTATTTCAAGCAAGACACACAACAAACCTTTCTAATCAGGAAGGACGCCTTACCTATGAGTTTGCACATGCACATTCATGTCTGCTGCATGCCATGCTATGTGGTTCAATTGGGTCAAGTACTAGAATCCAAACAAAAGAAACAAGACAATCTTATTACAGAATTTACAAGCTACAAATGCATACAACATGCGGGTGAATTTTGATGATGAATCCTCTAAGCTAGAAAAACTATGTTAAGCCCTGCCAACCACCCTTTGTGGAAACAACACTATGGAAAAGCTCAAGCTATGGGATGACAATGTTGACACTTGATCCAATTCCAGGGTGTTTACCACTTGTTAAGGTATTCTGTTTGACATATTTGACAATGGTTCCATAGAAGTGATGGCATCACCTAAGTCATAACTTGCCAAAACAGGTATTGCACTTGTGAGTGCATGTGTGGCTCCAGTGCAGCAACCAACATGGTCAACGTGAGTCCAATCCAATCAGCCCAACTGGACAATGGTTGTCCAGAAATGAATGAACACCTTATTCAAATTAGTAGTAAGCCGGATGTGGTCAAAATGAGTCTGGTATGAAATTGTCCTCCAATTGACTCTAAAAAAAGAGAACAAAAATAGAAATCCCCAATTCATTAGTTCTGACTTGACTCTACCCTTCCTCCCTTCTGCTCTCTCTCTCTCTCCAGTCTTCTTGAGTCCAAACTGACACTATATTGATAGAATGACCTCAAAATTTTTATGCCAATTATCTTACGAATCTAGTAATATTTCTTACCATGGTATGTGACAAATTGCTTTGATTTTTATTGAATCATTGATAAAAAGGTAGCTTGTTGTTTGTTAATATTTAATTTTGTCGTTTGTTGGCAATTTGGATGTGTGTATGTACCCTACCTACACCTGCACCCTGCATTTGGGTCGAACAAATATCACAGAGCTGCAATGTTTAGTTTTATTTTCCATGAAACACTATTCTGTTCTTGGAATTCTTTGTCAGACTCTCAATACATGAGATCAGATGGGTCATCTGTTTCTCTTGCTGAGGCACTCCCTGTCTCATGTTCCCCAAGGTCTAACAATTGAACAAGCCAAAGAAGCTTTTGGATTCGTTAGATCAATCTAACGTAAGGTTTTATTTGTTCTCCCATTTAATATCTTATGTTATCTTCCCATTCATACCTATCTGCTTCTTCCCCATATTCTTTCTTTAACCCTCATGGCCCCATGGCATGTCTTTCTGAATAGCTCCTTTTCTGTTTATGTTTATTCCAAATAGCAATTTTTCTTGTTTTGTTTTGTTTTTTCAATAAGTTCAGTATATCTAAAGAAAAATAATCCACTTTCCCAAAGGTGTGCCAGGGTGGTTCCCATTATAACTCAAGGGAAGTAAACTTATTTATCTAAACAATAAACAGAAGCACATCCAAACAAGGCCTAAGAAATGCAACATAAATATTCCTTCTATGATTCTATCTATTTTATGGAGTTTCCTTTATATTTCTGTATATCCGTTCAATTGGATACAATCCAGCTATTCGTGTCTGTTACACATTTAAATTAAAATATCAGCTTCACACTAGTGACTTTCTATTTCCATCTTACTCTGTCCTTTCGTTCTGCTTTTATTTTCTTGTCCGAATACAGATCTGGAGTTCAATTCATGTGTCATTTGGATGATTAAGAAGAATGAAAGATAATTCAATAAAAGGAATTTCCATTTGGTGTATTAGACACAAGATAAAGTGGAATTAAATCCATAGTCATAGACTACGAAAAGTCTAACATATGAATATGAATGAGCAGTTTCAAAATGTCTGGTAATGCATTAAATCAACAACAAACTAAAGAATAAATCTAATTATTTGTTTAATCTAGAAACAGAAAAGGAATGGCCAAAACTGAAATCAATCAATGTCATAATGGAGACTGAACTAAGAATTGTACACTGTAAGAACCGTGAAGAAAGTGTTTACCTTGCACTTTGAGCAACCATACCCACAAGAACTGCAGGCCATGCCAAGCCCCGAATCTAGGTAGAAAGCAGCAGACAAGTTTTACTTTATCCAACATTAAATGATAAGGTTGAGAAAAGAATAGCAAAATCATGAATCTTTGAAGTAGATCATAAAGTAACAAATTATATGGAAGGAAAACCAAAGAACCAAAATCGCTGGGTAGTTTCCTTACATGCTTAGATAGTCAAAAGCACTAACCATGATATGGTAAGAAGGTCACTAGAAGGCCTATCTGCCCCTAGGAAGGACTAGCCTGCCTAGCAAGGACCCAAAATAAGTCTAAAGCATTAATATGAAATAACCAAAAGCAATTGAAATTTGAAAGGAAACCCATATGATTATACTAATTACAACCACACATTTTCTTATTTTTTTAAATGTCAAAAAAGAAAAAAGTGAAGAAAAACTTGCCCCCACTTAATGGTCACCTAAGCTTCTAGGCAGTCCTAAAGTGCTTAAAAAGCAGAAGTCGGGGTCTTCTGTACAATTACAGATGAAAGTTGTATGTCAAAGGCCCAAAGAGTAGGGGCAGAACTTAGAAACACAGGAAAAGCAAAGAACTTTAAAATTTCAAGGAAAAGCTTAAAAATTCTCAAAAATTCCTTAGAGCAATCCTGACTTGATGAGAAAAATAATTATGAAAGGAAAGAAGACTAGAACAAAGTGCATCAGTGCATGCCTTAAAGCCAAAGAGATACTCTTTCTTTATGGCTTTATGTTCAATCATAATGAGAAATAAATCATAATTCAGACACTTAAATGGATATAATTTTCAGAACTCCAATGTATATGAACCTGAATGTATGAGCTCGCAGCAGGCACTATATGTGAATTCTTGGGTCCAATAAAAGCTGCAGCATGACACAAAAGGAATACCCTGTTACAATGGCAACTCTAATGCAAAATGTGAAGCACACGTTACTGTAGCTTATGCTGGTATTTCCACATAAATTAACCATTACGTTTAGGACATTTAGCTGCACTCAAGAAGTTGGTAACATATGTGAAATATCAAAAGTCAACAGTAGGTTAAATGCATCGATATCTGGTAATATGCCATGACCATAGCCAACAGAAGTTGCTGTGCAAGTAAGTGAATCAACACCATGAGTAAAAGTAGAATTTACATAGTCAAACACACAGATTCACTTCTGCCTAATTTTCACTCTGCATATTAAAATGTTTGCCATCCATTTTTTCATCTATATCCCAGTATAACCAAATCTAAACACCTAGTCATAGGACCTTAGATAGTTGCATGTAGAATGTAATTAATTTTACCATATCTAAAATGAAATGTTCCCATCATATGCAGCTCTATGTACAATGGTGCATGTAGAAGCACGTAAAGGGATGTGCATGGACTTGTGCAAGCTACCAAGCCTAAACTGACGAGTTTTCAATCCATCAGTATGTTTTAGCAGAACAAATTATAGTCTATGTAGTCTGACCACTTTAAAACGCTTTACATAATAACCATGTTGAAATAACCATAACCATTAATTTGCATATTTGTGCAATGATGAATCCACCGTATTCAACCATCCAGACTTCTATACTAAATTTAGAGGAAGATATAAGAATGTGAGAATCATTATCCTCATGCATCTAATAGAGAAGATATAGGAAAATAGACACGTCATTGGATGACAGAGAATACTTCATTTGGTATTGTGTACAAAAAAGGTATATAGGGTCCCACATAAGCATGAGGCCACAAGTATACAGCCATATCAATCTACTAAATCAGGTATAATATTTCTATGAGAACCAGATGATTGCAGGGAAAAGGAACAAAAATGGAAGAGAACCAAAATATACTTCAAAAGAACAGAAACTAGTTAATTTCCAGTAATCCATGAAATGATATAACTAAAGAAGAAAATGACACCATCATAAGCTAATTAGAATTAGACTTCTACAAATCACCATACCACTTAATATCTGGTTGCCGAACAATTTCATAACAAAAAGCATCCCAAATCCGCACACTAAGGCAATAAAAAGTAGCATTGATATGTGTTCTTGAGCTTCCTCTCTATCCTGTAATTATCAATTAGAAATTATTAAAGCAGAAGATCCAGAAAAAGGTAAAGTAGAGAAAGAAACCCATCACGATACATACAGCTTCAATTATGTGGACAACAAAGAAGAAAAGTAAGATCTAATTGCCACTAAACAAGTTTGAGTCAACAATGTAATAAATAAATTAGAAATTTATAAAAGCATATAGGAAGAAAATAACAAATTGTTTCAAGCTGAAACTAAATTGGAAACTTCCCAGGCCTGAAGGTGTTTCATATTCATTCATGTCAGAATGTTCTATCTTGGGAGATTGAAAACTTAAAGGAGTTCCCAATTACTTGATCAATCTTTATTTTTCTATGTCTTGGTACCCCCTGTTGAAGCATTCTTTACTCTACCATCTTCTTGCCTATCCCCGCTTTCACTTCATATTTCTTGAATGCTGCTAAGGAATATACCAAAGTTCCATGAAAACCCGGCAGTATGAGGCTATATTTTCCAAAACCAAACCATCCACATCCTTTTCATTTTGACCACCTTGGCCATCTTTGTATGGTAGGAGGTAGAATAATAATAGAGATGGGATTAAAGTACTTAAAGGATAAAAATCAACTAAATCACATAAGCACGGGTAGGGGTTCAGGTACGGGTATGGGGAAGTTGGCATTGGTATGGCAATTTGAGAAAACCTGGGTATGCAGGTATGATAAAAAAAGAATGTATGAACAAGACATCTATACACAAGTGTATAGGTATATATATACAAATTCCACAAAAACACAAAGTTAGAACAAAATTCATACTCAATAGCAATACATTACAAAGACAACGCTTAAAACTTAAAACAAAGGAAATTTTGTGGTTTGGACCAGTGCCAACCCGAAACCGATCACTGCCATACCCATGTACCAGTACGTACTAGCGCAAAATCGCTGTACCAATGTGACTTAGAGATTAAAGAAGGTTTTACTGCTGGAAAACAACAATACATTACATACTTTTCGTACAGAAGTATACACATAATGGTTTCAAGCACCGATCTCAATATCATGGAGAATTGGTAACCAATAACTCATTGCCCACAGTCCTCAAGGAGTAGTAATAGACTAATTGTCACAGATGTGAAGAAACAAATAACAATTGCTTTCATTCTTCCAGCAACGGGATCTAAATATGCGACAGTAAGTAATGGTGATGTGTCTCAGATGAAAAGTAGTGGACACTTCAGAGAAAATCAATTACTGTAGAATTAGGAACTAATTAGTTATAAAGAGGCAACTTCATGACAAAGGAACTGAAATTTAAATGAGTAATAGCTTTTGCAAAAAATCATGAAGTTGGAGATTAGTTGGTGCAGTCCGCTATCATTCTCACACTAAGTATAAAAGCAATAACATCATTGAGAATACTGTCTAAGCTGGAGTGTGTTTCAGACCCCTAACATTTGCCCTGTTGGCCATCTACAGAAGGGTTCATGAACATATAAAAATGCATGGAAGTCTTCCAGCAATTTACACAAGTGAACCAACCTAAGCACAAGTTTGACCAACGTATGACAGGCTGTCAAACGCTTCGGAGAATGTCCTTCAGCTCATGGTCACAGGTATTTGAATATGTATCCATCTTGACATTTGAATCTTGGATATAACTAAATGGCATGATGTTTACTTCATCTAGCTTCTTGCGTTAGGTTAGGCCAGTTCTTCTATAAGCTATAGATGATCCAAGATGTCATTCTATCACCTTTATCTTGTTCAGCTTCTTCTGCTTGCAGTTAAAAGAAAGCCTCGCTTAGAACAACTGGCTGCTTGGCAAAAGATCTGGTATGTTTGTGATAGATGCTTCCGTTCTCTGGATCTTTTGTGCCTCATATTTGTACCAGCACCCACCATGCGCAGAGAAAAAAAAGAACAATTTTTAAAAAGAAAGAAAGGCAGGTGTGAGCAGACAGTTCAAAAATAAACCACCGCGGTTGCAAGATCAGCCATTGTAAATTGCAGAGAGAAAATTTACTTTTCACAAATAAAATATGCCTTCCACGCCACCAAAATTGTAGCATAGGACACAAAAAGAACCTCTTTTACCAACTTTAGTAGTTCCAGAATATCCTTCTCAAGAAACACAGAATGTTTTCACATCCACGACCCTAATCATTTTGAGCTAACTGCAACTAGATGCACCAGATCAACACAATTAGGACCCATCAGTAGGCTGTATTCAAGTTAGATTACGTAGTGCACGTTGGAACCCCTAAACTGTCACTGCTTC
>JAANDH010000002.1:272152-494447 GCA_011799765.1 Nymphaea thermarum | reverse complement strand
CAGGCGAGGGCCTCCCTCCTGATGGAGTGCAACTTCCGCGAGAGCCTAAAAGAAGCCCACCTACCATTAACTGCCCGAGCCCACCAATTAGGGACGGTAGCCACAAAAGATTCATCACGGAGCCACCAAAGCTCAAAACGAAACCTGGAGTGCCCGATACCAACCCTACTCCGAAGAAGGGAAAGTAGTAGCGGAGCGTAATCAGACAAGTGCCTCGGACCAAGAACCAAAGAGGACGAAGGAAAAGCAGAGAACAACTCAGGCGAGAGGAAAATACGGTCCAACCTACGAAGGATTGGAGGATTCCTATTATTAGACCAAGTAAACGTACCGTTAGTCAAAGGCACGTCAAAAAGACCGAACTCCTTAATGAACGCTCGAAAAGCAGACATAGACGGGCCAGAAGTGACAGGGGAGGAAGAGTCAGCAGGGCTAAGCAAGCAGTTGAAGTCCCCTGCCAGCAGCCAAGGAGAAGCTACAAGCTAGCGAACCTGATGCAGCTCAGCCCACAGCTGTCCACGCAAAGCCCCAACGCAAGGGCCATAAACAGCAGTAACCAAGACCGGACCATTAGGCCAGATTCCGTTGAGAGAAGCAGAGATAGAGTACCTACCGACATGCACAATAGCCTCCGTTGAGAGACTAATGGTTCGGTTGAAATTCCACCATTGGTCCTCGTTAAACCACGTAAGAAAACATGCTCAAAACGTTCCATCGAGAAAAGGATGATTAAGATTCCTACCTATAACTCGCCCCTAGCGATTGGAACCCCCATGATGACGAGAGAGTGAGAGAGACACAGAGGGAGGGGAAACCGAGAAAAGCTGCTCAATCTTCTTAATCTTTCCCGCCTCGCAGGCCACCGGCTTTTGGTGGGACCGTCACTACGGGAGTCTCGACAAGCGGGTGCTACGTCACCATGTTCCAACGGTCGGCTGCAGGACGTTCACTCCGGCCAAATTAACACGTGATTTGTCCGCTTCGGTCACATCACTTTCATGCTACGATGGCGTGAAGGGTAAACGGGTTTTTTTTTTGGCGTTTATTGAATTTACATCGACAACCTGAAAAAAAAAGTAAATAAAAGATAATGACAATAAATAATAAAAAATAAACAAAAGAACGCTCAAATTTTGGTAATAAAACGAAAACATGCTTTAGCTTTGAATTTTTCACTTATCCCTTTAGTATGTGTTAAATGAAGAAACTCAACTAGAGCTAGTTTTTCTCATCACTTGTTTGGATGGAGGAAGAAGGAGAGAAAAGAATGGAAACAAAGGTCCTTTTTGTGTTTTTTTTTTCTGTTTTGATGATTAATTAATAAAAAAAGAAAATAAAATAACCTAATAGTTATATTGGGTTCAAAGAAAAAAACATTAATGTAATTTTAATTTCTTTGAAAATAAAAAATTAGGAGAAAAAGGAATAAACGTCTTTCCCTTTCATTTCTTTTCATTTTCCTTTTCATTCATTTTTTTTTTCTTTTCTTTTTTTTTTCTATTTGTTTCCCTTTCTTTCCCTCCATCCAAACACAAAGTCAAAGCAGAGCATTAAAAAACTTCTAAAGAGGACATTTCAAGGAGTTAGGGTGAAAAGCTGCCGGATTAACCTAACAGAAACGTGTTTCGACCCTGAAACTAGAAATCCAATTCCTAAAGAAAGTCGCCGAAATATTGTTGGGACTCCCAAGTAGAAATCTTTTTCCTAGAAAAACCGTTAATCCCTACATGCATCAACCATTGAATCTTAAAGAAAAAATAATATTTTCCCACTCCTAACAGTCAATTTTGTCGAAGAAAACCACGAAAAAAGGCTCCCCACTCACCCAGGTGACTGCCGGCTCCAGTCGAGGGAGATCCACTTCCGCCCCAACCGGAGGCCATCAATCTCCCCCTCCCTTCCGTCGCATCTATTTCTCCCCTTTTATTTGTCCTGAACCTCCCTCATTTTTCCTCACTGTTTTGCCCCAATCTCTCCCTCTCATGGGCTGCGGTCAGTTGATGGTCCAATCATTGTGGTGCCAAGGAGAATCGTCGTTGGCCAGAGAGGAACGATCGGCTGTGAAGCTTCCTTACAATGAAAATCCTTTTAGGGATGTCCATAAATTTGAATAGGACAACGTGTCCATCCGAACTCCATCATTAATATCTAACTAAGAAATCACATTGATCCAGACTTAACCAATGACATCCGATCAGATCTAGACTTAAATAAATATCTGATTCAGATCAAATTTAGCTCTATAAGGGACCATATGCTGTCACGCGTGGAGAAGCAATAACATCTGTTCTGCTTTCTAGTCAACAAAATAATTTTACATCCTCAGAAATAATGCATCCATTTCGCCAACAGATTCCAAACGCAGGAAGGGAAGATAAAAGAACGTCGTTCCAAAAACCGTCCCCAGATGTCAAAGCAGCACATCTAAAACCTTTTGAATAGCGCAAGCATAGATAGGCAACCAAGACGGAATACCCGGACCTAGATTATCCATCCACTCCCGCAACTGCGGGTGCATCTCACAGAAATAAGAGCAAATGAGTTGGGCTAAATCAGCTCGGACTAATAAAAAGCCAGCTGATACAATATTTAATTGATAAATCGAGCAACTATTATATCCTTTTCTTTATACACAACAGCTGGACTCTAGAAGACACAAGTACAAACATTTTCCTCTATTACAAAATAGGAAGCACCAACTTGGGTGAATTCTTTCGCTTTTCACACCAAAGGCTACATCCTTCCGGAGGTGTGTATAAAACAAGCAATTACTTACACAGGACAAATAAAAGAATAACATCTACACATAAACTTACAAGCGAATACGTATCTTTTTCACCTTGAACAAGAATTGCCCCTGAGAAGGAAACAAGCAGATTTAAGATGCAGAAATTAACAAACGGCCACTATGCAAAAGTTCCAAGGTACTTGTAGTAGATACAGATTTTAACGGTTTGTTCTACGCATGTAGCAAAATTACTGCATATGCAAGGAGACCGAATCGCTAAAATAGTAAATAGTGCCAAGTGAACTTAAGGAACCTTGTTTTTATACAATGCTCTTAGTAAAAGCGCTAAGAGCCCCAGGTAGGCAGAAAAGAGTGGCTCCACTTGAGGGCAGAGAGGGACGAAGAAGAGAGAAGGATCAGGAAAAAGTTTGTTTAACTCAGTAAATCTCGAAAATTCCAAAAAAAAAATAAAAGTGTACAAAATAATAGAGAATATTACTTTATAAAGCTACTAATTTTCTTACATAAACCCTGTCAATCAAAACCTAGTAACTAAAATGTTAAAACTAACCCGATGAAATGATTTTTGGAAAATCTTCCGAAATATCACATGATACTATGGAGATTTTCATTTTTCCAATATTTTTAAAATGATGCGATATTTAACCCCTTTTTTTCACTTGCTTCGTGCATTTCTGTCACACTGTTTTGAAATTAGCGCCAGTGTTTCTGACCATAGCTTCACAACGATATATGAACTTGAGTGTGTTTAAAAACGTTGGAACACCTTACCCCTTAGCTGAAGGCATGGCAAAAATGAGATGTCTATGAAGTGAATGCAATGATTCTGTCATCTATCTTTGTTCGGCAAAGAGGACACTCCAAACAGGCAAGGGAGCAAGGCTTACACACTGCAAAAACATTAAGCAGATTCAGAAATGACCATAAATCTCAAAAACAAATTTGAAAAAAAAAAATAGAAAACAACATCACTCACAACAAAAATGGCGACAAGGCAGAAGGATTGCAGCAGTTGGGGCTTCAAAACAAACTTTACAAACATGAGAGTTAGTGTCTCTGCCGTCGACAACTTCATCTTTCACTTCAATTTTCTCCTTCACCTTTTCTTGCACCCGAGCCTGATAAAATTCATACCATGCATTAACAATGTAGTATATAGCTATGAACGCTAGCTGATACCAGAAGGCTTACTGCAAAAAAATATAGGCACAGGCATAGGCAGGCCCCAGTTGGTCCTAATTGACAGAAAATATGGGGAAAAATAAAAAGACGAAGAGCAAAACTAGGAAAAAGGAGAAAAAAGGGTTTTGAAACTCCTCTATCAAACAATATGCTAGACGTACTAAAAAAGTAGATTTATTGCATAAAAAATTAAAAAATAATAACTAGGTGAACCTTTAACTAATGCAAAGCCACAGAGAAGGAACCACAACAAACAACAGCTGCAGCTGATTTTCAAAAAGGATAGCATGTATGAGGAGCCAAACCTGTCTCACTCACAAAAAAATGTTTCAAATTCCACTACTAGCGCAGCAACCATAAACCAAAATAAAAGAAACATGAATAACAAATAACTCTAACAAAATGAACAAGGCAAAATATGCTGCACATGCAACTAAAAAATTGTTGACAAGCTTGTAACCTTGACACAATCACCAAAACCAAACACCTATCTTATCAGCACATAAACCATTAAACCAAGCAAAAGTGGTTCCAGTCAACTAATCATGGAAGTTCCAACTAGACAGACTCAGTCAGCTCTATAATGTATGAAGATAGACGCCAAGCAAGAAAACAACCACGTACAACATAAAAGTTTCAGAACTGAGTCTGTCAAAAGGGAGTTCATGCATGTGCCGGCATCAGTGTGAAGAAATTTCACAATGCTTGAGTACGGGGAATGCAACATGCATACATAGACACATATCAGTATGTGTGTGTGCCTACGTATGTGTGTAAACATTGAAATTAGTGCAAAACCTAAATAGGAGTGTTTGTATGACATATTGCTGCAACATGCAGCTCTTACCCATCACTAATCCTCTGTAAAGACCTAGATCCATATCTGAACTTTTTCAGGGCCATCTATGACACGAAGTCACATTCAAGCAGCATGTAGAACTAGATAAATAAAAGGTTTAACAAACTAATTATATCTAGAGTTTCAACTTCCAGACTGCCTTGGCAGGACTATAAAACGATATAAACGAAAAAAGATCCCAAAACAGCAGAAATTGACCCCGGATTTGACCTAGCTTTCACCTGTTGATATCCCAATATGTAGCACTAGGTACTTCCTCAAAACAACCAGGCAACTATGTAAGGTAGGTCTTCAACCGGGACAAAAATGGTATACCTTCAAGCGAGCGACAAGAGCTTCTAATTCAGCACCTCTATTTCTTTCATCCGCAACTGGTTTTATCGTCTCATCCAATCGGTGAGTCTCTTTCACAACATAGTCATTAGAATCTCTGTCATGTTCTTTCAGATCCACGTCGAAGTCCGCTCCGTGATTGGTTCTCTGACCACTTAGTTCAGAAGCAACTCCTCCATCCCTTTTAAGCTTAGCAACAAGTACCCACATGCCAGCAAGCTCATTTTCTAACTCTGCTTCTCTCTTTTTAGCTTCATCGTATTTTCTTCTGTACTCTTCTTCTGCACCCTCTCTTTCAGCCAAAGCTGCCTCAAGAGAAGCCTCCCTCTGTTTCCTTGCATGCAATTCTTTCTTCATATCATCAACGTCAAGATTCCAGTAATCTACATCATCAAAGGCAATGTTTTGATTTTCATTGCCCCTGTAACTCAACCTGCCTCTTCGCCCATTTTTATTTCCATCTATCTTGCTCTCAGCATATTTCCGGAAGCCACCATTACAAGTTTGGATGTTGGACCCCCTAGAGTATGCCATATCTTGAGCAGCAAGAAGTTCTTTCGCCTGTCTAGCGTTCAGTAAAGAAAGCTTAGTGACTTCACCAGCAAGATTTTTCAACTCAACAGCAGCAGAAGATGCTAGTTCCTTTGCATATGATGCTTCCTCTCCAAGTTTCTGATTTTGAGCATGCAAAGCATTGGTTTTCTCAATTAGCTGCATCTTTTCTTCCTTCAACTTATCAAGCTCAATTTCCTATAAAAAAGCAAAACGTTAGTCGCACATGGAAGAGACAAACTGATTTCAAATGACATTGCCATCAAAAAATTGCCAATATGACAAAAAGGTAAATAGCTTTCCTAGCCCAAGCAACAAATGAAATGATCCTACCTACCGGAAAGGAAAATAATGATCCGACCACTCTATGATCAAAGGCAACATAATGTGAATTGGAAGCAAAGGAAAGATAAAACTTTCTGAGACAACACACTGGAAAACACTACTCCATGCAATGTTGTACGTATCGTACGATACGGGGCCGTATCGTACGATATGTATCTTATCGATGGCCATTTGTTACATTTGATTCTTTTAAAACTTTCACATTGATGATTGATGATTGATTTGTTATATTTTTGTTTAGATTTGTGGTGGAATAGGTATGGGTTTGATTGTCCAAACCTAGCACGTTTTGCAGTCAAAGTCCTCAGCCAGACATGCAGTGCTAGTGGATGTGAAAGGAACTGGAGTGTGTTCCAGTATATCCATAGCAAAAAAAAGAATAGGCTCGAACATAAAAGGTTGAATGACCTTGTCTTTGTTCGATATAACATGAGGTTGAAACAAAGGTAATATTGGTATATAATATAGCTTAATGTTTACATGTTTTGTACAATATATTTATATGAAATTACATACTAACAAGTTTTCTCTTATTTAACGTAGAGAATTAGAAAAAAAATTAGCAAGGAAACACACATCTCAGTTCGATCCTATCAGCTTGGAAAATTTCGACGATCTAGAGCCATGGATTGAGGAAGAACCAGCTACAATATTTGATGATGAAGATATTGAATGCTTCAACCTTAAAGCTGAAGCAATAGATGGCTTTCTTGATGAAGGAGAGTCTGCTGGTGCTGGTGTTGAATATGTTGGTGAAGATGATGAAGATTATGAATGATAAATCATGAATGAGAATCAAGTCAAGAGTGCTTTCATTTTATATGTATCGAATGACTTAAGAGTTATGAATCTATGGTTAATGAAGTAGAATGTTTTATGATTTTATCACTTTATGGCTTATGCTTTGTTGAATGATATTGTTATGACTTATGAATTTTCAATTTTGATGTCTACAAATGATGAACGCGTAAGTTTATAGCAATAATAAGTCTTATCTATGAAGAATTTATTATTTTTAATTTCTTCTAAATTTTTTATGAATTTTCCGATTATTTTTTAATTTTTTTCTGATTTATTAATAATTTTGTAAAAAAATTTACGATACGTTACGATACATTACGATACGGCGTATCTTAAAGCCCGACCGATACGGCTTACGATACGCGTTTTACAACATTTAAGGAAAGAACTTTTCAGCTTTCACAATCTTAAAAAACTAGATAAAACTGTCTTTGCACTAATCACCTAATACAATCTAATCAAAGAATGAAAGTAGCAAGTTTATTCTGCATCTTGAATGAAATGATAATGTCGTCATCCTTCTTCAAGAACTATGGTACATAACTTATTTTATCACATTTTTGTCACACTTTCCTTTGCTTGTAGACATCAGCATAGCACAGAGGTATTTAGCCCATTTTTTACTATGTTATTAAGTTATCTAGCTTGCTTTCCGACTAAATCTTTTTCCTCACAAACACATAGGTACTCCGAAAATATAGAACCATTGTTTCACATCATTAATCTTTTTAAATTCAAGTGATACACACTAACAGCAAGCAGGGAGAAAAAAGCAGCTGTAACCCAACAATTTGCGTCTCCAAGAAAGTTTATGCTATCAAAGCTCTATAAAGTATAAACCTTAGCAACATAATAGATGATTAAGATAACCAACATACAAACAGTGAAAAATCCATTTAACAACATAAATTCAAATGAACAAGATTAACATAGCCACCTGAACTTGAAGTTGCTTCTTGAGATCCACCACAGATGACTCTGAGGAACCTCGTTCAGTGGATAATGATGCTCTACTGTCCAATGCCGCATCCAGCTCCTTCTGTAGACGAACAATTTTTTCTTGCAGATCATTGTTCTCCGAACACTGCAACAAGAAACAATTGTAAAAATCGAAAAAACAAGAACAAAAATGAGAAAAAGGTCAGCTGCTAGCCAGCACACAAGAAAAGAGTCTTATTTGAGCACTGAATAAAAATATTTCCAAAATTACACCTTTTGAAGAAGTTGCTCCTGGAGAACACGATTATCAGCTGATTTAATCTGAACAAAAAGTTAAAGATCAATTAATAAATGCATCCCTCTACAGAAAATCAAAATGCGAGACTGCTATGGCATAAACATTTGGCCGGAATATTAGTTATGCTGCCACCATGTTCAACAGCAAACAGTGCTCATTACGATAACCAGATCATTCATAGGAAAGGTCATGTTTAGTACATTACGCATGAAAACAAAATGATAGAGAAGCTACCTCCAACTCAAAGGCCTTTTCATTGCACTGAGTCATCAATCTGGTGACCGTCTAGCCAATATGCACCAAAAAGTTAGTTTACGATAAACATGAGGAGAAATTTTAAAAAAAAAACATCAACTTAACAAACCAGAAAGGTACACAGACAGATTACCAATTAGGCAATTAATATACCTGCTGCAAGTCCACAAGTGATGCATTTGCCATTGAAGCTTCACTACTTTCGGTGATGCGCTGCTCAAGGATCCTCATTTGACGTCGTTTCTCCTGGATTTCCCCTTCCAACTTTTGTATTTGTGACTATGAAGACGGCAAGCAGAGAGCCAGTATTATGAAAAGGGGCAGGGTTCAACAATACAAGGTGACTGATCAATTTTAATGAGGTGTTCTCATTCAAAATTTAACCAGCAGGTCCAGCACAAAGAGAATATTGCTGCTTATGCTTTCATGCACAATGGATGCAATATCAACGATCAAACTTCCCGATGGTGGAAAATGTGGAAAGAATATGCCATGGAAATGCAAAAAGAAAAAAGAGAAGATGATAAAATTATATTGATTCTGCTGTCTGTTTTTGAAGCGTTATGACTAGTAAAATAAATAAAACAAAATACATAATCCAAAGCTCGGCAACAAACGATCAAATGGCACAGCATCTTAGACAACTCAGCAAGCAATGATAACAGGAGTAGAAAGTACAAACCTACCTGAATATGGGTACCATCTGGATCATTGACGGATTGCTCCACCAAACGCTTTAGGGTGCTCGTACTGAGTGCAACCTCCCCAGCAAGCATCTTGACTTGTTCAACCAGCAAATCCATCTGATCAGCAGTAGACATCGCCTGTTAAACAAACACTGATAAGAATAAGCATCATTTATGGCAAGACCAAGGAGACATAATGAAAGAGCTAGCATCCAACCTAGCATTTGGAGAAAATGTTCATAAAAGAGCCAACATTAACTAATGTACAATTGAGTGAACAAATTGGCATTACGACCATTAAAATATTGGAAAGTAGTAATGGTATCCCAACGTATGCCCACATCACTCATTTACTGAAGATCACAAGCAGTAAAACATGATAACTTTGACCTTTGAAGTTCCAATTTAATGTCAATCTTCCAAATAGTCTTTACTTCCAGAAGTCAGCACCTCACATAATGTGATTGTCACTAATCACTCATAAACTTTAGATTTCCATCCTACTGGCAACCAACCATTCAGGAGGCAACCAAAGGAAGTCATAGAAGGAAAGTCAAGCAGTCATCCAAACGGTCAATTGTGCATATTGAACTGAACGCTATGCAATGATGTTGCCAATAGAGGCATCCCTATCCAAATGGAAGTGGTATTCCCTGTCTACAAGATAGATGAATGTATACCAATTATATTAGATCCATGGATTTGATGTGGCAAGAAATTCACACACAATAAATCTACGAGTCATCAAATTAAGATCTCCAGACCCAAGTTCCACACTTGAAATCCTCATTTTCCTGATTTACAATGTCAATAGGTCGTATCCAAGACAATAGTGAGAGGAATCAAAACGTAAAACTTTGGGCCTCAATTTCTGGGGATTCAAGATCAGATCAAATCAGAGGTAACCAAAGATCCATAATTTCTTGCTATTTTTGAAATTTTGAAGAGAAAATAAAACTAAGCCTATTCATGAAGTACTAGGCCATCCAACAATCACATAGAACCTGATACTTAGAAGCAAGCCCCTAAAGCATGACAGCTTCATAGAAACCTAAAATAACCTGTGTTATTATAGAGTAAAAAACAAAGGAGCGACACTAGAGGTTTCTATGGAAGAAACACCCTATCAAGGAGATTCCTGACATATATCAGCCCAAAAAAAAAAGAAAGAAAACCAAGCATCAAACAGCAAAATGGCACCTAGTTAAAATTTCCTGTAAAAACGAGAATCTGCAGTGTCACATTCAATATGAGAAACCATATTTGCATGGAACCACAGAAACTAATTTGCATCATCAAAACTTTTTTAACACAAACACAAAGGTTGAAAAGAGACCGACAGAAGAGCATCAGCTGAAGCAAAGTAGAGAACATACAGCTGAAGGTCTGGAACCATTGACAGATCCACTAAAAATTTCACCAGCTTGATTTGATTCAGTAATTGAACTGGCAATAGATAACTGATCATCATTCCACCTGCTTAAAGATCGCCTGTTCTTGAACTCACCAACTGGATCAGGAAGACCAAAAGCACCTGAAGATGGCAAGTCCTTTTGGGAGATGTCACCTTCAAGAAGTAATGGAGCATTTTCACGTAACACATCCAGCTTCTGACATTGAAAAGAGAGTAAAATATGTTAGCAGGACAACAAAGGCATGTCACCAATGAGAACAACAATTCAGCAATCTCCTTGTCACAGAAGAAACAAAAAGCTTAAAGGGAACAAATGTGACTGCATCTTAACTAGTTTTAACTATTATACAAAAACAGGTCAAAGAGAATAAGGTCCATCTGTAGCTATGCTGTGACAGGACACTAATTTTAACTATTATACAACTTGAAAGTTGAAACATAGAAGAAAAGGAAAAGGTGCATACATCATCTTCTCCAAAAGAGTGACGGCGTTGGTGTCCAGAAGTGTCACTTAGGCCAGGAATTGAGTTCTTAGTTGAAACAAGAATAAGTTTTGTTAGACGTTGAATCCTGCTCATCAGAGCAGCTTTAGCCTCCTCTTCCTCCTCCAAACGTGACTGCATCTTAACTTGACCCTCTTCCAACTGGTTCCAAGGGCAAGATCAGTACCAAATTTACGTTGTATGAGAAAGGAGCAGTAACAAATTTGACAGGAAAACTTGGCATAGAAGCAAAAAGGAAAAATGAAGTTGTTCCAGTTCCACAAGCAGAAATTCAGCAGCAAAAAACATTTTCAACAATTTAAGTAGGCAGGTCAACCGCACCTGTTGTCTCAAAATCAATATCTCATCATGACTAACACCAACAAGCATGCCCCTTCGAAGCTGTTCAAGTTCTGTCTTAAGAGAAGAAATTTCTTTTTGGTATTTCTTAATAAGTGACTTCTCATCGATGATCTGGAAGACAATAAAGAAGGAAATCTTCTGTCACCCACAAGGAAGTTCATCTCATTAAACCAAAAAAGGAAAAGGAAGATGGAAGTCAACAAAAGGATGCAGCAAATCCATGTCAAAGTAAAAAGCATATTACCCTATTTCGGGAAGCATAAATTTCAACCCTTTTTGCCCTGCTAGCAAATTTTAGGGTATTATGTGTCTCCTCCATGTTACTTGATGCAGGGGTAACAGTGCAAATGAGCTGCAAACAACCATAAAATTTTAGAGGTAAGGTGTGCAACATGCAAATAATTTGTCTTCTTCACAATGACATTATAAATGAATGAACAGGTAATTTCAAGTAAACAATAATTTGTCATGAGGAGAGAGAAAACAAGTCAATTGGGCAAATCGCTAGCAACCATACACAAAATACTCACCGACACATGCCCATGGCCACTCAGAGATGACTGTAGAAGACGTGTAAGCTTGGAATCACGATAAGGAATGTGGGAAGCCTTTCCCTCACTAAGTTTTCCAATTACCTGAACAAAACAAGCATGAAAACAGTCAGGCAAGTACCAGAACATGAATTAGAAGACAAACACTTAAATGATCTATGGACATCATCAGAAATAAAATTTTATATGCAGAACAGCAGATCGGATCTGTAGCCTAGATTTAACAGGATGGAATTTCAATGGTGAGCATAGTTTGAAAGAATGTCTGCCAAAATATCTAGAGTAGCAAATGGATTCACAGCTTACAGTTAACATGAACATCAAAAGTCAGTGGTGAGCGTAGTTTGAGAAATATGAACCTAAATATCTATAATTTGTATTCCAGCTCAACAAAATACAATTATATGTACAGATATGGCCAGAAAAACAACTTAAATAGAAATTTACATGAGAAACAAAATCCTAAAGTTCCAATGGTCGAGAGAGAGAGAGAATCACATATTATTAACAAATAAAGAGCACCAGATTTCAGTCATTCCCTACCAAACTAGAAGAGAAAACAATGTCTGACAATACCTGGAAATGCAGGAAGTAATGCAAGGACTATGACATTTGCTAAATCCAAGAGGATTGAATAATATTTTTGTGCAGCAATAAGCATGTATAAAAATAGAAAACTGGACCTTAAACCAGGATAGAAAGTAGAACATGAAATCAGACAGGAAACAATGTGCAGTCCTAACGAAGCAGGATAAAAAGCTATAGACCACTCAGACCAATTTGATACGAAAGCCATATTGTATGAAAGAGAGAAGCCTACTGTCCCAAGTGTCAACAAACTTTTGTTTATGTAGGATCCTTCCTTTCTGCGGAGTCCAGTTGTCTCTGTCTTGGAGCTCTCAGAACCAGCTAAATCAATCAAATTCTATGGAAAAAACATATTAGCACTGGCAAAAGTGTACACTTCGGATATGAATTAGAAACTGAAAACAAACTTAAAAGACTTACAAGCTGAGAGAAAATAACCCCATCATACTCATCACCATGGGCACTGCTCTCAATCATCTACCAAATACAACATAAGCATGTCAAACACTAGAAAAGCTTCTTGAACCAAAAAAAATGACACGTGAGAGACAACCCCACAACAATGCCGCATCACACTCCCTTCCAAGTAATTTTATTCATGAGAAAAAAAATTAAACAAAACAAAATACATTCACAATCACTCACCAGCAAGTCAGAAACAATACAAAACAAGAGACTAATACATGGCTTTTTCACTGCTTTTCAAGCCACCCAATAGCTTTTGCTACATTCATATTATTAGGACTAGAAGAAAAATCTCACTCATTTTTCCTGCTATTCTTTTGAGCAAACTTCGCGCCTGTGACTAATTGTCGTGTCACAATTAAGCAAAAATATATACTGCTGTATAATCACAAGTCCACCAGATTCTTTTATATTCTAACATGACACACGCATTGTATTTCATTCTATATGGCATTATAAAAAATATAACAAAGAAAAGTCCATTAAAACTACATTCTCAAAAGAAAAAATACAATGTGAGTTGCGATGCCAGGTTTCTAATAATTCAATTTATAGTGCATTATAAACAAAATATTTGCCTCAAGCAACGGAACAACAAGTAACCCCAGTTTGGAACACATAATCAAGTACCAAATGTTAGCCATAAACATGCATAGAGGAAAAATAAATTACTAAACTGTCTTTCATATTTCATAAATGCACAGCATTTCCATCTCATGGGAAAAACTGCTTCATCCAGCTGCAAGATATCTTTTTCAATAAACATATCACATAGGTATGGGTAGGAGTTCGGGTACGAGGAAGTGGGTACTGGTACACGATTTTAGAAAATCTGGGTACTGGGATACGGCAGAAAAAAGTATGTGGAAACAAGATATATATGTACAAATGTATACAAATACATGAAAAATTCTACAAAAACACAAATTTAAAACAAAAAATTCAGACTCAATGCATCTCATGGAAGACAATGTTTAAAATTTAAAACAAAAGAAAACATCATTCTTTGGATCAGTTCCGACCCGAAACCAATCCCTACGCACCAGTGTCATACCCAGTACCAGTATTGGTACTTACGCAAAATTGACGTTCATATGTGACTCAATGCCAAACCAGTACAAATGACTCTTAAGGAAAAAAATATATAGATCTAGCTAGTGTCTTTCAATAACTCAAAAAAAAAAAACTTGTGTGTCCTTTTCCATGAATAAAAAATGTTCAATGCTCAAGCTGCAGATATCTTTGTCACCTTTGTCAACAAAAAAACCACCAGACGAACACACTTTTAGAAGCTTCATCATTGATGCTCTAAAGAAATGATTTCAGAAAAAAACAAAGGACATCATACCTAGTTTCTTTCAGAAGATGAAAGAAAATAGAAACTTGCCTGTGCTTTTCCACAAATAATATTAGAAAAAATGAACACAAAATGTGCATTGAACAAATAGAAGACAATGCAATTAGCAACCAAGCAAAAGAAACTGACTTTGAAAGTAAAATATAACATCATGAAATATACAAAAGCAATTAAAAAGGATAAAAGCCACAGGAAATGCTTGTATACCAGAGTAAAAATCGTGTGACTCCGGCTACTCAGTAAGTTAAAATTGTTTGAACCCACATGGCGGTGCTCTGCATACAATCATAGCCCGACAACAAAAAGAAAGTAAGTATTCAAAAAATTAAAACCAGATACAACAAAAGACAAAGCATATAAATTGGCATTCCTTGCAGCCATACTAAACATTAAGGGCAGTCCTCCTTCTTAGAAAGCAACGCAACAAAGACCACCAACAATACAAAGCAAATCCAACGCAAGAAAGCACATGCAAAAACATATTTGATCTGCAACATTAGGACAGAGTCCTCTACCGTTTTTCCCCCAAACTAGTATCAACCATATCATCCAACTACTTGAATTAACAGAACATCACAGACCACAGATTGTTCCTTTGAAGTCTGAACATCTGCAAGGAGATTGAAGCGAAAAAGAGCATGGGATGTACTATTGTTTGTACTCCTACAAAAGCATTTTTCAAATTTAAAAGCATTGTGGCTCAACAATCTAAAAAAAAAAAGAAGGAATTTATGAATGCCTCATTAGTAAATACCACCATTTAAGACATAATCAATACCATCTATGTAATAAAGAAAAATACCTTCACCAGCAGCAATGAAGGAAAGCACATGACCGGGAGATAAAACAACTTCCTCTTTTATTCCTTCAACATACGTACCCTACCAAAGGAATAACACAAAGCTAAGACCTTGCTGGGAAATTATAAAAAAGCAAAGCCAAAGGACAGAAAGGAGGGAAAAAAAATGTTTTTCCACTCAAAGACATAAATATTCAGAGTGAAGACTAAAAAATGCATGACTGAGGAAAAGAAAAACAAAACAGGGAAAGAAGGTCAAACTTCAATAAGTAAACTGTTTGAATGTTAAAGCAGTAATTTTAAATATATGCCTCAAGGACGTAGAATGAGGCAACAATGCAGGAAAGAATAAACAACTGAATGACCAGTTGAGAAATTAAGCATGCAGAAGAAAATGAAAAGGGACTAACATGGAGAAACTTGACAAAACAAGCTTTTTCAACCCAAACAGCTTTAAAGATCTCAAAATGAGCAAAATCGTGACAATGAAGAAAAAAGCCAATGGAAAGCAAAACAACACAACTAAGAATTAAATACTAGCGACAGATTTCAATTTGTTTCATACCTGAGCATCCTCTCTGACCCTTAAGTTTTGCCCCGTAGGATCAAGTAAATCATTGATAACCTAGAAATGTAAATGCCATAGATATAAGAGATAAACATAAGAACATTAATTAGAGGTATTTATTTGAGAGAAATTATTGGATAATGACAGGAATAAACAAACATAACACGATAAAGTGAAAAAGCTTCGAAACTGTTGCATAAAAGAATCAGAAATAGATGACCGTAATGATTGGGTAAATTAGACAAATTTGGGCAACTGTTAAAATAAAAAACTGCAGGTGACAAAAGATATTCAATCCAACAAAAATTACCTCATTATATATTTCAAGATACGAAACCCGAAGCAAAAACTCTCTTCCTGGTGTCTGCGAACAGCCCATACCAAATTATATGTTAGAAACCTACGTATTCTACCTTTCTGCAACAAATTAGAAGATAGGCATACTACAGTCCTCAACCAAACTGAGGAACTGAGACAATATGTAATCAGAAGTCTGTATCAAAAAGTAGATAAAGTTGGCTATAATCACTAAAAGAATTTAAATAAGAATTGTGATAACCTTATCAATGCGAAAGAAGTCCGTGTAGATGAAAGAAATCTTACATCTTGGATAATACTAAAGACATCCTTGATTGCCAGCGGTATAATTCCTGGAGAGCTTTGGTCACCCTGAATTTTAAAAAAGCAATTAAGGATATGGACAAGGAAAAGAGGCAGAATGTTTATGAAAATATACAAAGAACTTAATAAGAAGAATGCAAACTCCATTTTAAGGCAGAGAAAAAAAACATATTAATGCTGACAGCAGTGAAGGATTGCTGAAGGCCTGTCAGTTAAAACTTTGCCTACCCATAATATTCAGCATCTAATAGGAAAAACCAGCATTATCTTTAGTTCGGCCAATTCTCCCAATCAGAGTGAAGAGACAAAAGGTCATAAAAATAGTCATCAATGAAGTACAGTTTCTCTAAAATTACACAGCCTAGGAATGGTTAGTTCTTTTCTTTACGTATTCATTGACAGCTTTTTCCATAACTAATGGAAAGGATAAAAGACAGGTAAAGAACAAAAACACCTACAATAACATTTAGCACATAAGGTATGTTGCCAACTGGCATAAACCATAAAAATCCATTCTACAGCTGTATACTATAAAAAAAAAACGAAAAGGAATCAGACTACAATGAAATAGCGGTTTACAGAACTTACATGCATTGTGTGTGTCTTTCCACTACTTGTGACACCATAGGCAAACACTGTCCCTACAACGCAAAATTCAAACAAGTGTATCAAGTTAGTTTTGGTGTGACACTGTTCACAAACATAAAATAACTGATCAGTTCAAAGTTCAAACTGTCGGGACCATAAATGACGAAAGGAACAACAAAAAATAATATTTATTGCAAAGTAAGTGCATTGATTTCACTCCGTGCTTAAACAAGAATAAGATTACTTCCTACTGTATATGACTTTCAATTATAAGACAGCTGAAACCATTCCACGCCATTAGACTATGAGGAAGTGTTAGAAGGAAGCCCTCTATCTTCATAACCAACAACATTGAGATTCATAAACCAGATCTGATTGACAAATAACTGAATAGCTAGTATCTCACATAGCTCAAGCAACAATGTTACATGCAACTACAATAAGATATGCCACTCACATCATTTTCCATTTTTCCAACAGATGTGGCTTTTTGTCAAACATCACACTTAATCATCATGAAATCACCCTATAAATCTCAAAAGGAACAGAGAACTGGAGAAAAAGATACTAAGTTACTAACAATCCATGGATGCATTTCATAAAGGTAATCCATTTACTGCCTTTGGATGCACTTCATGCAGGTAAATCAACTTTTTCTCCACATATCTGTCTATAAAGTATAAACTGTCAAATCAGATTTTGGAGAACTCTTTTAGCCAAATTTTGCATCATGAAGCAGTAGTAATGTGAACCAAAGCATTTATCATGAAGTGACTACTGCTAGAGACGAATCCAGACACCATGTCAAGGCATTCCCAATGCATCAGTTAGGAATTTGCCTTCAACCGGTTCCTGGCATGACAGCTTCTGTCTCTTTTTGTATATGTCTTCAATCATGTTCACCCAGGGTCCGTCATAATGATGAACTAGTAATCCTCCCAAATATATCAATGAAAGAAAAAGTACAAGAATGTGGGGATGCTTGATGACTACAATGGATGAAATACATACCATTTACACCTTCCATAGCAGCCTTAACCACTGGCCTAGCAGCTACATCATAAACTTCCTTAGAATTCGTTGAAGGTCCAAACACTTTATCTGCAATAACAAAGTCAACATGTCACCGATATTCTCTATGAACAAAAATTCACAATGGAAAGATCACCATCTCCTATAATATGAGACATAATGAAAAATGACAAAGCTCGAAGAGACGCTTGAAGTTGATGGGATACTGACATGAAATCAATTTGTTTAATCTGCTATAGGCTATATAGCACAAAGCACACCTAATTTGCCATCAGTCTGTGTAGAACTTAATTTGTTCCTTTTGACTGTATGACATCCGTAAAAGCCAAAAGAGGTTTTTGAAGATCTGCAACTCGAATTGCAGGTAACTACTGGCTCGCAGACAAAGACTATCCAAGACAAGCAATAGATAAGCTTGGAAAATATGCTTGTGTGATACGTATACACGGTTCCAAAAGATTTGAATCATATTACTTCATACTGATGACCAGAAATACAAATAACATTATACACGTACGAAATAGCAATAGCGAATGAGA
This sequence comes from Nymphaea thermarum, assembly GCA_011799765.1. Classification (NCBI taxonomy): domain Eukaryota; kingdom Viridiplantae; phylum Streptophyta; class Magnoliopsida; order Nymphaeales; family Nymphaeaceae; genus Nymphaea; species Nymphaea thermarum. The sequence continues at coordinate 476,081 of JAANDH010000002.1, read as the reverse complement.
TCCTAGTAACTTAAGGCCTACAAGATCCAGAATGAGGTTCTACGCGTGTTCCATTTTCTATCATCTGCATTCAAAGAGAGACGGGAAGCGGCAGTGGTTACAACGATTACCAAGATTAATAGCCCATCCATCCAGACTTGCTGCTCAACCTGATTTACACGTAAACCCATGTGATACAGTATACGGAAGTTAACTTCCCACAGAAGGCAACGGGATCCAAAAAATTCTCAACGGGTACTATTCCTGTGTTTTGGAATTCCGGTGCATATCGCAGCGCTCATTTTTAGGAAAATGAGCTCCATTACAAACAAAATGTACGGTTAACAGAAAAGGTCAAGTAGAATTAACGCTGGTCACAAGCGAATGCAGACCGGGATTGTAATTCATGAATATCTCCTCTCTTTTTTCATCAATTACTCAAATTGTAGATTCAAGACTGCGCAATCGCTCGGACGACAATTTGGACGTGGAAAAGATCTGGGCAATGAACACGTACCAAAAGCATAAGCAGTCGCCGGATTATACTCATTCCGCACGATCTTATCTCCATCGGCGTACCAAGCGACCTCATCCCCCCGCTGAAACTCCCGCTCGCTGCACAAATAAGGCAATAACCCTCTGTTATGTCGGCATGACATCCATACAGAACCCCCAGATCTACCCGAAACCGAGCTCGATCCCTCACCTCAGAGGCCGAAACCTCACCGTCACCGCTATGCTATCGCCTGTTTTCGCCGCCTCCAGCGGCTCGGCAACGAGGGCGTCCGATGGCGAAACGAACCCCACGGGCGGCGGGGTGGGCGTACGTACGCTTCTCCCCCGGCTGGGCGTAACAGATCTGCCGCCGAAGAAGTGAGAGTTGGCGGAGGTGGCGCAGGACCGAGGAATGAGCTTCCCGTTCATGAGCGATGAGGAGGAGGACGACGATGACGAGTAGGAGTAGGAAGGCTTCCTGGATCCGAAAGGAGAGCTGCTCCTCGCCCTCGAGGAAGAGGCCGCCATGGATCCTCCTTCCCTCCTTGTCCTTCCTCTATCCGTCTTTGCCTCTCTTTCTCTCACCACTCGCTCTCTCCCCCAGCCCGCCCCCTTCCCTCCCTCGCCCGGCTCGGTTGCTTGCACAATACGCCGCACTGTCTCTCACATGGCCTCCCCTCCTTCCCTCCGAGAAAGAGAAAGGAAGGAATAAATGGCAGAGAGAAAGAACTAAGAAAGAAGAAGAAGAAGAAAGGAAAAAAAGGACAAGATGGGGGAGCTAGAAGACGTTGCAGAGGCCAGTGGTTCCCCCCTAAAGTATCGGAATCAAGGAGGCCCTGGAGTCATTTTGCCACACGACCGACCCGCACCGACTTCGTATCTGCGGATGAATGCTTTCCGTCCGATCTCGATCCAGTGACGCACGGTCAGCCTCACCGTAGCGCGCCCATGCTAGATCGGGACTTTATGTGCGAACCGCTTCTACGGTATCGTTGCCCGGGAAGTGACTCAACTGGGTTTCACGACTCGACAGGTCCGAGATGGACAGCGGTGACGTGGCATTATGCTGACGTGGAGTGCGGGCCCCGCCGGGCAACCAGTTTGAAGTTTGAAGTTTAAAGACCGCGCGCCTAAACTGACTCGAGCGGGAATAACTGCGGTAGAAGGCCCCAGCTTCCAACAAATGCCCTTGAGCAACACGAAAACTACGCTTGGTCCGCAAGACAACGCGCAGTCAGACTGCAAAAGCGTGAGGGCATTTACGGAATCAATGGACTCCATAAGAGGCACACCCGCTCCATCTCCATGCCCACAATTTCCCCGCGGCGGGGGTGGGGGTGGGGACAGCTTGAGTGCGGTCAACGGAGAGTTGGACGGTCAAAGACATCTCGTGACCCACGCAAGCTGCACATGCTCTGTCGCTCCCCTTTTTGCTCTCTCCCTACTGTCATGTGACAGTCTTTTTTTTTTTAAAGCAAGGGGCAATTAACTGTATCATTAATGAATAATGAAGAGTTTATTGATTGGGTTCGGGTCAAAAGCGAGAGACCTTGCCCCGATGTTGATAACCCAATCATCAACCACCCTTTTGCCCTTATGATAACCAAACCCGCGACTGTCTTATTAGGATCTCTAATCATGTACCTAATAAAAGATGGAAAAGTTGATCCAAGACCGGTTGGTTCCAGTTGGATCTGGATCCGGCTTGATTTCCGATGCGGATATGAGTGAATATATGGATTTGGATATGCAATGCACTTGAGTGAAGTCCATTTGTTGGAGCCTTATGAGAGAAAGTTGGATTAAAGAAGGTTATAATAAAACTGAGGTGGCAAGTGATCTGGATCCAGTTTGAGAATTGGTGCCCACTTTTTGTGTATTTGATTCAATTCGGATTCGACTTCTAATGCATTATCTTGAATAGGATCCGATCCATGCAATCATATACAGAACCCACGAGTAAAGACACATACAAAAGTAGATAGAACTTGTACTTGAACCATGCAGACTATTAATAAACAATGTCTGTGAGATCAAGAAAGTTTGGAGACAAAGAAATTGATGACCCTCGAAGGTCACCCAGGGTCATTGCGCAAGCTAAAGCTACAGTCATGCAACTGGAGTTCTGGAAGGCCATAATATTTTATGTATGACATTACTCTCGAAGCGAGACCAAGATTATGGTTTCTATTTCTAGTTGTTTTGAAAGAAAAGCAAAGCAAAATCGTGAAGTTAAAACTTTTATATACAAAGGGAAGCAAAAAGTGTTCAGTGGTTTGGTATTGGTTAGAGGAAAGGACAGTAATAAAATACTTTTTCCGGACGGATAATATTTTCATATGCATTCTCAAATTTGATGTCAAATTACTGAAGATATACGTCAGCTTATTGCAAAAATGCAAAAGCTTGCTTTTAATGTTGAAATATTTCATTATCGACGTTAAAAAGCAACAAAATATAGGGAAAACACCTTGCTCAAGTTGGCTTTATTTGCCCTTCTCTTTTAGTACATTGAGTTGGGTTCGATCCAATGGGATCCATCAATCCCACTGATCTATGTGAAATGGATGATCTTTTATGATGAAGCACAATGCACCATTGGCTAACAAAGTGGGTGATGGCGCACGACACCAATAATTCATGATAAAGCCTGAATGCTAGCCATGCTTGGACCTCTAAGGTAGGTCCCTATTCTGCCTTACAACTAAAAGTCCACAAAGTAAAAGTCGGTGCACCTCATCCTAGTATAACTACAATAAAACCATGTTACTTGCACTGGTGCGTATCGGCTCGATACGTTGGCCCTTTTTGAATATCAACTGATACACGTCCGATAGGATCGCCACCGATACACGTCTCGTATCGGCCCGATATGATCGCACATTGGGTGATGTATAAGTGAAATAGTAGTAGAAAACAGCTTTTTTATTTTTACATTAATTTGTTGTTGCACATAAAGTCTGACATAGGTTGATCCATGTGGGCTGCCACAGTGTATCGTTCAGGTTTCTAATGTAAGATGGGAACCGATATTTACAACACTGTGCAGAGCAGCTGAAGTAATGAAGTTGGTGCAGTGTCGCTGTGGTTGTCAGTAAGTGGTCGAGGGTGAGTCTTCCACCAGAACTTTTTCGAAAAATGTGAGGTCTACAAGCTGAGGTTGGCGAGGTACGCCTAAGAGCTAATTATAGTAAAATAAGTCGAGTCAGTAGGATTTTGTTTGGTTTTTCATATTTTGTATCACGTCCTCATTACTTTCTAAAATGTATTTCTAGGGTATTACATTTCGGGCCAGTGAGCAGGAAGCTAACAATGCACTACTCGAAAAAGAGGCCTGAATGCTCCTTTGTTCCTTGTCACCAATATGCAAGAGTAGCATCCACAGGAATCGAATCTACGACGCACTTTCAATGTGACCACTTTATTGAAAACTATAAAACAATGATCAGTATCTATTGGTGTCTACATGTATTGTGGTTCTATATTATTTTGGTTATGGGAGACACTTGAAAATGGCATGTCTCATGTCCCTCTCCCAATTGCATCGGTCCATCAACCTCATGACATCGCACACATACATGCATGTGCGTGCAGATATCTTTTAATACTCAAACATCTTATGTTACGTATTGATTCAAATATACAAATCTGATTTTGAAAGCTCTTTATTGATAATAATAATTAGAACAATACTTGCATGATAAGCATGTGACCATAAAAGACATGGAGTATTTTAGTTGACAAGGATATGTGTTGATGGAAGCAAACTGGTTCCCGACTTTAGAAGCTTTACAGACACCCTCCTTCCCCAAGAGGTGGTCCAATAGAGTCAGCATGGAGACCCATGGAAAAGGACCACACCTAGGGATGGTAGAGAGAGTTTGAGACTTCAAGGTGGGGTCTTTTCCACCCCGAAATCATGGGAAATTAAATGCCGCTGCGGGGAGAGGGATGGTTTAGACCATTGAGTCAATAGATAATGATGCATGCAAACGAGAGGAAGTGTCATGTGCAAGGTTGGTAGGTAATTAAGATTTCACATTATCTTAGTGGGGACATAATTAAGTACGAGAGTCATCAATTGAACTAATATTAACATTTTTGTGACATTATACTTTCAAATATTGTCAAGTTCTAAATGTATATATATATATATATATATATATATAATGTTTGCTCTTAGTTGAGCCCTCTTGCTGGTTGGAGATTGGAGGTTACCGTTATGCAATGAGGAGCTCACTGATTGGGCTAAACACGCAGCCACCTAGAACATTAGTATTGTCCATTTGTGGGATGTGGACGTGTTTTTTATTGTAAGTATGCCTGCGAGCCCTGTCAAGGAGATCCACAGGCACGCTGAGCGAGGCCCGACTAGCATGGTCCCATGCTAGATTTGGCATCTGCCCCCAATGATTAATCCGAACGTAGGCCCTCCAAGCAGTTTAAAGTTATTGGAGAGGATATGGTTGGACCAGAGGTTCCCCCAATTCACCAGTCGTGTCCAAGTTTACCAAATAATTGAGCTCAAATCAATCTTCCATGGGCCCATAATCAGGAGCAGAGTCATACATTTTTTATGTGGGGACAATTTTTTTATATATATACATGTATTTTTTTTTATTTTTTTGTGGGTATTGTAGGATTATTTGAAAACATTATGAGCATGCTAATAATACATACATGTTATGTATTACTGTTTGGTGCCAACAGTAGGAGGGTTTCAGTACTGTGATAATTTCTTAATTTTATTCTTTTTTTTTTTTGCATTTTTAGACAGGCTTTTGGTGAAGGTGGAGGAAAAGTTTTGGTGGTGTGTAACTCATCACTCAGCAGGCCCATTTGATAGTCCTGTCCTTGAGGAGGCACCACACTAAGTGAGCCCTTGACAACTCTTGTGATGGTAACATCGAATCCAACAGCTTTACGGGAACGTAGGGTCTTAACTTGACACCCTTCTCAATAGATGTACACTTCGCCACTCTTCCTTTTACTACTTACTCTCCACGAGTAGATTGCAATAAGATACACTTAAAATTTTAAATTTGTTCCAAAAACTCTAGGAGATGCAAATATTTTCTTTCTTGTATTCGATAGGTCCTAGTACTAACCTTTTACGGTTGTTTGGCCATAACATGCTGTTTCGTATATCTGGCTCAAATATTTTCTTTCTATTCGATAAGACCTCCTATCCTTTATCTTATCTATTTAAGGTGGTAGTCTTCGGTTCAGTACCTCGGGGTGATGTCCACACTATACTTTAACTTGCATATTAGTACTTCTCTTTTTAAAGCATAAAGAGTTGACGCGAATAAAATTTGAAACTAAACTTGATCACCTCTCAGCATAGAGTCTCATTTGTTGCACCGATTCTCTCAGAAATAATTGTTTAACCTTTCATCAAATTTTTAGTTTAAAATTTAAAACTTTCATAAATTTATTAGTCCAAAAAATATGTTTTTAAAAAGACACTATGCTGGGCGCCTGGTGCTAGCAAATGGACAATTTTCAATTACTGCACTCACCAATCTAAAAATGTCAACACGGGACAGGCATGGTCAGGTGGCTCGGCAAACTTGGGGAATCAAAGTCAGCCCTTAAACAGATTTGAAATCACTGTTCATTCGCAATTCAACGTGGACTTAATAAAAAGGGAACCATATTGTGGCAATGTTATTATTTTTATTATTGTTAAACGTTGAGGAAGTCTTTGAGGATTGAAGTTATTGAAATGTTATTATTATATATATGTATGGGCACTACCAACTATTTAATGTGGTAATAGTGAGGCTAATTAATAAGCAGAGAGCCAGTGATTAACCCTGCTGCCTTCTTAGTTGAATTGAATAGAGCCTCCCATATTTGGATCTCAACAACCTCATTATGTTGGGTGAACATGAGGGTTAATCCTATTGCCTGAACCACGGCCTAAGCGTTCCCCACCCCCTTTCCTTTTGCCTTCAGGTTCATAGCTGTGTTGGTACCAAGTGGTAAAATGTCGCATGATTCAACTTCTATGTAGAGATCCACCCCTCTTTCGTCTTTTCAATACAAAAGTATAGCCCCCTTGTGAGTCGAACTGGAGACGCGCTGCATAACACACGCAAGCCCACCTGTTTGTTCTAGGCCCCTTGGGGCGACCTCATTTATGTTCATCAATTGTGATTGGACAAAGAACATGGTAAAGCCTCTACTAAGCCTTTCAAGATAAATTGTATTAGATAATTTTGTTGAGAGACATGTTGAACTTAAAACTGTTATAAGCACTATGTGGGCAACTGCCCACACAAAGCCACACCTAGTTCTTCCCTAATTAAACGCGATTTAATTGTGAAACCACGTCTAAGCTTTGACATGGCAAAACTTCATTTGAATTTCTCCGATTCATTTATTGTCTTTGGTTGAATCATGTAATGTCAATTGATCGTCCGCATGCTTACAATGAATTAGTCACAGTTAGATGCTCATGACTTTGCGTGCATTATTGACAATTTGAAACTCAGCAATTGCTTGATTCCTGTGAAGATAACTTGGTTGTTGGGGCGTTCAGTATTGACGGTCATTTCTGCGCTTAAAGAAAAGACAGTGGTGGTTTTATTTATTACATTTTAATGCGCGGCCTGCTCCGTATAATATGAATGAGTTCTGAAATGCGCGCATGATGAAGAAAATGCCACTTTTAGCCTTCTCCATTAATGAAGCCATGGATCGCTTAATCAGTTAATCGGACGGTGACCCAACGTGACTCGTCTACTCGTTCGCCATCGGGGACGGAGATGTTTGAATCGTTGCCATAAATTTATGTCATCTGCCGCCTTTCTAGGGGCCGGAAAAAGTTAACCCGGACAGTTTTTCCTACTTTTGCACCGTTTGCCTCTAAAATATAAGGAGAAACTGGCTAGAAACCCAAGGCGTGTCTGCGAGGGAGAAAAATTATCTTCCAAATAAGTTTAGGCCTTTCTCCCTTTATCTTTTGGGATTTTCAATTTCCACGGTTCTCAATCGAGTCAAAACAGGAGTTCATTTTGCTCGTTTCATACTTAACTTGCTTGAAACGGGAAAAAATAATCCCGTTTTAAGGATTTAATTACCCTTTCTCAGATAATCTGATTAAATTTTGCACCCTGTTTCCATTAGTCCGGCCCCTAACAAGGTTCGGACTGGTACTAATTGTCTTTTGATAACTTTTTTTAAAGGGAGCATTTGATTATTTCTAATTTGTGAATATGATGTGACATGTTTTTACTGATGCAGCAAAAGATCCACCGTAAAATTCACGATTAGCCGAAGGATCTTTAGTAAGACCTAAGAATCACATGAAATCTTTATTTTATATCTTTACATTAAAAAAATGTCTGATTTAAGATCATAAAAGAAAAAGACTGATCTTAAGTTCATGGATATCAAATCTTAAAGGAACTTAGATCAGAGAGGCCATCAAAGGCTCCCGAAAAGAAACACAACAACAGTAAAAATGGAAAATAGAAAGTATAAAGGGCATCGGATACAATCTCAATCCACCCTAAAGCTCATCCTCACCTACCGATACACAAGGCAAAATGGTTGCATATGAAAAGGAATCCGATACAAAGAATCATGCCGATACAGCCCCCATAAAACGAATCGATAGAGCACATATTGACGTTCGATATGAAAGAGAAACCGATACTTACAACACCGTCTCGCCGTCACATGGAGCCCTTTTAGAAACGATTTTTAAAAGGAAGCACATGCCTTATATGAGATCCATCCAGTCTAAGAAGACACAACCTCTTTCTCTCACATTTTTTAATTGAAATAAAAAAGATTTGCTATTCGAATCTGGCTCATTTCCTCTTGGTAGCACATTTGGGAGGAGCACAACAACAAGGTCTTCAGGGGCACCTTCTCATCGTCGAATTATGTGCAAAAAGATGTTCATTTTTTTGTTCGGCTACGACACCATCCTCCGTCTGCAGTTGGGTGACTGTGCCGCTCTGTCTATTCACTTTCTTCCCACCTCTCTTATTTTGTTTTATCTGCGGTTGTCTTGTATATTTCTTCTTTTATTTTTGTTTTTGCGATTTATTTTTGTATTTAGGAAGTTTCCTGTCCCCAAATTTTTCTATGAATTTCCATCCCCCTCTCTCTCTTGTGCTACATTTTTTAATTGAAATAAAAAAGAATTACCTTTACCCCAAAAAGAGAAAAGCAGTTGCTTCAATGAGCCCCGACATGTAACATGGCATTCCCATTCCCCCACCCACTAAATCCCCTCTTATCCATTTTGGCCATCATCATCATCATTCATCAGCACCACGCATCCCCACCACCAAACATCCATCTATCTGAAATTCCTTTCCCTTTTCATGCCATCTCTATCAGCTTCGCCTCTCCACTTTTAGAATGTGCAGAAAAAGAAGAAGGAAAAAATGAGAGAGATCATGCTTCGAAGACAACGATATATTATGTCATAAGCTTCTAACTGAGAATGCAATAAACAAGAGGGAATTGACGCGGTGGGGTCGGAGTGTTACTGCTAGATGGGCAGTCACGTTTGCATTGCTTTGAGTGCCAGCTCCATGTGGCAAGCAAAGTGGGTGAGCCCACCCACCGGTAGGTGTGGGAACTGTGCAGGCAATTGCCCACACAAACCAACAAAAAAAAATGTTTACTTATGCTTCATGGTAATTTTGTTTGTTTACATATTAGTGTCCCTTAAGAGTTTAAAATCTTATAACTAGTACCTTTTAGTTAGAATTTTTCGGCTCCTTCCCTACCACCAAAGAGTTGCAGACCCTAAGCTCTTGCATACTCACATTCAGCAAAGAACTATACATACATGCATACAAATGTCAAAATTCTAAGAACAAATATTTTTTACAACAAATTTGGAATGTTAAAGCATTGTCAAATTAGCCCTGCAGATCATATGATCCAGGTTAGAATGAGCTTAAAACAGTGAAATTCAAGAAAGACTTGCATGTATATAGTTTCTTATAGTTACTTGAGCTTCGTGCACTCCTCAATCCTCGTGCGCCACAACCATTGTAACCTTCTACCAAATTTCCCCGAATGGATTTTGCGCATCCGGTTGAGCAGACGGCTGAACGGCTGGTAGGTTGCCATTTGTTGGTTCAAATCTTAGAAGTGCCCTCCCACCATTTACGTAAGCTGTCACATGATGAGACCAAGGCCAAGAGGGCAAGAAAACGACTTTAGAGGTTTTACGCTCTGTACGATTTCTCACCTAAGTTTTGCTTGGAACATGTTTCAAAAGGTTCACATTCAAATATTTACCGTCTTTTAAGTAAGCTTTTACTATATATATATATATATATATATAGAGAGAGAGAGAGAGAGAGAGAGAGAGAGAGAGAGAGAGAGAGAGTGCTTGCCTGAAAATGTGGAGCTGCAATCTGAAAAAGAGGGAGATGAGATAAGGGCATGGTCAAGGGAATTGGCTTGCAAGGGACGAATGGAACCTGTTTTTTTCTGGTTTCCCACTAATTAGGTGGGGCAACCGCTTGGTTGCATGTGGTGGTGGGTGTCTGTTGGACGGCTGCCAGAGCTCATGTGCCGATCAGTAACAAGAGGATTTAAACTTTAGTTGTCCCATTTTGTCTTTCAAACATGCAATCACATGGTGACAGCTAAAAGTAAAAGAAGAACTTGGATGCTTCTCCTTTTTCCTCTCCCTTTAGATGTAATGTTTTCTTATTATGCAAAAGGTGTACAATGAGACATGAATATCAAGCCATGGAAACGGGAGACCTGTCACCTGTCTACTCTGTTATGTGTAGGACTACAGTCTACAGAGCTTGTGGTTGAAAATTTTTTCAAGAGTTTAATTTGGTTGAGGCCTGCCGGAATTGCATGTTTTAAGTGTGGTTTCCTCGTGTCAAAAGAAAAGACTATGGCAACGCATCGTTTGACACATTTTCTTCCTTATACCGCTGAGAGTTCGACAAAATTGCAAACAGAATGGGATCCAATAAAACTTAGTTCTTTATAAAATCTTATCTAGATTCTAAAATAATGCAGTTTAAGTATCCATGTTAAGTTTAAAAGCATATAGCTGATGATCTTTTGTTATTGGCAGATCGATGATATGCATCCTTTTTTGTGATGTAATCTTTTATATATTGGCAGCGATGGCGTCAATCCTCATCCCGTTTCCTTGTTGGGGACTATAACTACAATTCCCAGTACGCACTTTCGGGATTTTATAAGTGATCAGGAATTTGCTTAACAATCAAGTCGCTTAATGTCTCCTAGACTCAAGTAAAGGGAAGCTAATCGATTTATCTGGTTTTGGCCTTTATAAGGGCGTTTGACATAGTGGGAAAGCTGCATACAAGTCGTTTCCAATCAAACCTATTGACCAAATCGCTATATTCAGATAAAATTGGTCTTTGCAATATTCTTTAAATGGTTCAAAACTTTGATAGATCCGTTTCGTCTATCGGCCATGCTTCGAAAGAAGATAGAAGAGTGGCAAGGTACAAGACTGTGAATATATCGATAGAAAATTGAGCTTCGGATCCGAGTAAACCCCACTCAAACAGGCACTGTGGTTCAACGAGGTTGTGTGTTTCTACCTTAAGAGACTTAAACATGCACACTCATTGTGACAAACTAGTGTTGCTTGTTTGCCTCGTATACGTGCAAAGGAAAAACTAGTTTCTACTTTCCATGGTCGCAGTTGGTTCTCAATATATATCAAAATCGGCAGACTTGACTTTACGTTCTTTACTTCCCAATAGTACTGCCTACCGAGAACTGACATATTCATAAGAGCCATATCACTCAAATATATGTGGTTAGCATTTCTGTTTACAAGCTCCTCAAAATTGTGCTAAGTAAGTAGGCAATGTATTCCAATGGGCTATTGAAGCAAGTGAAGTGACCATCCTTTTTCGAGTGAATGGGAGGGTTATCCACCACCCTGGCGAAAGATGAAATTCCATTCACTTCTCTTGCCCTCAACATTCAGAACTATGTTGGTAGTTGGTAGTAGGTGGTGAGATCTCTGCATGCTTCAACTGTAAGACCCACCTCTTTACCACTTGAAGGTTAAAATTGGAGACGCCCCAAGTCCGCTCTTTGAGCTATGCCCTGCTTTTTTCGATCGACAGTTAAAGCATGAAAAATTGAACACCATATAATTATGCATTATCCGACGCTATGTTGGTTTTCGGAAGCTGAGACAGGTTCAAACTTCGAAGCGCTCTACTGGCTTTTCTTATAACGGACCGAACATGGAAAAGTTAAACAAGTTGGAGGTCCGGTGAGAATCGTATGTGATACAAGAAGAAAAGGACAAAGACCCTCATATGTAATAGACCGCACTGGAACGATTGATGCTTCAGTACGCTCTGCACGATATTGCAGGCCTCCAAGTTGACAACCTCTGGTTTCTGAGAAGGGTGGTGGAATCCTATAATCAGTCTATTGATTTGAACAGTTAAAGAGATGTTCCCGTATGAGGAATCAAGTAGTTCAGTAGCATCTCAAGAATGTACAATGTTATAAACAAACACATAAGTGCTAATGACTCGGTTTCATATGTTTAGCTAATTATTTCATTACTCATGCTATGCTTTTCCTGTCTCAAGTACAAGTTAGATGGGGTGTGGGTGTGTTCCAAAGGCTTCCTACACCTAGTTCTCTTAGTAGTTCTCATACACTGCATAGGAGAAGAAGCTCCCCATTTTGGATCTGACGCAGAAAACTGACTTTTCTCTGGCCAATCTATCTGCTGTCTCTGAAGCTGCTAATGGAAATAAACATATCTTCTTCACCTACAGCTGGGCAGCTAATGTGCCGAGTCTTATAATGACTAATGAGTCAGTTTGCAAATGCGGATCTCCTTGTTCTGTTGTTCAAAGGGAGATCAAACTGGTGGTGCCATATAGCCTTTAGCATTGTTTCATGCAAAGCAACAGGAACTCTGGTTTTCATGAAGGAGAGACTTTCTCAATAGGCAAGAGCAAGGACTGCATAAGGTCAGTATGTAAAGAATTTTCGACGGCACTGAATTGCATGTGTGCAGGGTACAAGTTTGGGCAGAACATAATTTGCTTACAAAATAAAGACAAATGGCTAAAAATGCAAAACATACCAAGGTGTGTCCCCCTACCCATGCCTGTGTATCCGCATAACGACACTGGCACAGTGGCTTAGATATTCATCCATTTCCAAATTGCTATACCTGGATAAAACGTAGTATGAAGATGACATATGCGGTCTTCATGCATCAGCCCGTAATTTCTTCGGCTACATACGATACGAGCCTTTGCTTGAATTGACTCTCCAGAAAGCCTGATCACCATGAAAAGAGCTGGGGCGCTTGTGCAAACAATTGTTGAAAGGCTAAACTTGTGGAAAGCAACAATTATTATACACAACATAGAGATGATTACATTAATTCGGAGACTCAAAATTCAGAAAAGATTGACCAGAAGAGTATGTCAGATGGACCTAAACCACTAGAAAATGATAAGGAGACTATACTCAACAAGATTCAGCAATTAGTTTTACTTTTCAAAAATTAGATCCGTAGATAATAGACACCCTTTCACTTGTTGAGGTAATTAGTACAACCTCTTAACCGGGTATGTAGTTGAAGCTATTGTTAGTTAGATCATCTGCAGGGATGTCTGCGACGTGAAAATAGTGTAACTGGGAGTTCCACCCTTTTTTTCCACTAGGTACAAGCCCAGTGCTTGACACATACTAAATTTTGAAAGAACAATAAGCAATCACTCCGAAAACAGAAAAGTGAGAAGCTGAAGGTGTCGCCACTCTTCCCTTTCATGCTATGTCACATGAGTGCGGGGTGCGGGTGCCGGAGCGGCACATCTCAAAAAATTTAGGTGCGGTGGTGCGGCAAAGGTATTTTTTATTATTATTATTAATTTATTATATATATAACATAATAAAAATGTATATATTATTATTACCATCTAGTTATTAATGTATATAACGTACTTGCATAATTGTATTGCATGCCAGAACAACATATATTATATATAGTAATTTAGTTATATGACATCCTAAAAGTCTAATATAAAACATAAAAAATTGATTGAATCATATAAGCAGAAATTAAAAATTTGAAATTAAAACTTCAAAAGAACAGCACTAACCACAGTTGGTCGGCTGCATAATGCATATAGAAAAAAGCTTATATTATATATTATAAGTTTATAACATGACAATATATCACTATATCAGTTGCAAAATATACATGCAGTTGTGCACAGTTGGATATTGCATATGCGGTTGCATATTGCATATGTACACAACTGACAATATATATTTGTTAGTTGAACTTAAAACTTTTATAGTAGATTCAAGAACAGCTGAAGAAGCATCTAAAATAAATTGCTAAAATGCACACAACAATAATACCAAAAAATAGGACACATTTAAACTCAACACGGGTTAACCGCACCCACTCGAGTTTGATGCAAGTCAAGTGTGTGTCAGAAAAAGACAAATGTAGCCTGATGCGACTGACCGCATCCGACTTGCGTTGACTGGGTTCGAGTGCGAGTCAGAGCTACACTCATGTCTAGTGCACACCCACAACTAAGGTGCGACAGTAAAATAAAAAAGTCTGTGTCACTTATCTCCCATGTGAAAGCAGCAATCTTTCTACCTAATGTGAGCGTGAAACTCGGTTATTATTGTAGAGTCTGCTCATCCAGTTGTCAGTTACTGAATTTATACTCATGAGGAGACTCTTTCTCTCTCTCTTGCTTGTTTTAAACCTCGTTGACTGTGAAGTAATGGTCGTATTTTGTTTTGAATTCCAGTTCCCCACTTTATAGCGACGTTTGTCATTTTTCCTTTTAGTTTCCAAACGCATGCCCGGTGTGTTTAGTCACATGAATCCACTTATGTACATTACCATCAAAGGAAACCAGAATTGGTTAGTAGGCAAACAACATTTTATTGTTTCCTACCATTCATTAAGAAGATAGTTATTCTCCTTTCTGGCCAACAGTTCTGCGGTTCTAATGCTCAGTGTCTTGGCGTTCACATAAACTAAAACATTTTTTTTCATCGTAGATTTAATTATAGAAAAGCTTAGACCAGACATGATTATAGAAAAGCTTGGACCATTTACTTTTAATTCCTCTGGCACCATCCTCTTTATACAACAAACAAATTTGACTTCACAGAATTCTTAGAACTTTTCAGCATAGAAATTGCAATTGTATAGATAGTTCTATGGGAAAACTTACACCCAAACACGATTTTGTGAACACTGGCTTTCAACCAGTACTGGAGAACTGACTCTGTGCCGAATTGGTTGATTCAGATAGAATTTTTTTTTTTTTTTTACTTTTATTTATTTTGTTCAAAATATTGGCCTTCAGATCACGGCTGAATCGGCTGGTACAAGCTGGTGTGGCTTGAACGGCCCCATATCGGCGGATACTTGAAAGGCACCAAGTCGATGCCTACCACGTTGTAAAGAAGGCTGTTAAAGGCCATGCGCAGGACATTGGTATATAATAGTATATATAGGTTTTATAAACTGCGTTCAAGCTCATTATTTGTGCAAGCTAAGACTGTAAAGTGTACAGGGACAAGCTGTGAGAAGATACAGACAAGAAGTTTTCCTTTGGAATGCTCGCCTTTTTTTCTTCTAAGAATACATTCTTACCGAAAGTCATTCTTCACCCAGTTTAATAAAGTTGTCCTCCCGACCAAATTCAACTGCTTCCATGATCATTTCAACATTTTATAATCTGAAGGTTGGACTTGCCCTGGCTAAGAATTAAACAGAAGATGATTGCTAAAAAACTTGAAAGGATCAGAAGCATTAATCTCAGAAATGAAAAATCAACTCAGCACGCCAATGAAAAAACTATTCCACTTATTGTTGACAGTTCGATGTTATTAACCATAGCTGTATAGACAAGGAACAATCTAATTCCCAGCAGGGTTGCAGCGGAATTTCAGACTGGTTGATTTGGAAGCAACAGGCTCTCATTTCTTCTCTCTCCGCAGGTTAATTTGAAGCATACTGAAGGAGGGATGACAATGAGCAAGCCTAACGACATTTATGAAATTAACACGGTATATCATAAGAGAGCTCAAGAGCGTACGGTCTTCCTCTGACGATTCATGCAGACCCTGTATTTTCCTCTTATTGGTCATTACTTAGTCGATTTATGTTAGACACGGACGTAGTTTGAGAATGAAATATCCTTCTATTATTCATTTTAATGACGAGGCCGAGCCTGACCATCATTTCCTGGCCAGAGCAAGACCCTGGGGAAGCTCAAAGAACAAAATGCGGAGTTGGAACTTAATCTAGATGTTCAACTTCAACACACTTATGCGGTTTGTATAAAAGGTGATTTTACACATTCTGTTGCAGTCAATGGGCTCACTTGGGGTTCTTAAGGCGCAAGACAATTATATGTTCTAGTTTACTGACATAATGAAAAAGAGAAATTCGCCCCCTACCAGCAATTTTGTCCTGATCATATTACAATCAATTTACAAATAAAGGGAAAAAAATGGATGCCATTGAATTGACATTATTATAATTTAGGGCCAGATAAGATTTTCTCCTCTAAGATGGTCAGCTTGCAGATACGTTTTCCTAATACACGCAAAGTCTTCGTTTTGTCTATAGCAGGTTCATTGCTCACATGAACACACAGTCCAATCATAGTGAAACACAATAATCAGAATTTTACGGAGGTCTTTTGGTTCACACTCAATTTTCTGGTATCCTATTTCTAACAAAGTAGTGCTTATTTCCTTGATAGGAAAATGATCGACCAAAGTAGCGTCTATTTCTTTTGGGAGAAAATGATAGAAGCCCCTTTGATGTCTTTAACTTGTATGAGTATGTATTTTGGTGGTTGAATGAGTATGAGACGAATACATTAAATACGCCCATTACAGGCGAATAAAGATTTTTCTGGTTTTTCCTTTTCTGTGTCCGAAGGGAGGCGTAGGTAACTTTCAAGATCCAAAAACGTCCTCACATGCCATATGCCAATGTCGACAAAAAAAAAAAAAATCTGCATGAAACGTAAAGGATAGAGTTTACCGTTTCTACTCTCGTCAAGTTCAGGAATCTCTATCCACTGCATTCCGTCCTCCTTTTGGGCCTCAATCGTTGGCCTTATCCGTTCCGCGGTAACCCCTTCCATGGGAGCCTGCGCAGTTCAAATTCAAAATGGTCAGAAGCACTGAGCGCTACTTGAAGTTCCTATTTTGTTTGCATAAAAGCCCGATAAAGGCTAGCGATTCGTGGCTCCAATCGATGACACCAACGGTTACATGTCACTTCGTGATAGTACATTGTGACTGATGATCAAGGGCAAGTAGGTTGTGTACATTCACAGAGAGCTCAGACGTCCCCATTCCTGCCGACCATCATCTCCCACTTTCAGTGCCCACGTAAATTAACAAGCATAGTAGAAGCACTTTCATCAGTAGACACAAAAGCAATACTACTACCGGAAACGGGACTCGGTTCGAACTCCACCTAACCCATTTGTGAAAATACCACATCCCAAAATTTACCACTTTCTAAGCAGCGAGGCCTCACCAGTCACCATGGATCATCATCTCGACCTCCATCCACCCCACTTTTTGTTGGAATGCGCACTCAATAGCTGTAAGTGGGAGCACTGATGACTGTCAAAAGTTGAAATTTCTTGATGCGTTCATCGTTCTTTACTCGAATCCTTACCCCCACAAAGCATGATGACGCCCCTAAACCCCTCGTAGTTAAAACCATCACAGTTTGCTTCTGCCACCACCGCGAAAGCTAAGCATCCTCCGTTCACCACCACCACTGAAACCAAGGCAAGCATCCTCGCTGCCATCATCACCGCCACCAAACAAGCAACATCCCCGTCACAACCCCCATCAAACCGAACATCTTTCTCCGCCACTGTCATTTCCAATCTGAACACTTTCTCTGCCACCGTTACCACCAAAGGGACATTCTCCCTCCCACCACAGCAAAGGAAACGTTATTTGTGCTGCCAATATCATCGAAGTATCAAAAAACACAGACACACGCTCCCTCCCTCCCTCCCTCTCTTTGCCTCTTTGCAGTCATGAATGAAAGAGCGCCGTCATCATCAGCAGCACCACCTCTCCAACTATTGCTGCTGCTGCTGGTCATCCTCCAATTCTTGTTTCCTGTAGCGCACCAAGCTGCATGCAGCGAGGCAGACAAGGCAGCGCTCTTGGGGTTCAAGTCAGGGATCGTGTCCGACCCTTCCAATCTGCTGGGTTCGTGGAACTCGTCAACCGACTGCTGCGAGTCCTGGGAAGGCGTCTCCTGCAACCACGCCGGCCGTGTGGTCTGGCTATCCCGACCGGGACTCCTCTCTGGCGACGACTTTATCCTGGACACCTCAATGTCAGGGACCATCTCGCCCGCACTAGGCGACCTAGCCCACCTCGTCCACCTCGACCTCAGCGACCTCAAGCACCTCGCTGGGTCTATACCTCCCCCACTCGGCAAGCTCACCAGGCTCACTTTTCTCGACCTCCACGGCAATCGACTCACCGGATCCATTCCCGACTCCGTCGGCCGTCTCATAGGACTCCGGCAACTCTACGTGGGATTAAACCAGTTCACCGGCGAGATCCCGCCGGCAATCGGCAATATCCTAGCACTCACCGAGCTCGACCTTTCGGAGAACCACCTTACGGGTGGTATTCCAGCGAGCTTCGGCGCTCTCGTCTCTGTGACCAAGCTCGACCTCCACGGGAACAACATATCTGGCGGCATTCCACCGGAGATCGGCGGGATGGCAGCTCTGTCTTACCTGGACCTATCAGGAAACCGACTTACGGGAGGAATCCCGCCAGAAATTGGAGGACTCTCGCGGCTTCGTCTCGTGTATCTCAACGGGAATCAGTTGTCTGGGAGCCTGCCGTCGTCCATTTCTGGCCTGAGCTCGATCAAGTTCCTCCGTTTATCAGAGAACCGGCTCTCGGGCAGGCTGCCGGAATCAATCGGCTCGCTGTCGAAGCTCGAACGGCTGATCCTCGAGAACAATCGCATCACAGGAGCACTCCCGGAGGCGCTTGGCAGAGTCGTAACCCTCTCGGAGCTCTACCTCGCTAACAACCGTTTCAGCGGGAAGATTCCGGCGAGCCTCGGGAATTTGACTGGCCTCCAGACTCTTGACCTGTCAAGAAACCAGTTGTCCGGCCCCATCCCTCCAGAGCTATCGGCATTGAAGGGGCTGCAGACGCTCGACCTATCCTTTAACCCTCTCAACCTGCGAACTATCCCCGTCTGGTTCTCCAGTCTCGGACTCTTCCGGCTGCACCTTGCCGGAACAGGGCTCGTGGGTGCGCTGCCGGAATGGCTGTCAGCTTCGCCGCTCTCAACGCTCGATCTCTCCAGCAATAAATTGTCTGGAGAATTACCTAATTGGATCGGAAACATGAGCACCCTCGCGTTCCTGAACTTCTCGCACAATTCCTTCCGCTCATCGATCCCCCAATCTTTCAGAAACCTCTCGCTCCTGATGGATCTCGACCTCCGGTCGAACCGCCTTGTCGGGAAACTGGAACCCATCTTTCGAAAGTCGTTCGCCGATCCACTAGGTCGGTTCAATTCGATCGACATCTCGAATAATCGGTTCTCCGGACCGATCGACGCCAATATCGGGAATCTCGAGAGCACGGACATGATCGAGAAGCTGGTGCTCTCTGGAAATCCCTTGAAAGGAAAGATCCCGCCATCCATAGGCAACATGAGCCGGTTGCGAGTTCTGGAACTCTCCGGGAACGGGCTCGTCGGAAGGATCCCGGAAGAATTGGGAAGCGCGAGGGAGTTGGTGGCAGTCGACCTCTCCAAGAACCGGCTGAGAGGGAAGATACCGGGGAGGGTGATGGGTTTGGTCAATCTGCAAAGGTTCGACGTCTCGGACAACCGGCTGAGCGGGAAGATACCTGCCTATAACAGGAGCTTCCCCGCTAAATGCTTCAGGGGAAACCGCGGCTTGTGTGGGACCCCATTGCCGCCTTGCAGATGCTGACCGCTGTAACGATTCAGGTTGAAGGGGATGGTGGTGTCCAACTTCTTCTTCTTCTTCTTCTTCTTCTTCTTCTTCCCCTCAGTCCCTTTTCTCTCCCTGGTTTGGCTTTGATAGCGAATGACAAGAGATTTTGCATTTGAACACAAATACTTTTTGGCGGGAATTCTTTGGGTAACAGAGGGAATGGAAGATGACTTGTTCGATGAAAATGGACCTAAAATTTTTGAATCATGAATTCAAGCTTTCATGTCTTCTGCCCCAAAGTAAGAAAAAATTTCAAATTTCTGGAATCAAAATTCCACCCCCTTAAGATGGACTCGTAATTCAGGAATTTTGATTCTCGAATGAGCTTATAATTCCATTATCAAAATTCTTTGTTTAATAATACAACTCCCATCTTTCAAGCACAAGAATAATGAATCTAAAATTCTATTGATTCCAGGTGAATCAAATGCAACCTTTTTGGTTTCCTTCCTACTATTTGCACACCAACTATAACCGTCAACTGGTTTTCGGATTTCAAATCTGAAAAATAAAAATGCTAAAGTACCCCTGAGTCCCAGACCGATCTACTTTTATTAATTACATTAAAAAAGTGCCAAATAAAAATTTTATAGATCTTTATTTAGCTAAACCAAACTTTTATTTTTTCATTTTATGAGAAGGAAAAGCTAAGTTTTCTTTAGCTACCAAAAGCTGCAAACATTTTATGTATCGAACCCTGATTTAATAAGCTATTCAAAGCCCATGTGCATTGCACTTATTTTCAGGTGCACGCTTCATCCTGCCATGGTTTCCAGAGGATTCTCCATATGTCAATGGTAGCGCTGGGAATGATTCAATGTGCAGTTGGGAAGAAAAAAGAAAAAGTCGGTTGTTTGCTCACATAATAATCGATAGAGGGGAAAACTATGTGCTTGAAGCTACGTTTGGTTGCAGGGGAAACTTGGAACAGCTTATCTCCGTTTTTGAAGGTGAAATTTTCATTTTGAGGGATCAACCTGTCCACTTATTCTAAGGTGGATCAGGATAAACCAAGATAATTTTAGAGTGAAATTCAATCCGTGTTTGACTCATGGGAATAAGTTGTTCCCAGCATAGTTGGCTGACTCGCTGAGTTGGCTTCGGAATCGCCTGAGTCAATTCGGATCGCTAGAAACCTGGCTACGAGTCAAGGTTGACCCGGCTCACCCGTAACTCACCCTTGACTCGGTCACGACTTGTCCAATTCAGATTATTTTAAAACTCGACCAAGTAAATGAGTCAACTTGCTGTCGTGGTGACCCTGTCATCAGCAAATCCGAGTCCGAGTCACAGGTTTGCCAACCATGGTTCCCAGTAAGATTAAATTGTAAACCTAAAAATTTTGGTGATTATCATTTAATTACGAAAGATAGAGTTGCTAAATTCGAGAAGAAGAAGACGTGGCTTCCACTGCCTTCAAAACACAAGACCCCTTGATTGGGAGTGCAATCAAATTGATACAGTTTGATTCACGTTAGACTCGAATCCAAAATAAAAATAGCATTCAACATTCAACCGAATCCTAGATCTATATTTGACAAGCTAAAGTCCATACACTAATTAGGGATGCCAATATATTTGATTTGAATAGGATATCTGACCTAACCGTTCTGAAAAAATCAGACATAAAAAAAAATTAATATCCGATTAAGAAATCAGATTGAATTCTAATTTAAGAAATGACATTCGATCGTATCCGAATCCAGATCGGATTCAGCTTTAACTAAAATTTTGTATATCCAATGCTCTTACATTTTAAAAATCAGCCGCATTAGGTTCAAAATTTGGATTCAAATTCAGACAAGAATGTAGAGGAAAGCAAGTTGGCAATTGGGCTCCCAATCAAAGGAAAGGGGAGCGCAAGGTACTAGGGAGAACGGGGAGGAGCAGTGTTGTTTTGCATATGTATGATTTGTGTCACACAGCACATTTTACCTATTTGAGTGCAACTCTAAACCCTGCTCTTGAGATTGTACAGTTAATGGCGCTTACCTGTTGGACCTTATATACTTCCAATCCTGATAAAATTTGAAAAAATACTCATACTGTTAGATGGACTTCAAAAAACAAATCCTGCAATGCCCCAGTTTTTAAAAAGTTCAGTTCTATGTTTAAAATGGTGAGAAATGTTGGAAGACTTATTACGAACGCTAGTAAGTAATTGAGTATCATTGTTTCTAGTCTTTTTGGTGTTAAAACCGAAGCTACGAGGGAGCAAGTTGGGATCCATCAAACTAGGGACTTGAACCTAGTGTGAGTGGACCGATCCAGTTGTTATAGTGGCATGAAAGATTGTTCAACACTCTAACCAAGAAGTCCTATAAGCACAGATGCATGTATCTTAAAGGGGGTGGGTTGTAATGTCGCACTTTGAAATGTTTAGTCTCATACCTAAAATGGTTAGAAAGCTTGACAAACTTGTTCAGGGGTTGTTAAGCTATGAGTGTCCTGGTTCCTAGTTTTGTGAGGTTAAAACCAAATCTACTAGGAGTCGAGTTGAAATCTATTAAACCAAGGGTCAGAACTTGATAGGGGAGTGGGCCGGGCTGTTACAAATTCTTACCTTGTGGTCCAAGGCCCATAGATTCCTTATCTGTTTCTCTCAGCAGATACATATCTACCAGCAGTAGGCCTACACTGATCCCTCCAAAGGCCCTCACCAGTCACCGCCTGCAACAAAAGATCACTACAGTGTGAGGCCATTGTCGTCATGCTGTAAGGGGAGCATGTGCGCCAGGGCAGGGCAAGATCCACCCACGTGAAGGCCATGCCTCTGCTGTCACCAGTCGCCACCGGATATTATGATTGAGTTCATGGACCTCTCCATCCCCCAAACGAGCACCACTAACAACAACAGCAGCTGTGTTGCAGCAGCAACTCCTTTCTTCTTCCATCATCACCAGGTTGGTTGTATGTGGCAGTTGCAAGCAATGGTCCTCCCCATCTCTCCTGTGGAGACTTTTGGTTTCTTTCTGCCTCGCAAACACACGCCATGAATGGACGGAGCGTATCTGCTGGCCTTCGTAACTTTTGCAGCAGACTGAACATAAGTTGAATAACTTTGGCATTGATAAGGAGAGACAATTGACACGGAAAATTGAGTCAATAGACCTGAATCCAACGACCTGAGAAATGGGTTTCCATCATTGTTTTTGGGCATTTGATATATCTAGATTCATGGAATTTTAGAATCAAAATGCTCATTTTTTAAGAAATTGGAATTATTAAACAAATAAGACATTTTGTTTCTAGAATTAGGAAACTAAAACCTGAAATTTTGATTCGATTCAAGTTTGAGGAGGAATTATGATTTTGGAATTTTCATTCAACCATCAAACTCCCAAAGCAGGAATCAGTTGGTAGCTGCCAAAGCAGATGTATTTTATTGCTTCATGGGTTCCAGTTCCTATGCCTTGTGATAAGTTTTTTCTGGATGGACTGACCAAACAATTTCAGCAGCAACATTAAACAGGAAAACATTCGATTCCATCCGCACTTATTAACTTCTCAATATTCCCTCCCTACTGCACTATCTTTTTGTTAGAGTGGTCCGTCCATGGCTGCCTACAAGTGCAGGATTCGACTTGACTGCTCCACCAGCCTCCCTTGCTGAATGATTATCAAAATGGGCTTCAATTGGCCAAATCAAATTAAATCAGTTACTAATCCACTCGATGCACTGGCCGACTCCCTTCATTCTCATTGTTGTTAAAATACTTTCGACAATTTGATTATTTTTTATATAATTTCAGAAAATGTATGACATTACATTACTGTTTCCTGATTCGAGTTCAGCTGGATCACTAAATCGTCCAATTAATTGAATCGGCATCCTTCCCTGGCAAGAATCATTCAGTTTACCAAATCATGTTCACTGCTAACCCTTTCGTTTTTTAATCAAATACGCAGGAAGAAGCACAGATTGGGGGACATTGAATGTTCCCAATGAATGGTAACTTAATTAGATTAGTGGAATATGCTTCGACTTTAAGATCAAGGAATTGATCCTTGAGCAAATGTCGATGTGTTCCAAAGATTCTGCCGATTAAATTGTTATATACTTACTTAAAAGAGTCTAAAATTATCTAGAAGAACAACACAATCTACTAAGCACGACTTGATCACACCAAACCTCTTAAGGCCCAGATGACATCTTTCAATTTCCAACTTCCTAAAGATAGATGATGACTCGATCCCCATCCCCATCTGGTGCTCGATCTGACTAATATGCATATAGAATGGAACAAAGTTGCTCAAATCCAGTACTTTCACACATGTGTAGATCAGTCAACAGAGTAACCATTGTCGTTGTCCGCGTCCTCTGAGACACGCTCACTTGGATTGGACGAGTTGAAGGCTGAAACTCAAATGGTAGGCCATGGCTCAGCCGGCACTTGGTAACCAGCTGAAGACGTGGACCCAAATGGGTAGGCCATGACCGAGTAACAGCCGAAAAGCAAAAGCCGTTTATTCACTTGAAGCACAGCCAGAGCCAAGCAAAATTTCAGGGATTTCGCAATCATCGCTTACGATTTTAAGTACCCCATGACACGAAACCAGGAAAGCTGTAAGAAATCCGAGTACCAGCAGAACTGCAAAGGCCTGCATATTTACAACAGTCTCCTTGAAGAAGGAAACAAAACAAGCTGTAGAAGAGGGGTAAAAAACTAGTAAGACCAGTACACCAACCTCAGAAAGAGAGAGAGAGAGAGAGAGAGAGAGAGAGAGAGAGGCAAAAACCAGTACAAGGACTACTTGCACGCTGCAACCCCTCGTAGAAGAGAGACGGAGGTGTACTCAACACCATCTTCCCCTTTTGCCGGGCCGGCTGATCTGGGGAACAGTAAATCCATCGTCGTTGTATAACATTTGAGCCTTCAAAAGATCTACATCCCTCAAATTGTTTGAGGGTTTCACATTCATGCCTCGTCGGTAACAGTTCATAAGCTCATTTAAACTCTGAGCAGGAACTGGAATATCTGGAACTTGGAAAACTTGGTTATGCAGAAGAGGGCCTCCATAGCCAAAATCACCACTGAAATTTGGCTCCATGTATTTCAACATCTCCTCTGTCTGAAATTCAACAAAGCACAGAGTTAACAAGCAAGCCAAAGAAAATTTGCATGCCAGCAAGCATTGACAGATATATGCACACATCTGCAACATAAGAAAACTTGACCTTACCCATGGCTGTAGCTTGTAATATTTGCTCATGGCCTCTGTCATAACGATGACGAACTGCCCATGATTATGACTAGATAGCAAGGAAGCTCCCCATGGACATCCAATTGATAAGTAATAGTCCATGAAAACCCTCTACCTTTTTGGGAGATGGACCAACAACAAACCGATACTAGGACGTAGACACAACGTAATTTGACATCATGGCTAGATTATGACAGGAAGATCAATGATGTCCAGCAACTATCAGTAACTAATAGATGGATTTGCTTTATCGTCTGAAATAAGTACCAGAGTAACTTTCGAAACACAGCAGACGACAGATTTGACAAAATAACTTTTGGTGTTATGGCTCCAGTATCATGGCTCTGCAACTATCAGTAACAAATAGATGGTTTCTGAATCAGACTTTCCGATTCATCATCTGAAACAGTTCTGGGTAAATACTGGAGTAGAATAAGAAGTGAACTAGAACCTACTTGCCAAACGTTATCCAAAGCCATAGTCAACAGGGTTGCAGAACTTAGTCAGGACGGCATTATGATGGGTGAAGATTATAGGTGTAATTTGCATGAAAGGGAAGTAAAATGAATCGTATGGTAATGGTGAAATGTGGAGAACAAGTGCACATAGATACATGAACAAAACAGAGTTCATAAAAACTTGTAACCTGAGATTCCAAAGATTTCGAACCTTACACAACCCATCGACTGAAGGCAAATCAATGGAGTCCGTGAACCCGGTTCCCACGGTGTCGAGAAAGTCTTCAACGTGCCAGCCAGGTATGGTCTTGATCAAGTAGTCTGAAATGCTGGTGGTGCAACCAATTTCGTTCTTCTCATTGCCATTCCCTGACGCCGGCGCCGGGGACTGAAGAGCTTTCACAGGCGGGGCCGCGGCGACTTTGGGAACGATGGTGGGCTTCACGACCGATTCAACTACGGAGGGCTCGGTATCAGATGGGGCTAGGAGCTTGATGCCTGTGAGGAGGAACCTGTTGTGCTTAGCAGTCAATTCATTGGCAGTGTGAATTGGGATGTCGCAATCTCGGCAGAGAATCGCTCGGTCTTCTTGGCAGAAAAGGAAGGCCCGCTTCTCCTAGAGAATAGGGAGAAGAAAATCAGCGAAGCAACCAAAGAGAACTCAGTTGTCGGAACAGAAAGATCATGATTTTTCAATCAATTGATGGATGGTAGCTGTGATTCATCTTTCCCATCCTGTTCTTCTTTCAAAGAAACAGAACAAAAAAAAAATCGTGGTAGTTTTCTGATAAACTAGTAGATTTAAGAAGAGTTTGGTACAAAGAAGGGTGATCACACGATAGTTTCTTGAGCCTTCCTTTTTCCATTATGCTGGGAAAAGAGAACTAAAAAAGAGGGGCAAAGTATGAAGCAATATTTTCCAAACAAGAAAGGATTCTGTCTCTCTATGACCAGCAAGATTGAGTTGCAAATCACAATTTGGAGAGGTTGTGTTGATCCATCACCCTTCTTAGTTCTTTTAGGAGGGGACTGGGTGGAGGCTGTGTTGATCCATCACGCTTCGTAGTTCTTTTAGGAGGGGAGAGAGAGAGAGAGAACCTTGCAGATATCACATAGAGGAGACTGCTTTGAAGAGGGGGGCAGGTGGAGAGGAAGGCGTTGGTGCTTTCCGGCGAGCTTGTTGGCATGATGGACGCGCTGGTCACATGCCTTGCAGAGCGCTGCTTCGTCGGCGCAGCAGAAGAGGGAGGCCTCCTCCTTGCTGCACACATCACACTGGATCTTCATCTTCTGGACCAACTTTCTTAACTACGGATTGAGGTCAAATGGAGAGAGACGATTTAAACTGGCCTCTTTGTTATCACCACCACTCAGCAGAACCGACAGAAGAAGAGCAAAAGAAGATAGGCCATCACTGCTGCGAACTTATACACACGGAAACACAGAACGAGGAGGACTCAAGAAAACAGCAGAACCGCCATCATCATTTGCAGCCAGCTAGAGGGCTTTTATGTCTTCATCCATCAATTTCCGGCTGAAACGAAGGAAAAGACTGCGTTGCCCTTCCACGGTGCAAAGATTGTTTCAGAACGGCGAAGAATTTGAGCGTCGCACCGAGTTTGGAACTTCAGAGCCCATCGGCCCCCTCCCCTCGTGCTTTAACGAGAATAACATATCCTATGCAAATATAATTTGAAAAAAGAATTGGCCTTCGAATTTCTACTAGTTTTAGAATGCCAACAGTTAAGTTTCTCTTCAAAACTTTGACATTATGGTACAAAATGCATATCAGATTAACTTTAGAAAACTCAACTTCGGCTGAGTTCAGGCAGTGAAACCTACAAGGATTGAGAATTTGACGACTTGACAGTTTAGAGGCTTTTACATCTGAATCCACCGAACTAAGAGTTGTTTTATAAGTTATGAACTGTGGAGATAATAGCTAACGAGAGTTGCGGAAATCACATTCCTATGATGTACATGAAGAAATATCAAAAAAATTTGCCGTTTTCTCTTTGGAAGAAATTACAACACAAAAGATGAATTCCAAGGAAGCATGATGAGTTCGTGCAAATCCAGAGACTTTTATTTAATCTCAAGTCGTACCATCTCTCTCACTTGTTTCTCTCTTCCAAAGAAGAAGAAGAATGGCAGCAGCAGCTTCATTCATGGGGATCTACCTTACTCGGGAAAAGCTCGGCAAACCTGATCATGTCACTAACAAGAGTACGATCAAAGGAGCGCATTCGCGTAATTTCACCTTCGTTTTAAATTAATGGAACGCCTGAACCAAGGCACATGAAGGAACAAGAGAGGGAGCAAGAGGTGGGCATGGTTGTCATGTCCATTCCCATCACCAGTTTTATTATTATTAAACATTTGGATCCGGATTGCTAGCAGTCATCCAGTGGAAGCATGGGGACATCGCGTACCACCATGATAGCTCTTCCAGTGGGTGGAAATCACCTTTAAATATTATATTTATCTACACAAGTTAAATGGAAAAAGTAAATGCATGAAATAATTAAATGAAATAAGTAAACGGAACCCATCACCTAGGGTTTTGAAGGATACCATGGAAACTTTGAGCATTGAATTCTAAAAAACAGAGTGGGAGAGGGAAAGAGAGGAGGGGAAAAGGGGGGACAGATACATGCCAGAATACCACAACAGTAGACACTCGAACGGGAGAGACAGCAGTTCTGCACCACCCTGTCTGACCAATTCGGACCCAAGACGGGGTGGACAAAAAAAGAAAAAACATGAGGTTTCTAAAACAAGGAGGTGAAAACTTCACGCAAGATTAAGAGCAAGAGAAGGGTTTCCACGAAGTTTCTTGGACATAATCTTCCTAGCTTAAAAAATGATTGCCGAAAGCAATTGTTTAGGAAGCTGGCGAAACTTCAACGACCTTTCTTTCCAAAACGTGAGAAGGAAAGCAAGAAAAAAATATTTAATATGAAAAATAGACAAAATGAGTCACATATATATATATATATATATGCAGGCACCAACTTCATATATAAACCATATTATGACAACTATCTTATATCTCTGGTTGAATGCCAAAAAAAAACAAACAAGCATGTTCTCTAGAGATTTATTCGTGTGCATCGAGAGGAAAAGAAAGATCCTTCTGCCGTGATGCGCATGCAAAGATTGTTTAGCTTTCATGGTTTATATCAAGAGTCAAAGGCTGTTTCAAATACACATATCTTAGTATATTAGTATCGGCTATTGGCACAAGAAGATTGACGGCCATGTTACTCAAACCAATGACGGCCCAAGCTAATGCACCACATGCCCTTTGGGGACAAATCTAACTGCTTTAATCTTTTATATCTCAAAAATCATCTCAGAAAACATTATTAAAAGTGCATATTCATGGGTTTCTTTCCTTAGGTGGTTGAACATCTAATCTACGGTTTGATTTTCTAAAACAAGAAAAACGTTAACGCCACCAATGATAATCCTTGAACATTTAACAGTAGGGAGATATTGACATCAACATCCATAATTTCCTTAGCAATGTGCGAATCTTGAAACTTGGTAAGAATAAGACAAAAGATACTTCAGCCAATAATTGAAGTAATGGGTCACATAGTAAAATGCCAAACACTGCCGCTTTAGCTAAAAACATTTTAAAACCATGGATACCAAATGACCAAAATGCCCCTTTTAAATATATGAACTAAATATCCAGATCATTCCTATGGGAGTATGGCAGCTATCATCTTTTAAAAAGAGAGAGAGAGAGAAATGAAAAGAACTATATTAAATGAGACAACAATAAAAAAGAAACGAATGCAAAAAGTTACGTAGTAGCAAAAGAAGAAAAGAAGAAGAAGAATGAAAAAGTGTCACAGTGAATAAAAGCAGGTGGCCAAAAGCCTTGACCACAGGTAAAATGTCTGATCCAAGAGCATGTAAGAAAAAGAGAACAATCAAAATGCATCCTCTGGAACAAGATGTCATTACAGGTACCCCAAATCTGCCATTAAAAGCAACATAACCAAGTGCACCAAAGGAAATGCCAAGCCCGGAAGCGTCGGAGGGAAGGCTTCACCAAATAGAAGATCATGACCGAAGGAAGAAGGAGAAACCAGAGGAGACGGGTGATGTTATAATCGCTGCACAACAGCGCAGAGCACGCAACAACTAGCCTGGTTTGCACAGGAAAAAGCTTTGGCAAGCAATAATTGATGGACTTAACGATCTTAATGGGCACAGGCATAGGCAGCACCGACATCAAATGCATGGGGATAGCAGACAATACATGCTTTAAGATGGGTCGGAGTTTGAATGTGAAGATCGAAAATAGGACAGTTGAATGTGAGGCAACAGTGCGAAGGTCGTCAGTAGCATTGGAAAGAGTAATGGAGTACTTAGCCCCATTAATGCGAAGGCCCAGTAACATAAAGAACACCTTTAAGATAAACATGCGAGCCGTCTGTTGAAAATAGAATGCGGCTGCTCAAAGAACATCATCACCATGGAAGGCAATACCATCAACTATTAATGACCGAAGAAGGTTGCGATTTGGTTAAAAGAAACGCGTGTTGGCATCGCCTGATTTCAATCATCTGACTCTAGATCACTGCTTTCAGTAGCTTTCATCACAGAGTCCATGGAAAGTAAGTTGTTCCAATTCCGACGTCTCAAGTGGCGTGGAGGAGGAGAGAAGAGACTGAATATGATGAAGCTCGGAAGATCAGGCAAAACAAAAATTCATTAAATGAAAAATGTGGTGACAAAGTACATAGGCAAAAGAAGAAATAAAAAAATACATAAAAAAATTAGCCAAGAAAACAAAAACAAAAACAAGAAGAGGAGGAGCTTAGTTCAGTTCTCCACCTTTAACGACAGGAAAAAGGATTGTTCAAATTTTACTGAAACCCGTCACCAATAACAAATGAGCCAAAACCGCCAAGTAAATTCCGGACCATTGTTGATTCTTGAATATTTGGTTATTGCGGTCCTCTCAAACCCGCCACCAATAACAAATGAGCCAAAACCGCCAAGTAAATTACCGACCATTGTTGATTTTGAATATTTGGTTATTGCGCTCCTTTCAAACCCACCACCAATAACAAATGAGCCAAAACCGCCAGTAAATTACCAACCATTCTTGAATAAAGGTAAATGTGAAAAGAAATTAACTGAAATTAACTCAAACAATGAGATTACACCAATAAAATAAAAAGGGTAAAATAAACCCCCTTGTAAAGGCAAAATGACAAAAATGCAAAAAAATTTACTTCTTTTGCAAAAGGTGAAAATATCCTTGATAAAAGAATAAATGCCATGAAATGCAAAGACAGCATCCGGCTATAAAAGCCATATCTCTCGGAAAATAAATGGCGAAGGTTGTGACACATCAATCCAAGATTAGAAATTATACCATTAACTAATTCAAAAGTAAAAAAGAAAGAAAAAAAAAAAAAAACTGAAGATCGGCATGTCGGCCACTTAAGCTTTCCATTTTTCGCTTATTTTTCCACTTTGGTATTCATGTAGATAATTTAAAGATTTGTCTCGATTGAAACAATTAAAAATGTCACATGGGATAATGCTTACATTATGTAGATTTCAACAGCACCAACTCATGCCGAAAAAAGAACAGTTAAAAAAATAATTTAAAAATTCATGGGGACCCTACTATACTATACTCTATGTATGTGGGTTGCTGTCCTGGAGCGGCCAACTAAATCCCACCCACACAAACACCAGGCACGGTGCCAAATTTATTCCCGAGGCAAAGTACGAAACTCGCCTCCAAACTCTCGAAATTAACAAGCGTGCCCCACAATAGAACAAAATAGCCCTTTAGGCGCATCCTTCAAATTGTAGATTTAAGAAAGAATAAAAAAACTTATCATGTCCACCCAATACAAGGCTTCTTAATGGAATTATTAAAAAATGGTTTATCACATGTAAAAGCAAACTTGAATGAGAGCGTAACTGGTCAAATTTGTAACAACCCGACCCACTTCCGGGCTCGGGCTCCCTGGTTCGACGGATCCCAACCTGCCCCCTAGCAATTTCGGCTCCAAGCCTAAAAAGGCTAGAAACCAGGACAATCTTCTCATCAATGACCCCCTTTATAAACCCTTGAAGATTCCTCACAATCTTCGATACGGGATTAAACTTATGGGGTGTTACAATCCACCCTCCTTAAGGCACATGCGTCCGCGCGTACCAGGACAATCTTCTCATCAATGACCCCATTTATAAACCCTTGAAGATTCCTCACAATCTTCGATATGAGACTAAACTTATGGGGTGTTACAAAATTGATGTCCATTTGATTTTTATGTCAAACACTGTCATATTAAACCTAAAGTATGCGAACACCAAGCATCGAGACAACCCTAAACTCTTGCAACAAGGAAAAGAAAAGAAAAGAAATGGTTTCAAT
Organism: Nymphaea thermarum; assembly: GCA_011799765.1. NCBI lineage: Eukaryota > Viridiplantae > Streptophyta > Magnoliopsida > Nymphaeales > Nymphaeaceae > Nymphaea > Nymphaea thermarum. The sequence goes on along the minus strand of JAANDH010000002.1, from coordinate 444,477 downwards.
ACTCATCTCGAATGAAATACTGCTCTTGCTCACTTGAACTTTACTAACAAAAAAAAATGCAAATCATCATATCAGCTGGATCTTTTGTGAATCCATACCCAAAAGCAGCAATAATCAGACTCGATAGGTTTTAGAGTTTTAAATTTTGACTTGAGGCTAAAAAAAAAAGTCGTTCATAGACTGATATTCCTTCCAATGTAAAACTCTTGATACTTAAATCTTTTCACCACTTTTAAAACTGTTCTCGCCTCTAAATGGAACTTGTTTGGACGTGTTAGGCTTGCCGACTTAACAAATTGCATGTTTACTATGTGTCATATTTGGAACGACCATTTGATGCATCAGCCGTCGTTGCCTCCTCTTCTGACCGACCTCAAGGGAAAAAAAAATGTCAATTCTTTGGGCCTCACGTTATGAACTCTCTCTCTACACAGGAAATATCAAAGATAAAAATGCTGATTTATATACAAATGAATAGGAAGTAGCGAAAAGATGAACTTGTCGCTTCTTTTGCAGCTTTCAACGGATGATAGACAAATGATGAGAATTCTGATGGCTTTTTGAATTTTTTGATATCGTGCATGTGAAAATAGAGGAAGGAAAAGAGATGGTCCAACATTATACATCAATTCAGATACATAATGTCGGATAAGCAGAAGGGATTCCCCCGTTTGAGTGAAGGCCGAACTCTCTCTCTTTCACCTTATCTTACGTCATGTCGGATAAGCAGAAGAAATTTCGCCATTTGAGTGAAGGCCGAACTCTCTCCATTTCACCTTATCTTACGTCATGTCGGATAAGCAGAAGGAATTCCACCATTTGAGTGAAGGCCGAACTCTCTCGGTTTCATCTTATCTTACGTCATGTCGGATAAGAGAAGGAATTTCACCATTTGAGTGAAGGCCGAACTCTCTCTCTTTCACCTTATCTTACGTCATGTCGGATAAGCAGAAGGAATTCCACCATTTGAGTGAAGGCCGAACTCTCTCCGTTTCATCTTATCTTACGTCATGTCGGATAAGAGAAGGAATTTCACCATTTGAGTGAAGGCCGAACTCTCTCTCTTTCACCTTATCTTACGTCATGTCGGATAAGCAGAAGGAATTCCACCATTTGAGTGAAGGCCGAACTCTCTCCGTTTCATCTTATCTTACGTCATGTCGAATAAGCAGAAGGGATTCCGCCGTTTGAGTGAAGGCCGAACTTTCTCCTTTTCACCCTATCGGTCCTGAGTCCAATGCTGCTTTTTTGTGTTTGGCTCACCGGCACTTCATTAGTAAACAAGAGATTGACACTTTGACATATAAAATTCGACCGCCGAAGCAGCTGTTCTAACCCAAGTGTCAAATTTTGATATGATTCAACATTTGGAAGTTCCCAATGAGAAAGAAAGAATTTGGTCCTCGAATCTTGAATTCAACCTTGGAACAGTGGGAGAAACTGTTGATAGGAGAAACTGTTGGTGGTGATCAGGAGCCTTTTTAAGAACTCGAAAGCATCACTCCTCCAATAAAGGGAGTTGCTCATTCCAAGAAACAAATGTCGAAAATTTATAAGCCATCGTTCGTGTCCCAGGTTTTGTGCTTGCCAAACAGCCTGTTACTCTTTCTCCATGGACATGATCCCTAGGTCTTTTCACGAGCCAACTGCACATGCTTTACCAAGGTGTGATGATTAATATCGCAAGAAATAATATTCTAACTTATTGGGAAGTGGGGAACGAGTGGCAGGGTTTGCATTTCCCAGCTTCGTTTTTCAACGTCAATTGGTCCCAAGAACTGGCAAACTTGCAAGCTCATCTGCATTGGAATTCATCAACTTTGACCCATAAAAAATGAAGGTGGTTGTGTAGCTATGAAGCAAACTTCAAATAAATCAATGAGAAAAATCAAGTAACCTTAATCAAAAGATCATGGCGGATCAGGAATAAACCGAGAAACTTTTGACTTTCGTACATGTATGTAATTCAATTCATGTGAGCCCCTTTCTCAAAACAGCGCGGTTTCCAAACAACAACTGTGCAAAGTCCAAAGATCAAATTCTTGGTAGCAGTGGTGCAGATCAATGATGCGTTAGCATGTATCATCAAGTATCAACATATCATATCAATAGGGATATTCAGCAGCATGGGTAGACTGGAATTACATTTGGCTTGAGCTCGACTCATTTAATCAATAAAGTCGAGTTTGAATGAAGAAATGAACTCGCTTGTTTTAATGACTCGAGCTTGAGCTGGGCAGGCTCGGCTCTGTTAAATTCAATTGTAATCATAGGAAAAAAAAATTATGTAAAATATATTTCACGATATTACCATAGGTGAAGACTTACCACAGTGGGCAACTTGGATGTTTAGAATTTAAATTTGAGCATCTCCAGTAATATTAAAAAAAATATTAATAGCTACCTGGACAGCCCAAACCGAGCCGACTTGGGCTTTGTCTGAGTTTAACTGAGTCGAGTCGAATTGAGTTTTTAGATTAAGCCGAGTTCGGAGCCCAATGAGCATCCGTACATATCTGCCCTCCCTTTCTTTCGGGTGAGCGAGATGGTAAATCCCATCGCCCGAGTGAAGCCCGAAGGCCCCCCCATTCCCCCTGCCTCCGGGGTCCTGAGTTGCGTCGGTGTCAGTGATAGAACGGGACATCCTTTAATCAAGATGTCGCGCTCTGCCACCTTAAGACACATGAACATAGCACCCACGGGAATCGAATTAAAGACATATATATATATATATATATATATATATATATATATATATATATATATATATATATATATATATATATATATATATATATATATATATATATATATATATATATATATATATATATATATATATATATATATATATATATATATATATATATATATATATATATATATATATATATATATATATATATATATATTCAGACTCTCCATGGTAGGCGGCCACTAGTTTTTGGGCTTTTGACCTATTCAATAACCTTTCAGTGTCTCTCAAATTAAACACCTATAGGGGTTGACCCCAATTTTATTCAGGAAAAAATTAAGCGCTATATACAATGTGGTTCTTTATAAGGAAAAGAAGTTCTTCAACTGCAGCCAGCAAACATCTTTAGGGGGCCTCTTGATATGACCAGATTGTGAGCTAGATCTCAGAATTTGAGAATCGGATAGATTCTTTTTACCTTCTCCTGTAAGAAAGTTAAATATCTTTAGGGGGCGTTTGATCTAAACATTGATTTAAGATCAGACCATCCTCTTCAGTATTAAATCTGACATTTTCTCAATGAAAGAAAAAAAAAGCAAAATATGGATTTCAAGTGGATCTTAGGTCTGACCCATGCTCCTTAGTTTCATAAATCATAGATATTGTGGTGGGTCTTTTGGCCTTTGCTATGTCAGTAAAAACATGCCACATCAAACGGATGGATTCTAGATTTGAAGTAATCAAATAACCTTAGTGCAACCCAAGGTCTTTAGTTTGATGACTATTGTGGATTCAGAAACCAAAGAAATCAAGTGAACTCAAGAACTTGAACCGTGGCCCAAATTTGCCTAGAAAGCACAAACACGACGAAAATGATGCCGTCCTGAACAAGTTGATCAGTTGAATTTGTTGAGAATGACAAGCAGTTGATGTGCATGAATCATGAATCATGAATCGTGAGAGGATTTCAGTATATATTCAAACTTGCTACCGGCGAGTGGTTGGTTGTTGTTGTCCAGTGTGAACGGCCCAAGCTCCATTCATTGCCAACTTTTTCTTTTGTCAAATTTTCCCACCACAAAGAAAGAACAGGAGTTCCTTTCTCCTCCTCCTTCGTAGGCGACGGAAATTCTTCACCTTTTCAGGCCCCGTCCGTTCACATTGTGGGGAAATAAGGGAAGCAACACCTTTCTCATCGTTGGGCCCCCAGGGGCCACCACCATGAAGATGAGAAAGCGTTTCCTAGGAGGAGAGCTGCACTTATTTTTGTCGCGGAAAGTGACCAGTAATGGTGAGAAAACATGGCCCCACTATTGATCTTTCCTCTCCTGTTTGTTCCATCAACGTCGGAAAATTATTTCCATGCCAGCTCGGCCTGTGGAACAAACAAGATAAGGAAGCAGACCATGAGGTGAGGGCTGCATCAGAGGGTACCGGGCGATACACCGGCCGATACGATACAGAGCTAATACAGCTACTGTTGAGTAAGCTATGGTTTCAATGGGGGTGAAGTCAGAAATTTATTGCAAAAGAGTACCAGTAATAAATTTTATATTTTTAAAGGACATCAACATGTAAATATAAATGCCAATTGCAGATTTTTATTGTATATTTATTTATTTGCCTATCGGATTGTAGTGCTGCCGTAGACTGTCTAAAAGGTCCATTTGTATTTGTTTTAAGCATGATGCTTAGTCCCACTTGACCTTAAGAATGCATACATTCGCTGGACACACCACCTCACCCTGTACTTCGCCAAGCAAATTTTGAACAGAATCTGGATTTTTTCTGGATATTTACAAGTTCGGATTCAAATTCACATTTAATTCAAACGATAAAAGTCATACCTGAATCTGGACTTAAAATCTTATTTCATAAACTGAGAGCCGGTCCAAATCCAAATTTTGGACCGAATCTGACTGATCTTCAAACTGGAAGGGCATTAGATATAGGATATTTAATTGAAATTAAATCAAATCTGAATCAGGACCTGGATCTGATCAGATTTCATTTCTTAAATCTAAGTCTGATCTGGGATCTTAATTGGATAGTAAAATTGCTTTCTATATTCGATTTTTTCGAAACGAATCGATCGGATGTCCGATCCAAATCAGACATATTGACATCCCTAATAAAAACCGAACTAGATGAACATCTATTGAGTGTTACCCAAGAAAATCGATTAAGATCACCAACATTTAAATACTTAGAGAGAGAAAGAGCACTGTATTGTGTTTTTTGACACCGAGAAATAACTGAGGACAAGACCAATATGCAAATCAATTAAGTCCGCCATTATTTAAAATACTGTTGGTCTGTCTTATGCTCTCTTTTTTAATCACCCAATATTTGTTAATTATTCTTTTCCAAGGAACTGAATTCCTTGTAGATAAGCATTTACCTTATGCTTTGTTCCTCAACAAATCGTTTAGGTGTTCTATATTGCGCTTTTGGATTTTTTTAGATCTCGAAACTGTTATTCCGATTTCACCAGATGTCTCCAACGAGGTGAACTTCAAACTTTTTTACTTCTGATCCTAAGAGCGCTCTGACCTTTATATGCTTGGTGAATATTTTGCAGTTTCTTGATTCAGGTCTGAAAATTTTATGTTCTGAGAAATGAAGTTGTGGAGCACACGGCCTCTGAACATTTTGGTGATAACGAAGATTACGTGTAATGTTCCGATAATGGTAAAAGCATATCCCAGTTTTTAACTGTTAGTAAAGAAACCTTTTATCAACTAAAGTTATTAAACCCTAGGCTTTTTCTAACCTGAGTGGAGTTGATAATATAAAATAACCAAAACACATTGAGTACAGACAAATTTCAGTCGAATATTTTGTATTAGCTTCTTTAACGACACCCCAACAACATCATTATTTCACGTGCAACTGTACCAACTTATTTACTCTTTATTAATATTAAAATTAGTTTGCTGAAATTTTTTCATTGATGCAAGAAAAAAAAATATGCAAAACATATTAACGAGGACTATTTCTCATGTGTTCTTAAGGGAAAAATAACAAAATTTTCACCAACTTAATGTTTGGCTTGACAAAAACAAGCTTATGAATGCTTTTAATTGACCATAAAAAAGCTTCAACGCGTTCCAAATCATTGCATATTGTTTGTCTTTGGAAATTTCCCCGAATTTTTATTAGTCTAACTTAGCTACAAAGTTCTGACATTGATTATTAGTTCAAAGAGAAAGTCCTTCACAAGTGTCTCAAATTGAAGGATCCCTGTTTGAAAAGCATAAAGGATAAGATAGCATCCAATTTAGTAAGCGTTCCATCACCACGGATGGGAGAATAAAAGGATGCCAACATTAAGAGCATGAACAACATATACAACTTCAAACTCTGAAAAGCTTTCCAATGAAGTTCCTGTCCATCGCTATTTTAGCCCATCTTTTATTCTTCTAGTCCTGATGACAATCGTTGAGCTGATAGTGAAATGGGAACGCACTGCGCTTAGCTTTCATCGTCTCGAAGTTATTCTCATCTAACTCACAATTAATAAGTGAGACTTGCTGAGATAAGCGATCAGCTCTGATCCAATAATGGAGGATTTAGCAGCCACATAAACCTTCATGAGCTCGTAAGGACTCCAAAAAGAACGTGGTGGATCTCTCCCCCTCTCGTAGTAGCTGCAGATCTAAGAGATGCGTTTCCTTTGGAGATCATGGCTTTTGTATTTTTAATGAATTCGTTTCCATCTCTCTCTCTCTCTCTCTCTCTCTTGTATGTATGTATGTATATATATATATATATATATATATATTATCAGACCTGTGCTGTTGGTGACTCGAACGTCCCTCAACCAAAATATTCTGGTTCTGTTACTCTCTCTATATGTATATATATAGTAATAGAGAGAGAGAGAGGATTCATACACATACAGTAATTGCCATATGTATATCCAGCAATTGTTCTTAGGGATACTGATACAGGAAGTTTCACCCATACCAGCTCTGAGGAGGGTTCAGGTCTGGATTTCCGTCTTCGGAATCGTCTGATTACGGTACAGGCCGCTGCGTTCACTGCGAGTGGCTAATCTAAGTTTTATGTGTTCCTAGTGTCCCTTGTTTGATAGGGCATGAAGCTGCAGGAACATGGTTTGCAGAACACCGGGATTCCTCCAATCAGACGACCTTTTCGATATACATTTAGACAGGATCCCCTAGACATTTCTTATTGGGCAAAGAAAATTGCCCCATTTTTCTGTCGTAAATGCCAAGTTTTAGACTAAGAATCAGTAGTTTATCTAACAAGAGATATGTTCCTTTCACATTATTTTAGTACGTGAAAATGTCAATTGTAAACAACGCATCCAAATTCGTGTAGTATACAACGCATTGACTTTTGATATGATGAGTACCACCTTTGTCTAGACAACTACATTCCATGACCTAATATACGTGATCTATTGGAAAAGAGAGAAGGCAAAAGTATACTATATAGAATTTGAACAATGAGTCGTTTGATTAATGAAGAAATACGACTAACTTCCTATCAAATCAATGCCCAATCTTTTTTACATGATATATTTCATGTCCCCAAGAACTCCGGTTGCGTCTAAAGGAGAGATCCAACTTTCTTCTACTTTTGATGGGCAGATGTTCAACCCCTTTGGCATAGATAGCTTTGGAAGCATTCACAAGTCATGCCAGGCAGATGATTTGGAGCGCTTTTTAGGCACTCAGACTCATATAACTGAGAAAGAATGAATCTCTGTTCCTGAATTTGTCAAGATTCTGATGGCCAGTTTCTGGAGATTAACATTCATCCTGAACCAGAATGGTCATCATCTTCTATCTGCATCCACTACTACAATGAGCTGCCTGTCCACAATGAGCTCTAGCCAAATCCTGGAGGTGATCAGGATCAGAGAATGGGAGGCAACGGCCTGAGACTTAATCCAGAAGGGCCTATATATATATCGAAGCACAGCAAACCACACGAACATATCCAACATTTATATTCCTTGTAATTGTCATGGAGTGTGAAGCTGCATTCCAATGCGGTTTAGGCATATCACCAGACATTTGCAGAAGAGGGAGAGAGAGTGGAAGCATTTAAGCAACGAAAGAAGTCGACAGCAAGAGATGCACCAAGGAGGATAGGTGGATTTGGAGACTTGCAAGAAGAAGAGGCATTGACATAACAGCTGAACCAGCCCTACGGGGCAAAATTTTCTTGTTTTTAGAGAAAAAGAGACAATTAACCTTTCACTTCGCTTGGAAAAATTTAAACTTTCTGTGAACGTTTTTTTGTTTTTCATTAATCTTGTTGTACTACCAACTTATCATTTTCTTTTTATCTTCGACTCTTTTAGTTAAAAGCATGATTCAATTCTATTAAGAAATAACTCTGGCAGCAATTTGATCTGATCCCTTTTCGAATACTAATATTCAAAAACCAATATTAAGAACATTAAGCATTGACTAGAAGCTTAGGAATGAGACTTTTAAGTTGAAGAAATGGGGAAAGAAGTTCGAGAAAACAGAAATGTGCCGAGATCTGATGAATACTTGTTTATAACTAAGCTTATAGATTGAGCTTGCTCTTTATCCCAGTCGCCCATGTTACATACCATTTTGCACATTTCAATGGGAACCAAAAGCAGGAGAACAAGTTGAACAATCTTGAGTGGAAAGCAGCTCTGCCTTCTCCTGCTTTAATGGGTGCCTCTCTTGCCATTTATTACCAATTTATAATGAAAGTGGCAACTTTCAAATTATGTGGTGTGCCCGGTCAGAACAACCAACAGTTGCTGCGAATTATTCTCTAAATTTATTCCATCTTTTGGCAGACAGACCTAGAAAAATGTAGATGATTAAATGGGGACGACATCAATGTTGTTCTCTGGCTGGTGTCCGTGTGCAATCGTATATTTTTCCACTTTCCAGAGAAAAAGGTATATGAAAACCCCCCAAAATGAGTACAGTAAGATGCCTGTCCCGGATGAAATCAGGCTTCAAGTTCAAACATAGCAGAATGTACTTGCCTTTTGGCATCAAGTTCTTTGGAGTAGATCGGCGCCTGTTTGCCTCTGAGTCAGCCGATCAATGCGCAACATAGTAGTCGCTCACTGAAGCACGACAGGCTTATATGGCTTCTGAATTTTGTTTTTTTGAATTTGTGACATACTAGAGATTAGCTTCTCACTTTTTTCTAGACTAAAAAAATCAAAGTGTAAAGATTCACCGTATATAAAATGGCCGATTGGACCTGAATTTTTTCATATTTCTGCAAATCAAAATGATCTGCTACTAAAGCTAATTAGCTTTTGATCGAAAATTTGAGGAGCTAAAGCAATTTGTATTTAATTATCCCATGATTTTTTTTCTTCTTTTCTACCAGAAATGCATTGTACATCTAATTAGGTGCAACAGCATAATGTCTTCAAGTTGAAGTTGGTAGGTACGGATTCATATATGCAAGCAAATTTTCAAACATGAAACTTCGATGCGTCTAAAGAACTCGGCGGTTCCCCTTGTAATAAGAGGAGAAATTTAAAAACCATTACATTAACATGCCAACTTAGTGCAACAAATATTCTAATAGAAACAGAAGACAAAGTAGCATTCGACCGACGGTTGTCTAAAGAATATTCCTGTAGGATCAAATATATAGTCCTTATCAAGCATTAGCTGAGAATTAGCTGCCCAACCCGAAATAACAAGTGTTTATATCATGTAACTAGCAATAAGAGCCATGAAGAAGATAACCCTCACGATTTGATGTAGCAATTCCTAGACTAACTAGGTGTCAGATACAATACCCGAAAACTTGAAGAAGCAGTGAGCGCAGTTGCTGAACATAATCAACAAAACAAGCAAAAATACAAAAATGCGCTATAAGACATGACTCTCCTGGTAGTGATGAATAATCCAAGCAACCATGAAGCTTGCATGGGACATGATTCATAGCTTCTGGAACGGTACAGTAGATATTCTTCATGCCTGACAGTGAGCACAGAACTGGACAAATAAACAGCTCATGCTCATGAGGTGTTCCAATTATTGGCAGAAAAGGGCCAGCCTCTCCCGAAAGTTTGGTATGTCATCCCACTTGTCTGAACTTGGGCAGGCAGATTGGGCTTCAGCACACACACACACACACATATGTATATATATATCCTTGGATTTCTCTGGTCTGGCAGTGTGTTTAATCACATCCACCCGATTCATCATCAGTCGAGTATAATTGGATGGAAGGTGGGATGGCTGGAAGATTTCACCTTCTATATATGTTTTCTGATGTTTCTGATTGTTAACATTTTTTATCCCAAAGAAACTGTGTTGAGATGCATGTGGCACTGAAAGAGGTTCTGACATTGGCCTCCAGGCTCCTTGTTGTTTAGAAAGGAAGACCCACAATGGGACACTTTGCACTGTCAAATTACAGAAGAAGTAATTTAAACATGTTAGAAACACATGATTTATTAACTCAATCTTAGCTCTTTTTCCTGGCACCACACTACATTTAATGTATATCTAAAATATTCTTATTTAATTTTAAGATCAATCTAGTACTATCTTTTGCTGGTTTATAAGCCATTCAGCAGAATCAATTGATTTATTGAATCGACAGCTTGGTTGATTCCTTTCAAATTTCGATCTTTTGTGACAATGATTTAAGTACAAAAAATGGACTGCATGCGACACAATGGACTGATCTTCTGTAACTTCTGTGCAAAAATGCATCACAAGCAATGGAGGCATCGCCTAAGGAGCTCAACTTGTATACTTCTATTTCAATGACTTGCAAGTTCATAATTGACCAAACTAAAAATTGTGAACAAGGACAGGATGATTTCCTGTTCTTCCTCGGAAAAAGAGGCAACAGATTCATATATATTTTACCTCCGAAACAGATTCATAGTCTCTAAATCTGCTGTTTGGTACAAGAGCAATCAGCTGTAACTTCAGATTCAAGATAGATGGCAATAAATTGAAAAGGGAGGAAGTACCTGGAAGCTTTCCAACCCCGAGGAGCTGGCAGGTTTCCTCATGTCTGTACTGCTGTTGCGAGGTAAGTAATTACCTTCAGTAATGCCAACTGCTCGTGTCACCCGATTTCTCACCTAATCAGAACCGGTTAAAAATTTAAACGGGTTCAGATCATTGTGTCAATTATGAGTTTTTCTACTCACTGAATCAACGACTCAACTGGCTGAGTCAATGTCCTGGTCATCTGTGAATCTGAGTCCGAATCACGAGTTTGCTAACTATAAAATGCAGTTCTGATGGACACAAGGAACGCCCCGCGTTCCGTATGGCCGCTAGCATAACAAACAACCTTTAAAAGGGCAGTCTGGACAGCTCGTGCTCATGGAAACATAACGCTGGTTTAACTAAGGACAGTCTGGACAGGTCATACTTATGGAAGCATTACACTGGTAGAACTGAATAAAAAATTGCTTAGGATTGAAAAGATTCTACAAAATCTAGCATTAGGAAAGTATTACAGAAAAGAAAAAAAGGAGAAAATTTAACGAAGACATGCGGTACAATGTCCCTGGTGTACTATATATGAAATATTCATATAAAATAGTGTGACCCTGCAACACAGGTAAACCGCCTTCAAACTGACCAAGTCTTCCCCACAGTCAAATTAAATTCCTCAATAAATTCATGTTGGACTGAAATATGTCGTGTGCAGAGCAGTTGGGAGACAAACTTTATGGCATGTAACTGAAGAAATATCATGGAAATATGTGGCTGGGAAGGGCGCTATATATATATATATATATATATATATATATATATATATATATATATATATATATATATATATATATATATATATATATATATATATATATATATATTATGAACCAGTATTTCAGTTTTTTGAAGAGTAACAACTTACCAAGACGGACATTGGAGAGAAAAATATAAGAGCTGAAGTCTTAGACATGAGTTGTGAGACGAAGATAGCTTCAAAGGGGATACAGAAGAAAGAGGATTAGATTTAACCCTTTATCGAGAAACTAGGGTTTATAGTTTAGATTCAACTCTTGATTGAGAAGCTAGTAAGAAAGAAAAGCAACAAAGGAAACAAATTGGGGTTGCGGAACAAAAGAAACACATTTGGAGCTTTCTTGAATCTTAGAGTTCTTTCTTTCAAATTTTTTTCATGAAAAGTTGCGGGGTAATCTTACAGTTCTTTGATAGAGACCTTTCCTTGAGCTACCTTTTACCGCCAGTACATAATTAATCTAATATTAATTTCCACAAGTAAGATTGGACATACGTTATAGTTCTTTAATGCATGTTATGAAGTTTTTTCTTACTTCTAAATTACTTGTTCGTATAATATCTTTTGTCAGTTCACCTAAATCACTGAGTCGAATATTTCACTCCTAGAGGGATTGGATTGGATCCCCAACTTGGCTGGGGTTTTGATTCAATTTTCTCAAACTTTTACTTTGCAATTAAGATCGACTCCTCGAGTTATTTACCACGACTCTGAGAGTCAGTCAACAGTATTTAGACATTATTTTTCGGCATCATGCTTACCTTAAACATTGTTTATGTGGAGATCGAGGCCAAGTTTGGATTCTTTATATCTAAAAACTTACTGAAACTGTGAACAAATATATATATATATATATATATATATATATATATATATATATATATATATATATATATATATATATATATATATATATATATATATATATAAGCAAACACTTCTACTTCTACCTAGAAAGTGGTGAGATTTTCTGACTTGCTTCAGAGAAACCAATGTTTAGCTGAGTGCCAAAGTAGTGACAGAGTACTCAGATATTTAAATTAGAGGTAAGTACCACAACTCTGCAAGGGACACACTGAATACCCCAGAGAAGACCATTAGCTAGGTCCTCTTCTATTCTTCTTCTTCTTTAGAAAGGGTTGAAGGTGGATGGATTAGCCCACTTCAAGTTTGGAAATGGAGAAGCAAATAGATCGGTGCCATTTCTAACTGAATCAGGTTTGGACCGCATACTACTAGTAATATATTTGTCTGTGCTCCACTTGTTATGCAAATGGATCAGATATATCCAATCACTGATTCAATTTGAAATATGTTTAGGTCTGATTAAATCTAAAATCCAAGTAATATATATCTGTTGGAGCTTATGCTTGTTGAATCCAAATTACTTTTAAAAAAAAAAAGATCTGAAGCTGAGTCCGACTTAATCGGAAAGGATCTGATCAGTTGCATTCTGTAAAAGTTCCCGACTTTACATCAAGAGATGAGCATGTGACTACCCTGATCGCAACCGATTACGAGTCCCTCCAATAAAGAAGCAAAGCATTCAATACTATTGAAGGCCTAAACAAGAGCCGCACCATTTACGAGGCTAGTTATTGGATCTCAATCTCAACCTCAATTTGAACCAAGTCACAGTGAGGAAGAAATTCCACAAGAGAGGCAACCCAAAATCCTACAAAACATGTCATAAGAAATTTGAAGAAAAAAACAAAGGAACAAGATTGCTAGCAAATGGCGAGGAAGAAGGGGAGATGGTACTTAATGTTTCTATAGAAATGAATGGTAAAGGATGAGGAGAGGGAGAAGAAGAAAAAGGCTAAAAGAACTGCTACTACATTAGTCGCAAGACAAGCGACTCTTTTCTCGAATCAACATTCTTCAATACCATCAAGATAGCGCAATGAACAAAAAAAGAAATAGAGTAGACTCTTCAATACCATCTTCAATACCATCAAAATAGCGCAACAGGAAAAGAAACAGAGTAGCGAACAACCGGCGGTTCACAGGCTTCAAGAAGAGGCAACCCTTTGCCTGATTGTTTGCTTGATTGTGAAAACTTTGTCCAATCGTGGTCCCAAGAAAACCGTACCCATTAAAGACTTGGATTTTTTACGCTACTCACGGGCTCCTCCTCCTCCTCGATTCCTCACCCAATCCTCTCTTCTTTCTCTGCAAAATATTTACCCCACAATTAAGATCCCACCCTCCCTTAATCCAGTCACCATGCTCCTCATCATGATCATCATTTTCTAAAATTTCAACGATTACTTTCTTTCAGCTTCAAGACACACTCTTCAATTCACAATAAACAATTGAAAAGCAGCAAATGGTGTATGATTTACAGTGCAGAGCTTCTCGGTTCTGGATTGCTCTTTTTTTTTTTACCTTTTAGACTCTAAAAGGTTAGGATCTTGATGCAACCTAAACCCAAGATACAGTCAAGCACTTCCTTTTAGGCATCTAGCTCGGCTTGATCAACTGTGCAGGACTTTTAGTCGTGCCCTTCTTGAAAACGACAACATTTCTTCGTGAAAAGCAAGCGCAGGGTAAAAGCATCTGTGGGGCAATACATAGATATCCGGCATCGAAGCGTAAAGTTGCGATACCGATAGGAAAAGAAGCAGCAGGTGTGCATCGACATGATATGAGATGTGACCCACCAATGGCAGGATTCCCCAACACCTTTCATGAATGGTAACTGCGGCAGTCGAAGCACTTGATTGCCGGTAAAAAGTTAAAATGTATAGGTAAGGGTCATTTCTGTCCTGACATGATCATGCATGAGAATGCAAACCGGAGATTTTCTTATGCATGTATGTATAGAAACCCCCAGTAAAATTTTCCGGGAAAAGACATGCTTGAGCTTTTTATTTTCCAAGCAGAAAAATGCTCTGTTATTCCTGCTTGCAAGCACCCGCTATTAGAAAACTTTGTATTTTGTTGTGATGGAAAGAGGTCCCTGAATTTTTGGGAGACAAAAGAAATCTATCTGTTTTTAACGGAAAGGACATGAAAGGTGGTAAAAAAAGGAGATTGTGAAAGGTGTAAAAGGATGAAAACACTAATCACCAGGTAAAATCTCGCAAAGCCCTAATCAAAGGGACCAAAAATCATGTCTCCCCATTTTTCCATAGAACCGGGATAATGCAAGATAATCACATCGTGGGCACCTCATTTTATCCTACTATTTCTCACAAATTTCTAAACAAATACAGGAAAGCAGAAACAAGGAAAAGAAAAAGAAGTCCCAAAGAGAAAAAGGAAGACTCAAAAATAGGAGAAGCCAACTCGTATCCTTCCCATTTTAGCAAGCCATATACAAGAGCAACCGAACCATAGTCAGTTGAGGGGAAAAAAGAAAAAAAAAAAGATTTCAGGGGGCAGACTTTATGCCTCAGGGATTCCCGGATTGAAGCTCCGGCAAGCTGCTAGCGGTTTCTGCCGGACGCCCTGACAGAAGAAGAAGGCGTTCGGGCACCTGAACAAGCAATTATCCGCCAAGGTGACCGCCACATCCCCTGGCTTCACGCTCAGCAATCCCATGGGTATCGGCCCGAACAGGTAGTTCCCGGCCAACATCAGCCTCGCAAACGGCTGTACTCCCATCTCCCCCGGCGCCGCCATCACCTTCACCCCGTACGCCGGCGGTATCATTCCAGTGAGCATGTTGTTCTCCAGCGACAGCGCCGAGAGCTTCGGCATCGCCGCCAGGAACAGGGGCAAAAACCCGGACAAGCGGTTGCTCTGCAAGTCCAGAGCAATGAGCTCGCTCTTGCTGCCAAAGCTCGGCGGGCCTTGGAGTCCCCAGAATTGGTTGAAGGAGAGGGTGACCTGCTGCAGAGCTGGGTGCTCGAACAGGGTCGCCGGAACCCAGCCGGAGAGACGATTCTGGCTGAGATCCATCACCTGGAGGTACTTCAGGTTCCCGATCGTCACCGGAATACTGCCTTCTAATTGGTTGTTTCGCATAGAGATGTCCACCAGCGAAGCCGGTAGGTACTCCGGAAATGCTCCGGTGAACTGATTATCGCTTGCATGTAAGGACTCGAGGTTCTGTAGGCTTGTCAGGTCGGGAAAGTGACCGGAGAGGTTGTTCCCTTGGAGCTCGAGTCTCTGTAGGGACTTGAGCCCGGAGAAGGTGGGCGGCACAGCTCCTGTGAGTTGGTTCTTGTCGAGGTGAAGTTCTTCAAGCAGAGCTAGACGGCCGAGCTCCGGAGGAATAGCGCCGGAAAAGGAGTTGGTAGAGAGGGTTAATAATCGAAGGCTCGGGAGGTTTCCGATGGACGCAGGAATGGAGCCATTGAAGGAGTTCATGGAGAGCTGGAGGGCGGTGAGGTGCCTAAGGTTTCCGACGGCCGGGGAGAGCGTGCCCGAGTACCACGCAGCAGGTTCGAGGGTGATCTCGGTAACCCTCCTGTGGCCGGAAAAGGACGACGACGTTTGGTCGTCGCATCGGAATCCGCAAGTGAATCGTTGGCCGTTGAGGTTGTCGCAGGGGTCGACGGAGAAGTCCCAGGAGCTGATGCAAGAGCCCTGAGGGATTGACGCGGGGTCGATGGCCTTCTTTATCTGCTTCAGAGCTTCTATATCAATGGGAGAAGTGATGCAGTCTGTCGTGGGCAAGAAGACAACGGAGAAGGAGAGGAAGAGAAAGAAGAAAACCACAGACACCATCTTCATCTTCTTCTTCTTCGAGAGAGAGAGAGAGAGTGGGGGAGCAGAGCAGAGCAGAGCAGGGAGAGACAGAGAACGAGTCTTTAGATACCCGGAAATCTGAATAAACATGGCGTCCTTTATGGGTTTTCTTGTCCTTTTGTTCCTTGTCCGAGTGAGACACCCACTTTGAGGCAATCCTTGTTGCTTGAAGGAGGACCTTGAGCGAATATCGCCTTTGACGAATTTGGCCATCCAAATCCGACAAACTTACGGTACCGCCACTTCGTCGACACTCTCTTACCCTCCTCTTCAAAAACAAGTGACCCACCAATCATTTACGTCATTTTCGGCGTCAGCCGCTACTATCCAACGGCCTATCCCGCTCCACGTGTATCCTCCTTCCATCTCAACCGTAGGAACTCTTTATATATATATATATATATATATATATATATATATATATATATATATATATATATCTTAAGGGCCGTTTCCGGTGTCTTGAAGATCTAATGGGCAATTAGAAAGGGAAATTTCTTCTTTGGGGCTTAACTTTTGCCTGTAATTTTGGAAGAGGGATAACATCTTTCATAATTTTAATAAGCATCGCATAAAGGAAAAGGGCTTCAAGTCCACTCCCTTTAACCTGAGAAACAATATACTATTAAAAAAATATCAGAGAGGTCCTGGTTGGTTCATGGCTGGGTGTGTGAACGGGACAAGACTGGCGGTGGGACACTGGGTTGGGCTTGCTAGCTGCATTGCATTGAGGAGATACAGCTTGCTTACGCTGTTAAAGGACCCCTCTTTCCTTGTACTCTCTGCAATTTTTCTTTTCCTCCCTCTCTCTCTCTCTCTCTGGTAGGTTTGCATCCGGTCGAGCGCCATGAACGATCGCTTTCATGTGCCGTCGATCTACTCAAGTCAAGAATCGAGCCATGTTAAACTTGAGAACCTACCCAATTGCCTCTCATCGTATAACGTACCTGTTTCTGGCCACATTTTCATATCAACACTCAAATAGCACAGTAAGTCAGGTTTATACGCATAAATATGAACCGGAACTATAGCAATTTAGTGACGCACCAGTTACATCTTTATCTTCGGTTGTTCTTATCCAACCATTCACAGCTGGATCCACCAAAGGCGCGTTATTAATGCTCGTGGAGATGGATAATCAAGTAGTGATTTGAAAAGATGAAGGAAGGAGAGAGTAGATCTTTTCGCTAAAGTAATTTGGCAGATTATGTGATTTGTTCCAGTTGCAAGTAGGGGTGAAAAATCGAATCTTCCTTTCTGGAGCTTGCCATACAAAGGGCAAGTGCTGGAACAAATGCCAAATGGAAGAAATGCCAAATAGCGAAGGTCCCAGCTTCATTGACAAGCATCAATGTCCATGGCCCAGCTCGACCGACAGAAAGCTTTGCAGCATTTGACTAGGCTCAGCTCCATGGGCTCGAGTTGAGCTTGAAGAACTAAGACAACCAACCACTTAACAACTTCTTTTATAAGTCTTTCCTTCAAAATTCTTCACAACCTTAGATACAAAACTAAACTGTGTTACTATCTCAGCTCGAAACTAGCCGAGCTAGTAGCTCACAGCTTTCAGTCATGCGTCCAGCGATATCGATGCTTTGATGCGAATCCTCTAAAGCATCAATGGTGGTTGTCATTTCTGTACGATTTAAAGAAGACATCAGAATAATCTTTCCCGGATATTGCTGTTCATCGAAGAGCATATATAAAGCAGCGATCAAGATGAACCCTGCCCGCTCACATGCTGTCCTGTAATAATCTCATTACCCATTCTAAACGCCCATCTGTCTCTGTCGGTTGATACCCAAATGGAAATTTTTTCTTGGTCTCATGGATCTATCACCAAATACTGCTTCTGGCTTCATGAAAATGGTAACAGAAGCCATGCGTCGTCAGAAAGTTAATCCTTTTCTAGTCATCAGTTAACATCACGTTGGAGGAGTAATATTTTTGCAGCAAGTTGCAGCCGATTTAAGATATGCCAAGGCACAAATTTCCAAAGTTTTGGGTAAGATAAAATTTGAAGTGCACAGTGCTTTCCATTTGACCGTTCTGTTCAACTTGGCACTGAAAAGATTAGCAGAGGCATCCAAATAAAAACAGCCACCAACAAGGAAAATTAAATGCGCCATCGACTTGATGGAACCGATGTTCTTTACCAACCTTAGAAGGAGGTGGCGTTGGTGCGCTACTTGATTCTGCTGGACGATAAGAACTGCCAGAAAAGAGAAAGAAAAGAAAAAGTCCAATCTTCATTAAAATATACTTTCTTTCCCAGATTCTGAAAAGAAATTGTCAAGTTTGAATGTGGAATCCACGATGGCAGGTTAAAAAGCGGGGACTCCGCGTCTGATTTGAGAGGGACAGAGGCATGGAGCTTCTGCAAGTCTGTGGAGAAAGAAAGGGCAGTTCGGATTGCAAGATGAGTAGTTCAAACGGTCACGAGCAGCAGTCGGGAGGAGGTGGAGGAGAGAGAAGCGAGAGGCCATGGCCAACCACCCTCCCCAATTGAACGACTGCTGCAAGCTGCTGGATCTGCACAGAAGTGCTTCTAAGTAAACGTGACCCACGTACGGACAGATTCAGATGTCAGCCATGGTTGGAAAAGTAAACTGAAACCCAGAAAGGGGAGAGAGAGAGAGAGAGAGAGAGAGAACAAAAATCAGATGAAAGTGAAAGAAATGATGAAGATGGTCTCTGTAACTTCTCAAAAACTGGAGATATTTTGTCCAATTAACCGCTTCATCTAAACGGAAGATTTCGGATCCCTTGAGGGATCTGAAACAGACTCGAAATTTTCTTCTGTCAGAAAACTCTACCAAACTCCACTAAAATTTTCACCCCTTGCATCTATCTCTTCCGTTTATGTTATCTTCGGAAGCCTCATAAAACACAGGACGAGTTTGAATTTCTCTTTTAAAGTACAGTTTTCTAAAAGTAACCCTTGTTTTCTTTTACAGCCAATTTTTTCTTGTAGACATAAAAGAATCTCTTCAACGGTAACTAGAATCATTTAGGGGCGGTATTAAATCTAATTATCTTTAGAGAGAGAGAGAGTATTTGCTATTGTATATTTGTTTTATATGGCAGACTGTGCAGTGAAATCTAGATGTTTTCTTCTGATTTTTTCAAGTTTTCTTTTAATGCATGCTGAAGATGAGTCAAAATCTACGTCCCCACAATTTGAATGACATCAACCGAGCGTCACTTACTTGGTTTGCGAGATATGGCTGACAGCTCATGTCCTTCTCAGTTTTTTCTATTTTTCCTTTGGCCTTTGGTTATTAACAACTTAACGTGTTTTTGGTTTCATTTTGTTATATAAAAAGAAAAATTTGCATTATAACCCTAATGTTTTCTCATAATTTCAAATAGCTGCCGTCCCTTTTAATTTGCACAATGTATTCCCTGGAAAGTTTCCGGGACGGGGACATTTTTAAATTATCAAATACGTGATCCCCCTCTTCCTCATGAGCCTTAAAAGGGCAAGCATGCTTTTATAAAGGCAAAGTAACAAGTAGCAACTTTACAAAAGCTTCAAACTTTTTATATATTATAATGAAACGTTCAGTTTGGATTTCAAATTTAATAACGTTGGCGCTTACATAAAATATAGTCTAAAAAATGAGTTACACACAGATTTTCCTCGTTTCCCCGTCAACCCTAAAAAGTTCATGATTCTCCTTGAACCACCATGTTTCTTTGACTAAAGTTTTATATATATATATATATATATATATATAATGAGATAATTGAAACATGCATTTAGTATTTTTGTCTTATTGCTTTTTATATGGAACAGTTTTGTTTTGTTTGGTAGCATCTCTCCCTTGGCCCCATAGACTGACCTAGAATCTCTCTGTTCAAGCTGCCAAAGGTAAAGAACAGAAAGAAAAAAGACAAAAACTAAAAGGAAAAATATGTTAATGTGGGGAGGTTTTGTTTAAGTCTTTTTCAATAAAATAATCAAAAGAGAACGAAATGGCATTAAGAATGGTTAGCTGGCCAAATATTACAAGTCATTTTCATTTAGCTGTATCATTATTGTGGATTAAGTTGGTGAAGGAACATAACTGAGATTAAGATATGTTTCATAAGCCATTGAAGAAGAAAAAAATATTATTACTTTTTATTTTATTGCTATAAAATAATAACTTGAGGAGGAGAAGAATATTAAGAAGACGTAGGGCGATTAACTTAACATTATTGATCTTCACTGTTCATAAGACGAAAATCATGTCATCGACTCTGGCAGGCCCTAAAGTTACACCCAACGTGGCAGACACGAGACATCAATGCTTTGCTTTTTTCCTCCAAGACATTTTGTCCGAGGAGCGAAATCATTGCTGGGATTTCTTTTTCCTGGGTTTATCTTGTAGGATCTGGAGGCCTTAGCATTTAAATATTATTTTTATTTTTTTGTCTTTTTTCCACTTAGGGGCTCATTTTTTTTTAAATTTCACGCCCAAAGAAAAGCTACTTTTCCTGACAACTCGTAAGCAAAGTCACCATGTTACCATAGTAACTCGTACTAGTTGAAAATTTCAGATACATTGTTGTAAATAAAGAGAGTATATTTTTTGTCAGTTTAAGAAAAAAACACAATTTTTCAATAGGCTGCATTATTGGTTACCGGCAATAGGCTATATTGTTGAAACATATAAATAATTTTGAAAAGTTCAGACACTTTTTTTTTTCCTCCTTGAGGATCTCACCCGGTCAGTTTTGACCGGCACATCATATCCAAAAAAGAAAAAAAAAATAAACTTTTTAAAATTTAACAGACTGTTTGCTTGCAGGATAAATCCTTATCATATCAATTTATTTTAATTGATTATCGAGATGGGTTGTTCTTATCAAAGGTAATATTATTCCAAATTTTGAGGAGGAACTTGGGGCCAAACGCTTCGTCTTTACCCTCACAAAACAATACATCTATCATTTAGAATGTTTGTTCATCTACAGTTCCTAATTCATGCGAGTAATGCCCACCAATTCAGAATGATAATTAGAACAATTGGACTTTTACCGGTATGCTAAACCAACCAGCTATGATATATTCTTCAAACATTGAATGTGAACTATACCTGAATTTTAAAAAAAAAATTGTACTAACAAAAACACCATGCCAGAACTTTTTATGCACTGCCAACCTAAAATTCACAGATTCCAAATTAAAAGAGGGAAGTCTGATTTAAGAATAAAGGGGTTTTAGGAATTTATAGTCCAATTCATGCATCTTTCGAAACAAATTATTTCAGATTCTTTTAAAATTCAACGATATGAAAACTTGACATCTAAGGTCTTGAGATAAGATCTTAGGAGACCTGACATGTTAAATCCAAGTTAATCAAACACACCTGGTCTAATAAGAGTACCTCTAAGTTTTGTAGTTTAAATATCTATAATTAGTTGGGTAAGAATAAGATCTTGTGTTGTCACAGCAATTGTACGCTTACGCGATCCATAAACCTTTCTTCACATGTTTTTCCTTATATAGGTATATGGCAATAATTTTTTTTTTCGATTCCTAATTGAATTGCTGAATGAAAGGCCTGGTCGATTCATTCAGTTTCTGATTTTGGCACTTCTCACAAAAACCTTCCGGGAAATAGAAATTGGAAAAAGCAGAATTTAAGTAAAAATTTCAAAACGAAACCCACTAAAATGAAAAAGAAAAGAAAAAGAGAGAAAATTTTGAAGCAAATGTAACGCAAAAAGTCTCACACAGTAAATGCTAGAGATATTCTTGATATTCTTATTCACACTTAATGGATTTGAGATTTGGAATGTGTTAATCCTTTGTTTTGCAAACGTTGGTACTTATGATATTGAATAGAAAGATGCATCATAGCTCCACCTATATACCCCGAAGTAAACTAAAATCTTGGAGATATAAAGATAAAACTAAAATCTTGGAGATATAAAGATATGATCTTCAGGTTTTACCTTAAAAGAATTATTCTTCCTCACATTTGACAAAGGAAGGAACTCTGTCATGTTTCAACTGTTTGGTGGTCTGTCACTTTCCCAAACTTGAACAGACAGTTTCTGCCTAACTCAAATCTTGTTCATGAGAAAATTGAGCTAAACGAAAAAAATGGGATTAAAGAAAAATTAATAAAATTAGAGTGCATTTAACAAGCACTGCATAGTTGGTAGGTTCTATTATATACATTGGTAGATGCAATGCTAGCTCTAACCATCAACCAAATCCCAAGGTGCCTCTGATGTGAGATCTTAAGGATTTGATATCTATGGATTTACGTTTAATTTTGGATTAGACATTTTCTCAATGCGAAAAGTAATGAGGATTTCAATCGTGGATCATAGATTCTTCGTTTGGTAAGCTATCAATTCTAATATAGACATTTGGCCGCGTGAAAAAGCATGACAAATCAGATCCATAAATCTAAAATCTGAAGTAATGAAACTGACATCAACAAGTATCGTCCCATATTGGCTGATGGCCAGTAGATCAAATAAGAAAAAAGGGTCTCCCCGAAAAAAAATATATATATCGGCCGATACAACATCAACATCTGTGTTGGCCAAGATATCGGCATATTGGCCAACTCATTAATACAATGGAGACAGCTCAAGGGAAACTAAGCAGGGGTGGGGGGGGGGGGGTGCGCCTAGGCCATGGCCCTACCCCAACCAAAAGAAAAAAAAATTACAGTTTAAAAAATGAAAAAAAAAAATTGCCACCATGTATTTTTTTAATGTGAGTTCAGTTTGGTCGTATCCAAATCCAACCCACAAAATCCAGCCCCCATTTGACCTGCCCCGAAAAAAAATCTTGGCTCCGCCCTTAAAATTGAAGCCGATACTTCAAAGAGACAGAAGCTCCTCAAAGTTGCTTCAAAATCGTTAAATAAATGTCGTGTGCCTATAGTTTGCAGTCCAAAAAAATAGCACCCATTAAAATAGAACTAACGAACAAGTTTCACCACTCCACCAGTCAAAACCAGCTACACTACACAGATCGACACGCCTGTGTACGTGGAACCACTTTTTTCTCCTCATGAACACAATCATTCAGGTGTGTGCCATGTGTGCACGCGTGCTCCCCATTTTCATGTAGGATGATAATGTTATCCATTCATGTGAAAAACTAGCTTTCCTGCTTGAATGTCGATGTAAGCCTAAGTCTTCAATAAAATTTACTAAGAAATTCTTGAAGGAAATAAGCTGTAAATGTGAATAAATAGGAAGTAAAAATTCGCCTACCTAAAGAATAAAAGAAAACCATGTGAAATTCTCAGAAACATTATCATTACCAGTTTATGTCTTTTTTTACCTTTGGTGCCAAAAGATTGTACCTCTCCGCTGAGCTTTGAATGGATTGCCATGTTACTCGAATGATTATATCTTCTGCTTCAAGTGACAGCTGAAATAAATTTAGTGGTTAAAAACATGTGAACATGGTCTTTGTTTAATTTACACTGCTATGGTAATTTCACTATTATCTGCTTAATACTAATTTTAGCATTAATCAACTTTATCGCGTTAGCAAATTAGCAATCCAAATTATTCAGTTTATTGATATGATTTGGCAGCGTCAGGTGGCTCGACCCACTTGGTCGTAGTTGCTCTTTCTCATTCTGTTGACACCTTTTATTTTAGCCTCTCCATTCTGTCATCAAAAGCTTAATTGCATAATCAGATCTCGAACTTTGATACGTTTTTATGTAGTGTCAAGGACCAACCAATTTTCCGAAAAAATCCAGGCACATATTTCCATCAACAAAAGACTTCAGTAAGTGAACCATAACGAATACAACTTATATTTGCATAATAAGGTCAAAGACTCCATAGTTTTAACTCTCATATATATATATATATATATATATATATATATATATATATATATATATATATATATATATTTCAGAGTCACCTCAGAAACCTCCTTTTCCAAGGAAAATCACCAAAATTTTTGGACGTAGTGGATCTGCCAACCTAAGAAGGGACAAGTGGGCCTCCTCCAAGTAATCCGCCTCCTAGCAATCCATCATATGACGTACATTTAAATCCAAGATGCAACAACCGCACAAAAACTACAGGATCTAAGCATGTTCACCGTGCCAAGCAAGCAGTAACTAGTAGTCCAGTGGGTAAGATTTTCAAGGGCTAATTATACAGTCCCATCGGAAGCTCAAGGTCAAGGCCCCCCAGCCCCCACCAGACATATTTTCAACAAACTCTAAAATACTGACCACCGAACCTGAGAATTGACGGGGAAAGAATAAACAGAGCAACAGGTAGGCGGCACCAACCTCAGCAAAGATATGGTGCATATAATAAATTAAATAAAATAAATCCAAGTGAAGCCCCTTGAGCTTCCTTTCTGTGACTTGCACCAAGATATTTCAGGCTTCAATTCTTTGTTAAAGGTATCGGAAGCAACAAAGTCTGGTGCCATTGATCGAAATGCTAACAAGAAAGCATTTTAGATCACAATCAAGGTTCATGATTATTCACTTGCTTGCAGAATTTTGCTTAGCATTATGGATTCATGATAACTACTTGGGCACAGAATTAATGAACCAGTTGGTGCTTGCGCTTCAGCAAACGTATAGACAGAGGTATTGTACATTTGTGCGGAAAGAATAAGAATGAGATGTTAGAGATACCTTCATGCACGTAAAACTGTAACTTTATAACCACAAGGATGCCGCTCCAGAGGTGCAAGAGCGTGAGGTATATACAATTTCAAACCCATGGAGAAAACAATGGGCATATTTAACTAATAATGGAATCAAACTGATTGATTCATATCTGCATCAGTACATTTGTTTTTTGTCTTCCTTTCATTCATGTTGGCTATATACTGCTTCACAAGCTTTGGGTTAGTCTCAAAAATGAACCGCAAGCCCCTGATCTGCAGATATCATTGCATGTATAAATTTTAAGGTCAAGAGATTACATATAAAAACAACTCTCTGTGACATCAAAGGTTTATTTATGTCATAGATATTCCTTAATCATTTCAGTAAATCCCAATATAGTTTGCCTGTGATATCCTAGTTCACATGATAAATCACATGAAAGTGCAGAAAGCCACAGATAGTAGATTTGTCCATGTGTGTGTGTGTGTGCGTGCCACCATGAACAGTAGTCATTTGAAACCTGTAGTATGCACATGCAAATGTGGTTACATGGAGAGAGTGATCTGCTTACTTTGCCTAATCAACTTTTTCATCTTCAGGAGAGAAAGATGATCATGCTACACGTACAGTTAATTAATTCAGAATTATGAAATGGAAGGTCATCAAAGTGGAAGAAATATTTCATCATTTCACTACTCAAACATTGCAAATGCTATGATTACATGAACATCTTAAGTTAGAGACAGAGAGAACAAAAAGAAGAGGATGAAGAAGCTCCATTAGAATATGTATCCCATACCTCAATCAATGAACCAGATCCAAGGCATAAGCGGTGACCACTTGCTATGTCCTTGCTGTTGACTGAGATAGCTTTTTTCCCAAGATTAGTTATATAAAAAGATCCATCTTCTTCCATCTTTATGATTGCCTAGACAGAAACAAAATTTGTCGCTAAGAATAATGAGGGTAAGTCAAAATAGTACCACACCTATTGCCGTGCCTACCCACAACAACTCAAGGTATGCCAGTTTGAAGAGCTTCTAGCATGAAATATTTTGATAATTTCAAAAAAGGTTGCAGCACCAACTAATAGCCAAAACAAAGCAAACATTTTTTTTTCAATATCTCATGACATCTAGAAGTAATATCTTTTTTTTTCTCAATAAAAACAAGTAATACATATTCATTTTCAAATTTAATGACCATTAAGATGTTTAATCATGGACCATATTATGGCTGAACAAGCAACTTGTACAACTACATGGAATTGTATGTATCGGTTTTACTCATTTTGTTATTTTAAGATGTGCATGTTTGCTGGGAAGGCAATAGTCAGAATTTTACATGACATCAATTTCTTCTATTTGCACGTAAATGTAGAGTTTTAAACAAAGGCCCCATAATGATGTCAGAAAATGACTTCAATTCGACTTTCAGACCAAATAAATCCTTGATTGTGCAGCTCGTTGCAAGTCCTGGCATTGTTCTATGCTGTTTCTTCCCCATATGTTTCACCTTTTTATCTTAAAAAATATCATTGCAAACAAGTTTTTCCCATAACCAAACAAAAAGACCAACCGGTGGGCATCAGCCATCATGACCACTGAAACATGCCCTCTCATTAAATCCTGCAATTGACACCGATTGGTAAAATAGCTGATACTGCCCTTTTATTTTCCCATTCACCATGCAGCAATCCACCACAAATACAACCCTGCAAAACCGATGATATTTGCCTATCCTTTTCCAATGCCAACCGATCTCCAAACTCCCATGCCTCTGACCTGTCGCAGAGACGCACTAATCTGATCCATTTCCTTAAAAACAATCACATGCAATATTTCAAAAAGATCTATTAAAAACATGGTATTCCTAAGGAAACTACCCAGAAATTCAAAATTTTCAAAAACTATGTAAAATATGATGGAAAAATTACAGAATTATAACTTGTTTGCTGTTCCATTTATAAAAAACTACTGACAAACATTTGTAAAAGCCTTCTTCATTCCAAAGGAATGCAAAGATAGAAATATGGTTAAATATGTATCAATTGGAACATTTTCAAGAAAATGGAAAAATATTCTGACACTACCATCATGATATTGTGATATTCAATGATAATATACATTATATTTATTTTGTAACAAGAAAAGTTCTCTTGGCAGGAATTTTTGGCAATGAACACACCACTTTTAATGTATCACCATATAGGTGCCTAAGCCTTAGTGGTAATGCACAGGGCATACGCTAAACAACTTTACTATGGTTGGAGATGAATGACCAGGAACTGTCTCTCCCTCCTCCCTCAACCTCTCTCTCTCTCTCTCTCTCTCTCTCTCTCTCTCTCTCTCTCTCTCTCTCTCTCCAAGATACAATCAATTATCAAGGCCAACACACTAAGGTTTTCCTTCTCCTAGGATCAATTACGAAGACTATTACCAAGACTGTCACTAAGTTTTTCCTACTAAGGAAACATCCAAAAACCTAATAAATATTATCTTTCCACTCTCTCTACAAAATCAAATCAATTATCAAATTCAAGTTAGAGATTACAATTTTCCTTTTCCAGAAAATCATAAGTTCTCACTTGAGTGAACAATCTCAAGCATATGAAAACAGCATTCCTATTAGTTTGCTGATTTCAAGTCTTAAGCATTACATGCCACATGTAGATCTATCTTTCCATATTTTATGATGCAGACCCAACCCAAACACATGAATGATGAATATCACTCAACCACATATGACAAAACAACCCCCAAGCAAACTGCATATTCACGTTATCATACTTCTGATATATATACTACTCAGTCTGTCACCCTTACAAGAGCCAAATGATCCAGAACGTGTACCAATATGGTGAATACATTACACAGTCAAACATCATATTGAAGCCTCAAAATTTCATTCCTGACCCTTTTTCAGGTTCTTCAAAGCACCAGTCATCCAAAACCCCATTATTTTTTCATTTCACTCATTTATAAATATGAGAACTATGAGTACCAACAACCAGCCATCCCTAGGGGTGGGCATCGGGCCGGGACATCCCGGCCCGATGGGGGGAAGGGGGAAGAACGAGAGGGGGAGGGGGGGGCAGGGGGAAGAAGGAGAGGCGGAGGAGGTGGAGGGGGAAGGGGGAAGAAGGAGAGGCGGAGGATGGGGGACGGGAGGAGGAGGAGGATGGGGGATGGGGGACGGGAGGAGGAGGAGGAGGAGGGGGATGGGGGATGGTGCGGCCCGGCCCGGCCCAGGACCCAGTTTTCCCAGCCCAGACCCGGGCCAGGTACCGGGTATCCGATGGCGGACCAGCCCGACGCCCACCCTTAGCCATCCCTATCAATATGATCGGACTAATAAGTTGTCAGAAATCAACTTTGAAAGTCAAACTGCTACTTGTCATCAACCTTTATGAAAAGTTGCTTTTCTAAGTGGCAGCTTACGAGTTTTCCTATCATATTTCACTAAACGGTCAGTATCTCGTACTCATTTCCGATGCACATATTCCATGACTTTGATATTACAGATTTATGTGGGTACATACATAAATCTACACAAGCACACATTTGGGTGTGTGTGATGGAGAACAAGGAATGTCCAATGCCCTACTAAAGTAGCTTGAATTCAACCAAGTATGGCATGAATCAAGCCCGAGTCATTCGATAACAAACACAGGCCGTGCTTGTCCTGTGAACTGTTTAGGTTGTGAGTGTGATTTGACAACCGCAAGATCATACAAGTACAATTTTATTTTGAACTTTGAATTCATTTTCACCCATCAACCTATACAAATTAACATAAACCTAAAAATACAAGTGAAAACATTGATTGAAGTGTGCGTGTAGGAAAAATGGATTTAGCACTCCAATATAAATTGCCGTCCAGCCAGAATTTGGAAGGTTTTCTTTTTATAATTTGACCTCACAGATGAACTTGGAAGGTACAATTCAATAGGTTTGGCTCAAATCTACATGTCTGGGCCTCTGGCTCATGTTCGGTTCAATAACTTGTTCAACCAGGTTAAGATTAGCATTGTACAAGCTGAACATACACAAGGCACAATCAACTTGGTTTAGTCTCAGCCTAATAATAATGTGTTCACCAAAAATTTATAACTCTAATTAATTTCATAATACCTTGATTAAGTATGCATTATCAAGACAACATGAAGTCCTACAAACCAAAAGCCTTTGAGCATTTTCTACACATATAATGTGTCATGTGTTTTATTTCCACAACAGCAAGAAATTTGCTTATTGTTATAAGTTATAACAATTGATGCATGATATCAGTAAGGCGGCTTCAGTTATTTAATTTGTAAACATTTATTTTTGTTCACATTTATTAACAGCCTTGGAATTAATATTAAAGAAAGATCTGCAATGCACTTTACAGTTCACCCATGTTACTCCAGAATGGAATCCATTGACCACTCTATATTGGCATGTTCAGCTGGCGGACTCATGTTCAGCTCACCAACCTTTTTTTTCAACCAAAAGTTAAGTTGAGGGTGGTACGAGCTGAACAGATTTAAGGCATGGGATACTCTGGGTTCAATCTCAGCCTAATGGTAACATGTTTAACCAAAAATTTACAATCTAACAAAATTCAAATTGAACTGAGTAAGTTGCACTATTCAGACTAAACATCGTTGCACTAGAAAACCTACAAAATACCGAAAGTCTCACCATTTTCTACACATATAATGTGTTATTTATTCTCTATAACAACAAAAAGTTTGCACATGGTGATGATAACTAATGCATGACATCAGTAATGCAGTTTTAGTAGCTTAGTATCAAAACTTTATAAAACTTGTTCTGTTCATATATAAACAGCCTTCAATATTAATATATATGGTACACGATATATTGACATTGCACTTTATTATCTGACAAAGTTCATGCAAAATGGAACCTATTGATCAACCTATGGTGGCATGCCCACTTTTAAGAATAATTACCATCTTAACACCTTACCTGCCGTCGAGATATTTTATTTGCACGGCCTTCTCTTCTCAAGTCAATATCCACATTCACATCTCCTGTTGCTCTCCCCAAAGATACCTGAAAGGTTCAGCAGCATTACACTATACTACCTAACAGATAACTTTGCACTGAAAGCTAGCATAGCAAGTTAAGAAAACTAACGTTTACTAAAGTACCAAGTTAAATTATTTCAAAGTAATTTCAAACTCAACCACCACTCTATAAGTAAAACTAGAAGAGTGAGGATTCTAGAATATGAAATGAATCACTGATTTTATATAAGGATGTGCGGCAGAGTCAGAGAGAGTTGATGCACTTATAAATACCAAAAGAAAAACAATGATGGTAGGGTTCACCAGGTGGACCTACAGTCCTCTGGTACAGATAAAATACTTGTAAATTTCAAGTCTTTTAACATCCAGAACATACAGAAATGATTTGCAGATTTTAATTGACATGAAGTGACTCTGGTTTCGGCAATAATCAAAATTCACGTCATGCAATCCTTGGTGTTCTAATCTACATGAAGTGTAACCCAATTCATTCTACAATTGAAGGTCCTAGCTCTACCATTACTAGAAGGTGTAAAAGTCAGAACACTCATAGATCAATATATAGGTTCTGTCTCCAAGAAACAATTATATTTAGGCAAAATAAAATTTCAAATTTCTTGATCCTGAATGATAAATTATTGCAATCTAAAATAAACTTGGAAAAGTTGCTCAATTTGTTGATGCACACTAAAGCACATACCACGTTGACAGATGAGATTACAAAATGTCTGCAGAGTAAAGTATGAACCAATATCCCAAGCACAATGATGATGGGTCTTACATACTCATGTAGTCATGTCAAATATGCTCCAAAGCAATCCCCATCCACCTAGCAATATCATTCAATGCTGCAGAAAGCCCAAAGAGTTACCTCAAATTTCGTAATGTAATGCTTCAAACGACGTCCATAAAAGACAGCAAAGGCACCACATCTTGTGGCAGCCCGTTGCATATAAGAAGTCGCGAGCTTTTCCAATCTCATGATTTCCTGCCTGTTGTTCCCATGTTGATATCTAATTTCTGAATGGAATGATAAAGAAACATTTAAACATCATCAGATAGTAACTAACTTTACTAATGTACAAACTAAACATAACAAGGTACATTACAAGAGTATGAATGCAAAGGTATGTACTAGTGGTGCACAAAATTTTACCGCTATGGAGGTGGAGGGGAAGGGGGGAGGGGGCGGAGAGGTGGTTGGGGAGGAGAGTGAGAGAGAGAGAGAGAGAGATGTATACAATCAGCAATTCACAAAGTGCCAGCAAGGACATGGACGCACATGCATATGTAATTTACTCGAACATAAGATCTAAAATTCACATCTTTTGAGCTTTTACTTTTCACAGTACCACTGCAAATGTCATCTTCATGCCTAAAATGACTTTTCAATTATAGTTCCGAATTTATACAGACAACTTTTGTACAATTAATTTCAAAGCCTCATAGAATCATATCCATACATCATAAAAACATGAGGAAAGTCCAAAGTTTGCACGCCATTTTTATATCAGTACAGTCAATTTTGTAAAATTTAATGAAGTACTTGAAAAATTGGCATTCAGTGAGAATCTAGACTGTGAAGCAAATGAGAAAGAAACAGGGAGAGATTGGAATTACTTTTTAGTAAAAGAATAGTATCAGTAGCAGAATACTTGTTAGTTGTTACAGGCACTAGTTTTTTTATGGAGAACGAACTTCACAAGGAAGCTTTTAAGCCAATGACTCCAGACCGGAGCTCTCTCTCTCTCTCTCTCTCTCCATTGGCTGTATTCTTCTCAAAATTTTTAGTTACTTGATTCAATGATTATCCATGTGACTCCACATAAAGACAATTGGGAATGTGCTAGTTTTAACACTAACCTTCTTGAGCAAAGAACATGTCATGATCAATTGGGGGTAAGTCCATATCTAATATCTGCAAAGTATAGAAAAATCAAAACAATGAGATGAGGACATTAGATCATCCAAAAAGACAAAATTCATGAAGAAAGAAGATTTTCTCAATAAAAAAAAAACCCCACTTAAACAGCAAATATCAATTCAGCATACCATTGTTTCAATGTCTGAAAAATATGGTACATCATCTTCACTTTCACAATGTTGCTCCTCCTTGTCAGAAGTTGAGACGTGGGTTACTTGCTCTAGACAGCCCACCTCATGCGTATTACTAACATGAATGCCTCCAGTAACTTGCTCGGCAAGAGCCAACTGTGTTGCATGTTTTACAACCTCAAGTTGTGAATCTACTCCGTGCTTTTTGATGTTAACTGCATTTTCTGGATAGCTTTTAGCATAGGCAGCAGAA
The DNA here is from genome assembly GCA_011799765.1 of Nymphaea thermarum. Classification (NCBI taxonomy): domain Eukaryota; kingdom Viridiplantae; phylum Streptophyta; class Magnoliopsida; order Nymphaeales; family Nymphaeaceae; genus Nymphaea; species Nymphaea thermarum. The sequence goes on along the minus strand of JAANDH010000002.1, from coordinate 412,357 downwards.
TCCTCCAAATCAAGTGTCTCTGTTGAGTAACAGAAGTCACCCTTTCCCGGTCGAGGTGTTGTAGCATGGTCTTGCAAAGACAGACCCTTGGCAGTTTTTGAAGTTGAAGGTGCTATAATGCATTCCTTTCGGCTCTCTGCTCCTGCACTTGCATTCATGGAGCTTGTAGAGGGTGAATCAGATGTTAGGTTCTCAACTTTTACCCTTTCACAGTGCCCTACATCCTTAAGACCAATCTCTACCAACGCAGAGGGCCCCGGGACATAAGGACTGACATGCATATGACCATGCATTTCAAGGTCTGCCCGCATAACAGCTAAACTCGGTTCACTTGTTCGACGATTGCAAGTTTCCTTATCAGAAAAGGAATTTGACATGATAATCTGATCAGGATTATGTTGGACAATAGAGGGGAAACATGGTCTTGAAGCAGGTTTTGAAGGAAAGATATCATTATTGCATGGTATATTGGGATCCTCTGTGTTGAGTATACAGTTTCTAATCTCCACACCTTCAGGTAAATGGAAATTGCATGTAGGAATAGATGGGACATTAGCTTCTGAATCACAAACATGACATTGATCAGCAGAATCAGAATCTAATGGTTGCATAGCATCTTCTTCCTTAATATGTCCACCATCAACAATCTGAGAACAAGTTTTAGCTGCTGCTGATTCCCTAGGTTCAACTAACTTTGATGAATCTTCTTGGTCTACATCTTTGGGAGAATTCAGAAATATCGAACCTAGGCCATCAAGGCAAGCCCTATCCATATCCTTTTCATCAACATTCAAATAAAGTAGATCTCCTTCACCCACATAACTTAGAAGAGAGTTTGAAAGCTCCATGAACTCACTCTGGGAAACAGCGAATGAGTCATCCATAGCACCAGAAGTGACTACTGCATCATTAAGCTCAGTGATGATAGTAGCAAGTTCAGGTGAGCTGATTTTCTTGATACCATCTATAGGGGATTTCAAAAAAGTGTCCTCATTTTGACCTTTGTCTCTGCATTCCCCTTCATTTGTTATAGATGACGAAATTCCTCCAACAGTTCCCCAAATAGTTTCACCATTTGGAGGACTGGAAAACCTTGACTGTGTGCATGGCGACTTAGAATCTGTGGTTGCTGAATTGAACGTCTGAATTTTTCCAAAGCCAGGAAGAGTATCATTAGTTTTCCTGTCTATTGAATCATACTCAGGCAAAGGTTTTACCTCTAAATCATGATCCACAAATATGTCATTCATTTCCATTGATTGCTGCAGGCTTGTTTCTTGAATTTCCAACCTATTCTGGAAATTAACTGGATTCTCAGCAAGAATTTGAGAGAAATCTTTTTCTAAGTTTTCTTGATCGAATGATGAGATGCCAATTGCAACAGCATTTTCAACTGGAATGGAGGATATATTATCTCCTGTGAATCCATATAAGCAAGTGCTTGTTATATTTCCATCATGAAGATCATTGGTAAGCGGAGCAGCACCTGATGCATGAAATCCATGCAGAACAGAACCAACTCTCTCTAACTGAGAAAAATCTTGGCTTCCAATATCAAAACCTGATTCTGTGGCTCTAAAGTTGTCTCCAATAGGTGTGCCTTCTACACAGTTCCTAACAGCAAGTTCATTCATTTGCTCCTGGAGATGACTGCCTTCACTTCCCATAAATCCCACATGTGCACCTTGTGGAATATGATAACTTGAATCAACAAAGTTAGTGGAGTCATTACAAATTTTTTTTCTCGTAGCATAATAGTTACTGCGAACATTGTCCACTTTTCTTTTCTCAGGGACAACTTCTTGTCCTTTCACCTTGCAAAGTTTATTGAATTTTGGAGCATTGGAAGCAGAGAGTTCAAGTTCTACCATCCGAGCAGCAGCTTCTGCTGAAATCTCCGGGTGATAGAGAAGAGCATGCCATCGTTCACGGAGTTCTTTGATCGAAAACCTCCGAGAGAACTGCACAGCACCTTTTGCAAGTGACTCCAAGGACGCACCTGCCTGTCCAACAGAAGAACCATATATAGGGAAAGAAGAAAAGGAAAATTAAGTATAGATTCGAAGACAAAACCAGCGAAAGAGAAAGCATGGGAAGAATAAAGCATATCAAAGTCTGAATCAAGATAAGAATCCAGGCTGTTACACTGCTTCTACAAAAGTACTGTGAATTGTTCTAAATACAATCCAGTATAAGAACAAATAGATTCAACATATTCACCCAGACATCCTGGAAATGGAATATTTACAGGATTCTTGACAATCCTAAACTGAATTCTTGAGCTCTACTAAGAACCTTCTGCCAGCAACTGTGGATTATTTAATAATAGCACCCTTAAAGTCTCGAATAAGCCAGAAGACATGTACTAACAAAACAAGTTTCCACATAAGGACCACTTTGACAAATTGAACAGACAGCAAATTTGCATATGAATGCTCACATTTTTTCCACATTATTGTCATAACTCTTTCACATAATCACTTTGATTCATTGTCACAAACATTATTCTCGAGAAAATTTCAGGAAAAATCTTGGCAAATTTTTAAAAAATACAAAATTCTGAAAACTAAAATAAATGAGAAACTAATAAAAAAGAGATAAGAACATCAAAAATATGTGAGAAAATCGTGAGATATTCATTTTTTCAGAGATTTTCAAAATCTAGTAAGATATTCCTGATATTTCCGTTTTGCTTGTTTTTCTCGTAAATATCAAGAGATTTTTGAAAATCTCGCAACACATGACAATGCTTTGCCTTAACAACTTTATTTTCACACAGCATTTCTAAATCTCTACATTTCCTATTAAAACAAATGGTGCCTAAGAATTGAATGAAGGTTGAACTGTCTAATCTATGAATGCACAAAAAAATTATCCATGCTATCATTTGAAGATGTTTGACATACGAGAATCAATATCCACTGTGTTCTCAAACATAGGAAAAAGATAGTGGCGGAGCTAGAAAAATTTTTTGGAGGGCCACTCATTCACAAATTTCCATATTTGATTGGGCACTCATATATATAACAGAGCAAATATTTGAAGATGTTAATGTAAAAATAAAGAAACATTGAAGCATTGGTGTGGGCAAATGTGGCTTCGCAACTGGAAAAATATTTAAAGGACTAAAAGTAATAGCGTGAAAAAGCTCTAGGCATAAAAAAGCAGTAGACACTGGACACTGAAAGTCTGAAAACAACAATTTCGAGACAGACATGTTCTTCTCACCATAAATGATGGCCTATCACTAGCAAGAGCTCCATACACCAAGCTAGGTGGTCCATATAAGGTATACAAATTTAAGGAAGGAAGGAGTCTGATTCTTGGAAAGCATCTCTTGCATATTTTCTTAACACTCTGCCCAACCCCAGCTTGCCAAAAAGGAAGAATGGCTTTCTCATGTAAACAGTGAATACATAGACGATACCTATTATGCAGGAGTTCGACCAAAGCTCTGCTAGCATGATAATTGACAAGTAAATAGCATTATCAGTGCACGTATTAATTTGCACCACAAGATACATTAAGGAGAACGCCGCCACCTATTTGTAGTAGACTGGAAAAGAAAACTCATCCTTAGTGCTCCACAGCGATACGAAGGTAGCTAAACCATCTTGAATACAAGCAAGAACTGCATGTCATTTTCGAAGCATCCAGCAGAGGATCTCATCTATATTGATGAATAAATGGCAATTACAACAGCATATTCAGTAATACCATGTTTCCTTTGTCAAATCTAAGGTACTGCCAACAGAAGCCTCCTAGGGAACACCAAACAAACTACACACAGTACATACAAATGAATAGAAACTGCGAACTAGTCCATATCGTAGAACTCATAATGGTAACCCGGTAATCATGACAACGTGAGAGTTACAAGAATGGGTACTCCAGAAAATTGTTAGCAAACAGAAACGTTCAGCAAGGCAATGAGTGCTAAGGAAACACGAAGAGCAAAGACTAATCTTCTTGGATATCTAACAGGAACACTAAACAATCTATAAATTGAGAAGTACCCATGCCATGGCTCCACTGCAACCAATTAAATAGCTTAATTAGCCGAATAAATTAACTCCAAGGAGACCCCAAAGTTGTTCAGCAAGATAACGAAAAGGGGAAAAAAGCCAAACGCTGCTATCGCCACAGGGATGAAAACAAACAAAAGCACCAAACAAATTCATGATTGCAAAGTACGCGTTACCTCGACCGCATTCTTCAGCAAAAGATCGTCTTCAGGAATCCAAGTAGGGAAATAAGGAACGGTGGCACCCATAATTCCTTCAACTGTTCACATTACTGCCCATAAACAAGAGAAACCACCTTCGCTTCCCTGCGTAGGAACCACCAATAAAACCGGATTGGAACAGGAGACAGCCACAAAACCCCCAAAACAAAAGGTGGGTATATCGGTGACCGGCCAAACTCGACCGGATTCGGGAAGAGAGGGGCGTTCTCTGATGCCCAAGAAGGGTTTTGAAATTTCCCAAGAAGGGGTTTAAGGCGGGCTCCAAAAGGGGAGTCAGGAAGAAAGGAACAGAACCGGGAGGCCGTGGCGCTCTGCGTGACAACTAGAAATGGTTCGCTTGATGAAATTAATGCATCAACGAGCCAGGCAGGACTCTAGTTAGTTGCTCTAAATTCTGGCAGCAATTGCCCTTGCCAATTGATGTGGGGAGAGAGGGAGAGGGGACTCGGGGCACGCGGGAAGGAGGGCGCTTTTCTAAATTCTTTACTAACTAGTAAACCAGTAAAGCCCGGTTGGACTTCCTGGCTTTACCGTGCAAGTATCACCAGGTCGAAATAATTCGTCGGAAATCTGGTTTTGGGCAGACTAAAAAATCCTGTGGAATTTAACATGTTTTCTTTGCAACGGCTAGTGAAAAAGCGTGTAAGATTTGTAATCATACATTAAAAGAATCCTTCTTCTAGCGGTTGCGATCATAGATTTTCCGGTATATAATATATCAGTAAATCTATTTAAATAATTTGTCTTTTTATGTTTTCCGCTTCAAAAACTTGTGATACATTCGTTCACTTCTAAACTGAAGTATAACGAATTGTTGGTATAATGGCAAAGTCAAGTCCGTGTAAAAAGAGTTCAACTCTAGTTCAACATGATTCCATGATATGCATTCACAGTTTAGAAATTATCCTTACCAAGAAGTTGCGTTTTAGGAACTAATCTGTAAGGTTTTTGTTGGAACGCAAGAAATTAAAAACTTACAAGCAAGATTTTGCGGCAAATAAAAGAAATTCAGTTCTCTGAATTTCTTCATATCTCACTCACCAGCACATCTTTCCTACATTTCCAACAAAATGACCTGAGAACTGGGTCCACGATTTGGATCAAAAACATCACCAAGCAATCAAACTTCATACTTTGTCAATTGACACTTGCATTGAAGTACAACTGTTTCTTGTCTTCGGGGTTCAGGGCTGTGTCGCCTATCTTGGCGGTGGTGCACATTCAGATCTCCATGAGAGTACATGACACCAGCTAGATCAGAGCTTTTTCGGATGAAGTAATTAAAACACACCAGGAGGAAGTTGTTTTTAGCATCAAATCAAATTGAATTATTAAGATCATGATGTGTTTCTACACGAGCGGGGATAGGAGGGGCGTTGTGGGCTAAGTCACCAGACTTAGTCATATTACTAAATTATTTATATAATATATGTTGTTATGATATTTTTCTATGCAATACAATTATTAAAGTGTGTTATATACATTAATAACTAAACTGTAACAATAATAATATATACATCATTATTATGTTATATATATAATAAATTAAAAATAACAATAATCACCGCACCGCCGCACCTAAATTTTTTAGGATGTGCCACTTCGGCACCGGCACCCGCCACTCTGGTGACATAGACTGTGGGGTATATACCTCATTAAGTGCAATCTGAAACTTTTAATTTGTAGTGGACCTAGACCCAGCTATATGGTGCAAACTCACTAGATCCGGGTAATTTCCTCATGGCCAATTGAAAATTTATTAACTATATATTTAGTATCTCATAAAAAAAAAATCTCACTCCACCCCTAGTTCTACATCATAGTTTAAGTTTTTAACATGATATTCAGTCTCATCGAGGCAGGCAAGTGAAAAGTTCCTTTCATCTTCCAAACCAGCACTTCATAAATGGCATGGAAATGGACCAGACAAATGTAAATACTTTAAAAGTTAACGGCATTTGAAAAATATTGATAAAGGCCTGCTTGGTATCACAATGAAACCCATTTTCTTCAGTATTTTTCTAATTGACGCATAGATGACTTTTAAATCACAATCAATGTTTAAAAAAAAAATGAAAACTTAGAACTGCAATTTTGTCTACCGCCATCCCTCAAACATAAATCTAAGAGAGAGTAACACTACGGCTTATCTCAAATCCGCTGCTGAAGCAAACAATGGATTTCATTGCTGCGAATTTAAGATCCATGTTATCCTATAAAAACCATGGATCGAGGGAGGAGGTTGGACTATATATCCACAGTTTTAAAATGTTTGGATCTTTGGTGGCTTCGAAACTTTCAAACACCCCAGTGAAATACGATCATTGGTGTTGAGATATATGGATTTAAATTAGTTGTTTCTCACTAGATTTCAAGTATAGATCTTAGGCTTGAACCATAGATTTTATTATGTATCTTGTGTCGCATCCGCAAAAGCATGTCACATCGAATCCATGGGTTTCAAACCAAATTTTAAAAAATTCAAAAAATTGTATGTAACTTTCAAAATGTTAGTTTAACTGATAAAAAAAATTTTGAAAAAATATATTTCGGCATCTGTTGAAACTTTAATGGCTCCCTCTCGAAAAAAAAATATTTTTTTTCTTGTTCTGTGAAAATTGGATTGTTATAGTACCAATCTAATTTCCCTTTCTGCTGGGTACCACCGTGAAAGATAAACTTTACCTTTCATGTCACTATTTTAACGGTGTACTATATATCATCTGCAATTGATGGCACTAGCATATTCTTGAGAGTAAACTGACAGAGAAAAGTGGAGACATCTTTTTCAGGGCACATTAGTGAGAGAATGTGGAAATAGCAAAGCACCACCTTCTCTCTTTGTGGTGCAGCTGCATTCCTCTTGAGGAAGGGCCACATTATAGCCCATAACTCCAAATGCTGGTATCATACATATTTTTCTTATTTTCCCCATAGAAGTCTCATATGATATGACCCTTAAATAAAGGTCTACCTTTACAATTATATTTTAAATATAGCTTAAATATTCATTAATTTGAGCAAATATCAACAACTCAACCCACTTCTCAGCTCGCTCGGGCCCTTGGTTTGGCGGATCTCAACTCACCCCCTAACATTTTCGGCTTCAAACCTCAAAAATGTTAGGAATCAAGACAACTATCTATTTAATAACCCTTTTATAAGTCTTTAAAGATCTCTCACAATCTTCAATACCAGACTAAATTTTTAAAGCGTTATATGTCATATTTGAATGCATGGTATTCCATCGTACAAGTGAAACTGATATTCAAAAGTTTAGGAAAGTTCCATACCGAAAAAAATATGAAACTTTAATCCAAGTATATTTGTTTGGTCTTAGTATTTTCGCTTTAGTATTAAAGTTTCACCTAAACAAGTGAAAGCAGGGTCATTAAAGTTTCACCTAAGCAGGTAGAACAAAAGTTACGTGTCATCGCACAAGATGTAACTTTTGTTCCACCTTACAACTGCCCAGTAGTAAATGTGTAGCATTTTAATGTTGGACATTTTAATACCACTTATTAAAATGTTAGGACATTTTAATGTGCGCATTTGGATGGCATCTTAAAAAAAGTTTATATAAAATATTATTTTATATCATTTTTTAAAAAATGATTCAAAAACCTGGATAAAAACTAGGTTTTCACGAAACTGGGTTTCCCAGTTTCTCTTTGGTGCCTTCCTAAACATCCACCGAACAACGTTTTAGAAGCAAGATGAAGTTTTATGTTGGAAAAGTAGTTTTTAAAAAGTTTATCAAATGTGCTCCAAAAATATAATTTGAAAACTTGGTTTTTTCAAAACTGATTTTTTTTTTTTTCAAACCCAGTTTTGATGTCATCCATAGATGCACTTGTTTGGAAGCAAAACTGGCATTTTGGAGTGTCATCTAAATGGTTGTAATCTGTTTGGAACTACAAACAATACTAGAAATAATTTCACAGAAAAGGGAGGTGCACTGCAAGGGCACCCCATCCCTGAAACCCTTTTCTGGAAATTTCACTTAACATTTTACTGATGTATTATTACTTTTCACGGGCTTCAAAGAGAAGATCGTGGGCCCCACATTACTCAAAATGGCAGAAGAGTTCGTATTTTTTTTGCAAATAGTCCTTCATTGTTTCTGATATTTTAGAAGGGTCCTGTTTCTTTCTTTTAACCCGTTCAACCTTTCGCCAAATCCCAGTTTATTACCGCGTCGGCGTCTCTGTATTTTCCTTTCCTTCGTTAAATGTTAAAACTTAAAAGGTTCTTTAAAAGAAAAAGAAAACCACGATAGGGTTGTTAAAATTATAGTCACAAAAAACACGTTACTTTTGAAAAAATACGAGAAAATGAAATGCGGCTTAAAACTTAAAAAAAACACATTTAAAAAAAATGAAAAACAAAAAAACACATTTTAATGCATTTTTTTACTTTTTTCATTCTTTCCTTTTTTAAATGTCAAATAGTCTTTTTTTCATTTTCTATTTTTATTTATTGCAAATATAATTATCTTTTGATGCTTGTGTTTTTTTCTCACTTATTTTATTTTTTTAATTTTTAGTTTTTTTAAAAAAAAATCTTATTTTTTTAAGTATGTCTTATTATACTTGAAAAAAAAAATGTCACCATTTAAAACTCCAAGACATTATTTGTGAATACAGTTAAAATGAAAACAAATTGTTTGTTATAAGCTGTCATCGCCTATAATTGATGGCGTTCACCTGCATTGGCTGGTAAAAATCCACAGCACCCAAGTCACAATCTCTTAAAATTGAAGAAATTGAAATTTAGTTTTTGTTCCTGTCCACTTTTAAGAATTGCATTTTATGCAGAAAAAAATAATACAAGTAATGAAGTGTAGAAGGTGACTTGCATCTTATGCTTTTTCACCTGCCATGATATTATTATCTTTTTAAAAGATAATAATATCATGTTAAATTAACTCATTATATTATATCATGTTAAATTCATTACATTATTATCTTTTTCATCTCAAGGCAATATTGAGCAAAAATTAACTCATTTTAGCAAAAACTTAGCCAACGTAAACCCCAATATATTGTCAGAGTTTCTTCCTATAAAATGTAAAAACTTACTGATAAGAATAAATCAGAATGTACAATAATATATGGGTAAGAGCTAAATTCTGATCATGACATCTCATTTATCGGCCTCGCTGGTTGCTGACTTTATAGTTGAATAACCATTTTGCTACTTATAGAAAGACAATTAACAGGTCTTAATGGGAGTAGGAACCAAACCCAAATCCAACGCTATTCGATGCCATCATCCTACGATCAGCACCACCGATGAACCACCGTCACAGCCACCGCCTCCACCGCTTCCCACCATCATAGTCAACATCATCGAAGTCACTGTAATGGAAAGGCATTTCCCACCGGCCACCGACGGCGACTGACATGGTTATAAAATATAAACCTTCCCCAACAAAGGTGTGCATGGCCTGCGTTTCTCTCGGTACAAATGTAACTGCAGAAAGGTGAAAATGGCTTGGCTTCTTCGGTTATTTGTTTGAAGATTGGCCAAATGTTGAGTTAAGCAGTCAGCCAGTGGATTCCTGTTCTTTATCAAGTTCATAAACTAGATCTGGAGATGGACAGTTTGATTCCGTTTTGGTTCTTGTTTCACTGTTTGATGAAATCCTATTCCTATAGTGATCTACCGCCACTTTTTTAAGAACAATAATCGCCATTATTATTCAATTAGGAAACGACATCCAGTCCGAAAGACTTTGTTTCTCTTCTTTTCTTTATTAAGTTGATAAGCTAGGTCGATAGAGCTAGACAGTTTGATTCAATCTTAGGTCCTGTTTTGGCCTCTATTTGATAGCGATTCTACCAAAGACAACAAACACGTTTATCATTAGAGGAAACAATTCCCAGTCTAAAAAGTCTGTAAACTTTAGGTTGCATTTGGTTTCCCTGGAATCTCAGATCCGAAGGGATATTGGGAGTGGAGGGTCGATCCTCAAAACCACAGATCTCAAATTTGTGATGATCAAACACCACCTTCTTGGTGTTAGCAGAAACGGAAATTTTGGCTAGTGGGAGCACTAGTTTAATAACTTTAATGTTTTAAAGAGCACTTATATATATAAACAACCAAATATATGAAATCATTAACATAAAAACAAGTAAAGTTTGTGAGGCTGGTGTGGGCAACTGCCCACACTAACCACCATGTGGCTGGGCCGCGGCTTCTTGGTTGGAATCGTTTTTAGCATCAAGGAAACCACACCCAAGTTGAGAGATCGTTGTTGGTGACAACATGTCACAATAACCGTGTTAACTTTGGGATAAAAAAATATGATTGAAACTTGGCAGAGAGAGGAAATAATAGAGGGGCAATTTGGGAAGGGAGTTTGGGAAATGAGGGGTGATATAGGAAAAGCTGTAAAAAGCAAAAACACTTCACGTTCTCCATCCTTTTTGCACTTACACGGATTTGGAAAACTTGCCGAACCTGGAAACTCCAGCTTTTTTCTTCCTGATGCCTGTTGTGGAATGCTGAAAAAGATGGGAGAGGGAGAGAGGAGAGGGTGGGATGCCTTACAAAAGAGGGGGGGATTGGAGGAAGATTGAGAAGGGGGGAGGGAAAGAAACGAAGAAAGTAGATAGAAGAAGGAAGTAGGAGGACGAGGAGGGTGCAGCAGAGATTCAGTAACCATATCCCCACTTTGATTTCTTGCTCTTATTATTCTTCTTCTTCCACCTCTGTCTTTCTAGCTCTGGTGTTTGTTGGTGGTCTTTGGTTGTGGAGGGATTTGTGGAGAGAGAGATGGGTCGTGGTAAGATAGAGATAAAGAGGATAGAAAACACGACGAATAGGCAGGTGACGTTCTCGAAGAGGAGGGCGGGGATCATCAAGAAGGCGAAGGAGCTGACCGTCCTCTGCGACGCTCATGTCTCTCTCATCCTCTTTTCCAGCACTCAGAAGCTTTTTGAGTACTGCAGCCCTACCACCACGTATGCTTCTTCTTTTCCTTCTCTAATCTCTATCTCTCTCTTTCTCTCTATCTGATGCTTTCCTTTACTAATTTGAGAAAAGGATGAAGAAAATGATCGATCGGTATCAGCAAGTAACTGGAACCAATTTGTGGGACTCCCATTATGAGGTAAAGTAGCCTTTTGAAGGATTCCTGATTTCTTGTTCGTTTTCTGGGGTTCAGTTTAGTTCTTTTATACAATATTCTCAGCGTATAGCCAATAAGTAGGTTTGGACTATATGCAAAAGGAAATTTATCATTGTTATCGTCGTTAATATTATTATCATCATTATTTTCTTTGGTAAAATACTGTCATTAATGAATGATCATTTGACTTTGTTGCTTCATAGAGTATGCAAAAGGAATTTAACAAACTCAAGGAGAAAAACGAAAGGCTCCGCAAGAGCATCAGGTCTCTCTCTCTCGCTCGCTCGCTCGCTCGCTCTCGCTCTTTTGAGATATTGCTTCCCTCTTTATTTGTGACTAATTTTCTCTGGCATGTCTTCTAGACAAAGGATTGGGGAAGATCTAGATGAATTAAACCATTCTGAGCTGTGCGGTCTTGAGCAAAATCTCAGCGAAGCACTTAAGAAAATCAGATTAACACTTGTATGTTTTTTTTAATCCTTGCGTCTAAAATTCTCCGCTTGTCTATTTCTGTTTTACACGATAGGACCAGTGCAGAGCACCTGTTTCTTTATATACCCGCATATATTAGTTGGTGAGCTTTGATGCTTAAGGTAATCTTAATCTTACTGTCTATGTGCATCAGGAGAACAAAATCAAAAGACAAATTGATACTAGTAGGAAAAAGGTAAATGGGCTGTCGAAATCCAACATTTATTTTGTGGGCATGGATTAACGGTGATTCTTGATGCAGATAAGGTTAGCTGATGACCCTAGAAACAAAGGTTTCAGGGTATATAACTTGAACCACGCTTTGAAGTCATGCCATTTGCTTTATGTGGGTGTGATCAACTTACCTTCTTTTCACTGCTTTTGATAAACAGGAGTTACAAGAAGAAATCAACTGTAGTTTTGATGAAAGTGAAGATAATTATGAATCAATGATGGTTATAAGAAATAGTGATGCACAGCCATGCCCAGTACGCGTGCAATCCAGCCATCCAAATCTACACGAAAGAGGATATGGATGCCATGATTTAAGTCTAGGATGAATGTTTTGGTTGTTGTTTTAGTAAGGTCGAGTATGGAGACTCTTTTTAACTAGAATTAGGTTAGGTGTTTCCTTTGTTTTCACTGGCACAGTGTGTGCCTTGCTGATATTTGGACAGTCTAAAGTATGAAATGCAGTTCTTGATTTTGACGCCTTGTCAGTCATATAATTATTAAATCTCTAGAATGGTGTGCTTCCAGATGAGATCTCCTTGATTAGACTTTCACATCTTTTATCCCAAAAAGTTCGCCCCCTTAAATCTATGGGAGATTGTTGGTTACCCGGATTCTGTTGCACAGCCTCCTCCATGTTTATGGCCAAACACTTCATTTATTGTCGTTTATTGCCTTCCTTTTTTGCTAGTGTCATTTTATCTTGACAAATTGGAGTTTGCTTTGCGATTCATGCCTTTGAATAATTCTGCAAATAAAGAATAAAAGCGTGAGCCACTCAACCCTACGGCCAAAAGTTTTAACTTGTCATTTCTTGATCATTGGGGCCCTAAAGCTTGAGAATCTTATACAAGAGATAGATCAAGCGTGCACCGATGGAAGATTATTGGGCCACTTGGTCTTTTGAGATAGTTTTGCTCAAGGGTTAGAGAGAGAGAGAGAGATCATTGTTTTGATGATGGGATAGTGCATTACATCACATGAGAGCAATTAGGTTTCTCCTCTTGTTTGCATGAAGTAGCAGATCACTTCGTTGGCATGATTTTCTTTCCCCATCTTTGTGGTGTGAAGAACCAATCCATCAGCCGAAGGTACAATTATTTATTTACCATTGCCATGCTTCGGTGTCTGCAGAGCAAAAACCACCCTGTACTTCCTCCCTCTCTCACAGGAAAATTCTCTGGTAACTTCTGGTTGCAGACACGATACAATAAATTCCACCATACTACTTGTTATATATCTCTTAATACGGCACACGTTTAAGCATCAAATTGTTGACGATGAAAGCACCATATGCATAGTGTGCTGAGGTGACCCATATACAAGTGGAACGAACAATTGTTACCAGTAAACAAATTCTGCCTTGTATAATGCGCTGAGCAGCCTGAACTAGGTCATATCTAGTTACCAATAAATGCTTTCAACTCTTCAGCCAATGCTTTACATCTGAATTTGTGGTCACAACATGTCCGCACTTCCCTGTCTTGATGCAAAATAAGTGCACAACTGTCTAGCAGGAGTTATTGGGTTTGATGCTCGGGACAGCTAGCTTGTCTAAAAAATGCAAGAGGTTGGAATCATCCGCACTCCACCCTCTCTCCACGTCCAGAAATATCAAACGAGGTGCATTACGAAATGAAGTGTGCGTGATCTTAAGTACTTTTTGCCTCTTATGAAGTGAACTTGTGGTCCAGTTCATGTTTGTCATTAAGAAGGTTACCCAACAAGAGTAAGTTGATATGTCCTCTTACGTCCACGTGAAACCCAATATCTTGACGTGTTTGAGTTCATTCGCGAAGAAATAAAGAGCAAGATGTGTTTAGGGCCCAAATCTTCAGCTACATGTGGGCCGGAAACTGGTGGGACCCTGCCCGGCGCCATTGTCGCCGGTATTTCACTCAGACTGACACTGCTAGGATGATAAAGCCCGTCAGGCCGGTGCTCTTCCATACCTCTCACATTTAAGATGCAAGTAAATGCGTGTGATGTTATTCTTGCCAATGGTACATTGGTTCAGCAGATGATTGGGGGAAAATTTAGTGTGCCCATGCAACTATGGTTCTGTGTCTGCAAAATCCACTAGAGGTCGGATGAAATCAGATTCAACACACTAGAAATTGGCAAAATCCTCGAGCCAGATTATTCCAACCACTTGCAACACTAGATGGTACAAAGATGCCGGACATTGAAAATTTGGATCTGCAAAGTAAGCTATGCGTGGTTATGCTTTCGAACCATTTTCTCGATTTGACGAATATCCACAGGACAGGCAGTATCAGTATATAGTTCTGTGGTAGTTTCACCACTGGAAAGACCAACTGTTTGATGGAATGCCCCGTACCCACATTTTTTACCACATTGTTCAGAAAAGGTAGAAATCAGATCGCCATTTCACCTCTGTTGGCTTGCACTTTTTCCTGTTTCTGAAAAGTTGTTGCAATTTTACTTGATGACTTCAAGTGAGCAACTTTCACGGTTCCTCTCGGCATGATTTGTTGTTTTGAAAATTTTAACGAGTGTTTCTGCAGGTTTTCTTGGAGCTGTAAATACTTGGGACATACTGAAATCGAAAATTTGACCAATTCTTGGCTTTCCCAACATCCATTTCATGATGCCCACAAGAACTGTTTTCACCATGCTGTCACGAACAGTTTAGTTAATTGCAACGACTAAAATCTCATGCGTTTTCTTTTGATGCGTTTCAAATTTTCAATCGTTTGTCACGAAAAATTGAACACCATGAAACAATAATTTCCTTTTTTTCCTGACAAATATATAGTTTATTTTGGCAAAAAAAATGTGTGTAAGGAATGTCCTTAGTTTTTCGTTTTCCTGATCTAATGCAAAATATATGTTTCTGCTACTTACTTCTTCCTTCTCCATGCGCGGAATAGTTGTGCCGCAGACTTTCGTGCATCTTTTTACACCAAGGGCCACTCGCCGTACTGATCATGGAGCAAAATCTTCAATTAAACTCGTACTGTACTACATGAAAGGCACTTTTTTTTGGTATGCCACTAAAAGGTGATGAACAGCATCGGCTTTGGAGATGTTCTATAATTTCCTTCCCAATTAATCAAATAACATAAGCTAAATCTTATCAAATTTTAATCTTTAGACAATATGCGCTTCGAAGTTCAAACTGATCTAGTAATGAAACTTGAAGCTTATCAGGCAGATGTTGAGATGGAGAAGCTTTCAGCACTTCCATTTTGCACCAGAGCACGGGTGCCTGTTTCATCCAGAGCCCGAACCCCGTGGAAAGTTCAGAGAGAATTGGATGGCGGGAATTATGCAGCAGGAGATTGGATTAGTTAAAGGTCAAACCCTGAAATGCCGGTTCATCTTGCACCAACATAGACACTGATGGTCCACTGCTTTTTCTCAAAGTCAGACATTAAATTTAGGATCTTGAGCATCCGTTTGCTGAGGCCATCTCTCTCTCTCTCTGTCTCTCTCTCTCTCTCTGTTCTTGCAAGCAGACGCCATTTTAGACTTGGGTCCTGGTACACATCCGACTGCTGATTTGTGGTTAATTTGTTGAAGATAAAAAGTTTTTGTATCTAGTCCGCATAAGATCTTTGAATTTATGAATTGAACTTGAGTTATGGGCAACCGTTTATATAGATCTTTGTGACATAGGGTTCAAGGTGCCCTTTTAAGGGTAATGCTCTTGATCGAAGGCAAATTGCTACCACCAACGTATGATTAGTAACGTAATCCACCACCACTTTGCCAAAGTAAATAAGAAAATTCTCCGCAGGAGCTGTCTTTTCATCTTTGATTGAAAAAAGTGTATTATTTCTTAGTGGATCATAAACAGGCATCAAATTTCAACCAGTGCATTTCAATTTACTGAAGCATCACGAATTGATATGTACGTTGAAATTTGAGGAAAGCAATATGCAAGTAAGAAGTTCGGACGGGGCGTAAATTTCAGCGTCAGGTTTGAAAGCACAAGCGGTCAGACGCAGAATATTCAAATATGAGTGCTTTTTGACGGTCTAAGACGCAAATTCCATCAACCATATACGCGTGAAGAGACCAACCGTCTGGACTCCAAAGAGAGCATGCTAAGGAGAGGAATCTGTGGAAAGAGGATTGTGGGAGCAGACGTTCATAGGGGTCTTGGGCTTCTCAGACACGGGAACGGCGGGAACAGGGGGATGGAGGAGGAGATCATGAAGGATAAGACGGAGAAGGGGCCGGAGAAGAAGAAAGATGTTGGGAGCACGAAGATATTCGACAGCCCGCCGGAGAAGCCTCTGCCCGGGGACTGCTGCGGCGGCGGCTGCAACCCTTGCGTGTGGGATACCTATTACGAGCAGCTTGAGGCGTATAACAACAGCAGATCCGGCGACGGGAACCAGAAGCATCAACCGACCTCTTGATTCTTCAAGTAACACCAACAGATTGGGTTGTTTTTCCATTCAATTCTTGCCTCCCCAATAGAGCGTTCCTCATTTTTCTTTTCCTTCTCTGATGGGGAAAATTTATTCGTTGTTGAATCTTTCTGCTGGCTTCGTAGTCTTGGTAATTGTATAAGAGGCTGTTTTGGGGATCACCCAATTTGAATAAGAGACTGAATCTTTTCTGGCAGCGGATAATTTGGAAGATCGCTTGTTTTCCTTCGAAGAAAAAAATTGTGCTATTTTTACACGGGTTTAACACAACACAAGACGCGTTTGGAGCCAGTTGCTGGTTCGGTGTGTTTATCAAGATTCCACTTTGGAAAATTCGAGGCGAAAGTTTCAAATCTGATCCAACAAAATATGTTGTTTTGGTTGCATTTGATCTGCATCCTGGTAGGCCCAAATCGGATCACTAAATTGAAAGGTCCAACGTGACAAAATGTCTGAATTATTTGAGATGCTCAAACGCATGCTCACCTTACAGCGCTCAATCAAACATGCAACAGTAAATGTCGGGTTATTTGTCGGTTGGGGATTCTGTGTTTGGGGTGGTCGACATTTGAATCCTATAAGTAGCTTCAACAATCCTATGCAAGTAAAGTTCAGATTTTTTTCCAAAACTCTTTGCTTACATCGCGATCAATACAATGGATGACTATTGCAAGAGCATCGCTCCATTTCCTTGCAATCTTTGATTACCACACGCCCTCGCTATTCTCAAGTCTTCTACACACTATTGAACCCCTTTAAGTTTACAACAAAGGAGCTTTCGCTAGGCCGCACGGCCCAAAAAAAAGTGAGCCGTGAGGACTAAGCATAACACTTTAATTGGTGGATGTACCATAGTGGCATAGCCCACTTATATTTAGAAGCAGTCATTAATGCAAAAGGGCACAAAGAAACGAAAGTAGAGTGTTTTGGTTTTTTATTGAAACGGCTTCTACCCACCCAAAAATATTTTCATGGAATGTTTGAAACCTTCAAGACATTCTCTAGTAGACTAATAGGGTCGGACTTTTTTCCCTCTTTTTTGACACAAAAAATCGTAAGGTTGAAGTTCATCGAATCATCGTGAGAATTCTAATGCTATTGCTAATTCAATCTGCAATCTTTGTTCTGAATCTCCAATATTTTTTTAATTTGTTGTTCTCCAATCAGTTGACATACGGTTGCTGATATAATTGCATAAAGTGTCGAATTATTGCTCCAGCTTTCTCATTCAACATTCATGACTCTTTCCTCTATGCGCTATGCATTTTAGAAACTCAAAGGGGTTTGATGCACTTAGGTTGTTGTTGCTACACAAACGAAAACATGTATAGATTTTTAATAATAAAAAATAGTAACAAACTGCTCGATTAAGTTAATACAAAGATTATGACAGGTTCATTAAACGCTTTATTATAATGTTTCATAAATCTTTTTCAATTTTCGTGACAAATTCATAAAACAATTTGTTATTGTTTCTGTCACACATGTTTGCAATTTTTTTGTTTGCTTTTTTTTTTACAATTACAACATTTAAACATTTTAGATTTTGCTATTCAAATAATAATGCTTATAGAATGGATCATTTAGATCACTATTTCAGAAGATTAAAAGGAAAAAGGGTTTGAAAAATAGAGCTTTTACTGAACCCTTTACGCGTCGTCCTGGTCACCCAAGAGGTGGGTCCAGTTCGGGTCTCTTGGGACCCATCGAGCTCATGAGCGAGGGTCAGGAATCAGTTTCCTAAATGATGGACGGCCAGGATGAGTCGGAACACATCTGAACCGTTTCGAAGTCTCCCTTCCGAAGGGGAGAGAGGGCGCCAGAGCGGGTGCCAAGATCTGCACTATGAGATCGAACGGTTGAGAAAGAGAGACCGAACAACCTTCCGGGAATCCAGACCGTCCAAATAATTGCCCTTCTTCCCCATACGGTACAATATAAACGGGACATATCAAAAAGGCCCTCTCCCTAACTCTCCCTCTCTCTCTCTCTCCCACTCTATCGCTGCAATTCTCTGCGAGATCTGAATCGGAGAAGGCCTTCAATAAACCCCAACCTTCGTCTCCAAACCCCAATTTTGGTCTTTGGTGGCAGGGTTTGAGAGATCTCTTGCGGAATGGTGGCTCTGGCTATCTTCCTCTGCTGATCTGCCATCTTCCGATGGCCTGTGTCTGATCCGAGACACCCAATTTCAGATCTAAGGTAATCCCGATGCCGCTTCTCGATCTTACACCTATTACGGGTGCTGCTTTTGTGATCGGTGCTTAAATCCGCTCCCATTTTTGCATTTTTCTTTGAGATCGATATTGATGTCAGGTGGGGTTTTTGAAACCTTTGTTGTTTTGATGGATTTCTCAAAGTGGGATTTGGGTGAGGGTGCTATTAAGGTGCTGATCTTTGTTTTTTTGTTGTTGTAGAAACAGCTGTTCTGATTAAGGCTAGGGTTAGGGTTGAGAAAGTTGGGCAAGATGCTGACAAAATTCGAGACGAAGAGTAATAGAGTGAAGGGTCTGAGTTTCCATAGCCAGAGACCATGGATTCTCGCGAGTCTTCACAGCGGAGTGATTCAGTTGTGGGATTACCGGATGGGGACCCTGATCGATCGTTTTGATGAGCATGATGGGCCGGTTCGTGGGGTTCATTTCCATCGGACGCAACCGCTTTTTGTCTCCGGAGGTGCGTGTTCATTTCAACGATTTGTTTGCAATGATTTTTTTGTTCCTCTTCTTGAATTAGTATCGAGATCGTGAATTGTACGTGTTCATGTTACTACAGTGGATGTTCTGTGCTTCCGACAGTTAATGGGGATCGTTGGTGAACCAAATTAAATTTCTATCTTGGATCTCTCTGTTCATAGAGAATATGGCTGTCGCTTCAATGATTGCACGGTGTTAATCAGATTTAGTTGTGATCTAACTGTATGCTTTGCCCAGATTCTATCTTGATGTGCTGTTTTCAGAGTGGTCAAGGTTGGGGAGATGTGTTCTATTTCTTGGTTAGGCAGTTTATTATATGTTTGGCAGACTGGTGCATTGCGATGATGAATTTTATTTGTTTTTTTCTTTGGTGTTTTATTCTTGTACGCTTTCTTCAAATACTTTCTGGATCCGGCTACTGGAGATATACTTGCATCGTCAAATGTTGGTGACAGATACTTGTTTTGTGGTCTGATGCTGGATGGACTTAGAAATTTGTTATCTCTTGTTCTTCGTTTCATTTTATTTTTTGTGTTCATTTATTATTTGGTTGATGGACTCGGATGAAGGAGGTTTGGAAGTGGACGATAGAAAATGGAATTTTTACTTCAAGCGAGAAACTCGGATTGCTGGTTTTTTTCCTGAAATTTTGTAAATTGTCTTTGCAATGTGAATGCTATTGATCCAAGCTGAATGGCAATTTTCCTAGATTTTTCTGTCTGTACTGTTTAGATGGGCACATGCATTTGAAGCAGGTTGTAATGAGTGGATGCATCTTTTGGTGTAAAGAAGAAACCATGTTGATGGGTTCTTCTTTGTGGAAAGTTGGAAACCATTAGTTTCCCTGATTCTTCATTGTGGCCTCTAAATACTTATATGTTTTAACGATACCAAGTGTAGTAGTGGATACATGTTTAACTCTTCTGACAGGAACAGTCACATCGTGAAGGTTTGTGAACTACAAATTTAAATCAGAAACGTTTGAGGAACAACAGTTTTATTGCTTTACTAAAACATGTGGTACATTTTGCAGGAGATGACTACAAAATCAAAGTGTGGAATTATAAGATGCATCGCTGTTTATTTACCCTTCTTGGACATCTTGATTACATTCGTACAGTTCAGTTCCATAATGAATACCCATGGATAGTTAGTGCTAGTGATGACCAGACTATCAGGATTTGGAACTGGCAGTCACGCACTTGCATCTCTGTCTTGACTGGTCACAACCATTATGTTATGTGTGCATCCTTCCATCCTAAGGAGGATTTAGTAGTATCAGCTTCTTTGGATCAGACAGTTAGAGTGTGGGATATAGGAGCACTGAGGAAGAAAACTGTTTCCCCAGCAGATGATATCTTGAGGTTGACTCAGATGAACACAGACCTTTTCGGTGGTGTGGATGCCGTTGTTAAGTATGTTTTGGAGGGTCATGATCGTGGAGTCAACTGGGCTGCTTTCCATCCTAGTTTGCCTCTCATTGTGTCTGGAGCAGATGATCGACAAGTAAAACTTTGGCGTATGAATGGTATGTAATTGAACTTTAGCTATTTTGAGCAATTGTTTTGTTTTGTTTTTTTTTTCTTTCTGTTTTCTTCTTCTGTTAAGCTATTTTTAGATTTTATACAAAGAATTGCTACAATTGGTTGTTTCATTTTATATTTGGTTGTTTGTAGATACAAAGGCTTGGGAAGTGGATACCTTGAGAGGCCACATGAATAATGTTTCTTGTGTGATGTTCCATGCAAAGCAGGACATCATAGTATCTAACTCAGAGGATAAAAGTATCCGAGTTTGGGATGTGACAAAACGCACGGGTGTCCAGACATTCCGTAGAGAGCATGACAGATTTTGGATTCTTGCAGCTCATCCAGAAATGAACTTGTTGGCAGCTGGCCATGATAGTGGTATGATTGTTTTCAAGTTGGAGAGAGAACGACCTGCTTTTTCAGTCAGTGGAGATTCTATCTTCTACACCAAGGAGCGCTTCTTGCGATTCTATGAGTTTTCAACTCAGAAGGACATTCAATTGATACCCATTAGGAGGCCTGGGTCGACTACTTTAAATCAGGGCCCTAGAACATTGTCTTACAGTCCTACTGAAAATGCTGTCCTCATCTGCTCAGATGTTGATGGTGGTTCATACGAACTGTATATCATACCCAAGGACAGTGTTGGCAGGAGTGATACTGCTCAAGATGCAAAGCGAGGAGCTGGTGGTTGTGCGTTGTTTGTTGCTCGTAATAGGTTTGCTGTGCTTGACAAGAGTAACAACCAAGTGCTGGTTAAAAATCTGAAAAACGAAATAGTAAAGAAGAGCAGCCTACCTGTTGCTACAGATGCTATATTTTATGCTGGAACTGGAAATTTACTTTGCAGGGCAGAAGATAGGGTTGTAATATTTGATCTTCAGCAGAGGACTGTCCTTGGTGATCTTCAGACCCCTTTTGTCAAGTATGTTGTGTGGTCAAATGACATGGAAAGTGTTGCATTGCTTAGCAAGCATGCAATTATTATTGCAAACAAGAAACTTGTTCACCGTTGCACTCTACATGAGACAATTCGTGTCAAAAGTGGTGCCTGGGATGACAATGGTGTCTTCATTTACACCACTCTGAACCACATCAAGTACTGCCTTCCTAATGGAGATAATGGCATTATCAGGACCCTTGATGTTCCAATATACATTACAAAGGTTTCTGGGAACACCATCTACTGCTTGGATCGTGATGGGAAGAACCGCGCTATAGCTATTGATGCAACTGAGTATGTCTTCAAGCTTTCTTTGTTAAGGAAGAAATATGACAACGTTATGAGCATGATTAGGAACTCACAGCTCTGTGGACAAGCCATGATTGCTTATCTGCAGCAAAAAGGATTTCCAGAAGTTGCTCTTCATTTTGTCAAAGATGAGAGAACACGGTTCAATTTGGCCCTGGAAAGTGGCAACATTCAGATCGCAGTTGCTTCTGCAAAAGAGATAGATGAGAAAGATCACTGGTATAGGTTAGGAGTGGAGGCACTACGACAAGGCAATGCTAGCATTGTTGAATATGCATACCAGAGGACTAAGAATTTTGAGAGACTTTCCTTTCTTTATCTCATTACTGGCAACATGGACAAGTTGTCTAAAATGTTGAGGATAGCGGAACTGAAGAATGATGTGATGGGGCAGTTCCATAATGCGCTCTATTTGGGTGACATCCAGGAGCGTGTCAAAATTCTAGAAAGCGCAGGTCATCTGCCTCTTGCGTATGTCACTGCTGCGGTACATGGGCTGACAGAAACAGCAGAAAGGCTTGAGGCTGAGTTGGGGGATAATGCACCTGCTCTGCCTGCAGGAAAGAAGCGGTCACTTCTCATGCCTCCTGCACCGATATCATGCAGTGGTGATTGGCCATTGTTGAGGGTAATGAAAGGCATCTTTGAAGGTGGACTGGATAATGTTGGCAAGGGAGGTCCTGAGGAAGAAGAAGATGAAGCTGATGGTGCCAACTGGGGTGAGGATTTGGATATTGTGGATGTAGACGGACAGAATCATGTTGAAGTGATTGAAGATGGGGAAGTGGAAGAAGGGGATGAGGAAGAAGGTGGTTGGGATCTTGAAGACTTGGAGCTTCCTCCAGAGCTTGAGAATTCTAATGCTATTGCTAATTCTCGCACATCAGCATTTGTTGCACCATCACCAGGAATGCCAGTAAGTCAGATATGGATACAGAAATCTTCTCTTGCTGGTGAGCATGCAGCTGCTGGTAATTTTGATACTGCAATGCGTCTACTGAGCAGACAGTTGGGAATAAAGAACTTTGCTCCATTAAAGCCTTTCTTCTTAGAATTGCATTCAGGAAGCCACACATACTTGCGTGCCTTTTCATCAGCACCAGTTATCTCATTAGCTCTTGAGAAAGGCTGGACTGAATCTGCAAGTCCTAATGTAAGGAGCCCACCTGCACTTGTTTACAAGTTCGCTCAGTTGGATGAGAAGCTCAGAAGTGCCTATAAGGCCACCACAGATGGCAAATTCAGTGAAGCTCTGAGGCTCTTCTTAAATATCCTGCATACTATACCTCTTGTTGTTGTTGAATCAAGGAGAGAGGTTGATGAAGTGAAGGAGCTGATAGTTGTTGCAAAAGAGTATGTTCTGGGTCTGCGGATGGAAGTGCGCAGAAAAGAACTCAGAAATAACGCAGTCCAGCAGCAAGAGCTTGCAGCTTATTTCACACATTGCAACCTCCAGAAAGTTCACTTAAGGCTTGCATTGTTGAATGCAATGAGTGTATGTTTCAAGGGAGGCAACTTCGCCACAGCAGCAAGCTTCGCACGGCGGCTTCTGGAGACAGACCCACCAGCTACTCAAGCATCCAAAGCTCGACAAGTCCTGCAAGCTTGCGAGAAGAATATGAAGGATGCCAATCAGCTCAACTATGATTTCAGGAACCCATTTGTAGTTTGCGGGGCTACTTTTGTTCCAGTATACCGTGGACAGAAGGATGTTGCTTGCCCATATTGTACATCACGTTTTGTTCCTGCCATTGAAGGGCAGCTTTGCACTGTATGTGATCTTGCAGTAGTTGGAGCAGATGCATCCGGGCTTCTTTGTTCAGCTGCCCAGATGAGATGAGGTGATTTACAGGGGTTGGTGGCATCCATTGCTAATGAAGTCTGAATCTGACTCACCACCTTCAATGTGCATCTTGGCTGTAGAATTCACTACCTGTCAGGGATATCTAAAGGCATCGTACTACAAGTTCCAGCTGCCGCTTTTAGTTCTTTAAACAGGGGTTGGGTTGCATGTCTTAGCTTTTGTTGAATCGCTTGGTCTATGATTTTGATTATGATTTTCCTTGCTGTTTTACGCAATAAACAAATTTTCATTATAGAGAATTTTGATAGTTTAATTCCTGTTAGTCCATGTGACATTGGGGATGGGTTTTGCAATTTTATGGGAGTTTAGCAGGTAAGATAAGACCATCTACTATACTTGTTGAAGGCTTTCAACGACGCATGTTCAGTTTCAACTCATGTTCACATGGTAATATGTGGATCATGAATTTTTTCTTAGGTAGGAATTGATTTTTCTATTGAGCGCATATGTTCAGTTTGATTAGTAAAAAACTTATCCCCATGGAACTCGTGTTATTCTATGTTTCATGTAATGAAGATTTGTGCCCTTTCCATGTCTCCTTGATTTATTTTGTGAGTTGTGATCAATGTTCTAGAGGTGATTTTTGTTTTTCGTTGGCAAAAAAGTACATGCCTACTAGCAAAGATACTTTTGAATTCATTTGCTTGCTTTTAAATCTGTTGGATTTCATATCTATCGGCGATCTTCGAATGAGAAAGGTTACAGTGTTTTATAGAGGACGAAGGTACTAATGGTACTCGGTTCGTGTACTAGATTCTGTTTTCATCTCTCTCGCTGACATTGTTGAATTAACTTGGATCACAGGCCAACAATCCAAAGGATTGGAAGCGCGCCCCATGGTCACCAACTCACCATCTGCTTGTGCGATTTATGTGAAATTGTGGTATGGGAGCTCTTATCGGGTCTCTTATTTTTGTGGCTTAGGAGTCGGTCGTTGCAGTTGTGAGAAAGTTTCGATAATGCCCGTTGTTATGGTTAAGAGAGAGAGAGAGATACCTGAAGCGGCTGAAGCCCCTCTTTGTCTTCAGGGTCTGGGGCTATTTCTGGTTCTGGGTGGGGATTGAACCAAGGATTTTAGGTATTTAATCTCAATCTCTCCTCCCTCCTTACTGGGAGAAGGGACTCCCGAACGTTTATGGGCTGAAACATGAGTTGTACAAAGGAACAAAGCCGACCACCAGGCTAATTGCAGTGAAGTCGATGCCCTTGCTCACAAGTAGTAGCACTAACAACGACACAGAGAAAATAGCTTAAAGCATCGGATTAAACAGAAAATCAGCCATCCTTGCAGGGAGGGACTAGTCTTAGCACGAATAGAAGCGCCGTGCTAGAAATGGTCTCCGTTTTCCATCCTAGCTGGTTGGAGTCCCGATTTTCCAGATCAATCTTCCATTTTTCTGCCGACAAGAATTCAGGCCCTTCATCTCTGGGAGAGTATCGCTGTCGTGAAATTTAATTCTCCTTGTGAATGAGAGCAAATATCATAATAAGGGAAAGGTGAAAGCAATCAAACACGTCGGAAGGGCTTACATGTGGACGGATTCAATATTCAATCGTGGAGTAATTGAGGGTTAAGAGAGATGAAAGTTACACAAAGATTCATGGATCTTAGATTGCAAATTCTCGTATTCTGGCGTAGACCTCTCTGCGTTAAAATCCAAACAAAGTCAAATGCACCTTGAAGATCTGAACACAGTGGCCTGCCATGCCTCTTTTCTGCACTTTAAACGCTGTCGAACCGTATCAAAATTTCTTGAGGCCGTCATTAGGTAGCCTCTTTATTTTCTACCTCTCTGATTGAAAATAAATGCGATATATGTTTTCTCATCAGATATTGGATTCTTCATTGAAGATGAAGCAATCATCGAGAGGTTTCACCTTGAACCCTATGGACAAACGGCAATTCAGGTCATGCCCGTTCCTGAATATCTCGATCTTTACTTCAGCCATTACTGGTTTTCATGCGGTGCCACGCAAGGAGGATGGCCATTAATATCGATGCATCGAGGTGCGAAGCACTCCCAAAGCAAACCGTCGACTCTGCCAATCAAACACGTGATGTAGAATTTTTTGGGAATGTCCTCCAAAGATTTGGATATGATGTTTTTCATCCCACCGCACTAGAGATCCCCAAGCATAGAGATTTGAGATACTCGGATCTCTCTTCAACAAACTTTCCCCAATTATTGTACAAATTCACAGAGCTCAATGATTTTAAGTATCTCAAACCTAAATATGTGAGCTTCCCTTCAGTGGACCAAGTTGGATTTGGGATGATCATAATAGTGTGGAGCTTGGTTCTGTACAAGCAGCGCTGATTCAAAATTCAAGATAATTGGCGATCTACAGATTGTTAGTTTAATTTCTTGGTAACGGAGATCCCATCGAAACCTTCACACCTTGAGATTCGAGCACCAGATCAAGACCCGTGAATGCGATACATAATTTCAGAACTTCGACAGAAAAGAGAGATCGTCGCGATCACATTGAATCTGCTGTAGCAAAACTCGCCAGAACGCCGGTTACGTCTTTTTGCCTTTGGTAATTGAAGCGCCTCGTGAACTTTTTGAGAATTGCAAAATGCACCAGTGTTAACCAGTCCGTGGTGCATGCTCAAGGGTTTAACGCAGGAATTTCCGGTGCACTCTGCTGGGAGAGATGTCTCCCCACCTTTATTAAAAAGAATGAAAGAACAGTCTACAACAAAAGAAAGAAAAACGACGGGCAAAGAAACTAATCACAATCCTCTGCCTAATATGAGGATGCCCACTTCGCAGAGTGCAGAGATAAATCGAACTGAAATAGTTCAGTGATCTCTGACGACAGTGCACAATTTAGAAGACAAAAATGCCTCCTACTTGAGGAAGCAACTCCACCCAAGTTGAGGAAGAGTGTGGATCTCTGCTAGCTTTCTTCCATTCATACTTCGAGCCTCCCGATCCTGCCACAACTCCAACATTCCCTATGAAATTAGGAGAACATCTCATAATGTTCACCACCAACTCAGAGGCATGCCACTTACGGCTACTAGGAACATAGCAGACTCCGTAAAATGAGATCCTCATATTCCTCAATTTCACAATACTTGTGTTGTGACCTTCTGACAGTCACCCCCCCACCAGCAAGCAGATTGGATTATCGTCTCCCAAGCAGCGGAATGAGGGCCAAGTTTCAGGCCTAAACACCTGTAAGTATCCACTTCTTCATCTCATCCCTAACTTCATCACACCAACTGGCTGATAACAAGATCTGCTTAAAATCTTCCGACAACAACTTCTTCATCCCTCCTAGAGTTAACAAGTCTTCCCCTTATGCACTATGGCCCATACAATAGGAGGAAAGCACAAAACGCCATCCTCTGCGCGACCATTTCTGCTTGAATTTCCGTTTCCACCTCCATCAAAGGGAATCCTTCAATGATGCAAAGGTTGGAATCCATTTACTGAATTTCCTCCCCACAAATTTCCAGAGTTTCTTGACTACATGGCATTCCAAAGAAATGTGAAACACAGACTGTTCAGGTTTCCCACACAACAAGCATCTGTTGGTCAGCTGAATGCCAAATTTCTTAATTCTGTCTTGGTCAATGATCCCCTTCCATGGCTAAGACCAGTTAGCTCTAGGCAAGGCATCATCTTGCCAAACATGATTTCTCGGAGGATCGACTGGCTTTCTATTTCTGATCTTCTCATTTGTTCTTTGCCTTTTGAGACGCACCACATGGATGCGTACTATTGCCCACTTTTCCATTGAACGAGATGACTGGCATCTTCCCAACCCCATAAAATGCCTTTCCACGAATAGGACATAGAGGAGTTGGGTTTACATGTCCATAAACTACTATCAGAGAAATAATTTCTTCTGCAGAAACGGGCCCAAAGAAAATCTGACGTTCTAATTCTTAATGTCAGCAAGCTCATATTAGCTCTGTAATGAGTAACCAGCTTCCCTAGACCCAGTTCACCTTTCCCAGTCGGAAAGCACAGACTAGACCAACTAAAAGCATGATATTTCAGCATCATTCTCTTCTTTACGCCATAAAAAATCACTGCAACATTTTTCAAGAGAGCATAAAATCGACAATGGCACTCTGAAAGCCAGTACCCTATCAACCGGTCAATAACATGCTTAATTAGGCAAAATTTTCCTAATTAAGAATACCACCAACCCGATCTTAACTATCAGAATCAGTTGCTCCCCATACTGATTGCAGAAGTTGCCCTTAAAGAGTGGTACGCCCAGGTATGTCAAGGTGAGACCTCTGGTTTCTGTACGCAAGGACAGAAGTAATCTCACCACACCTCTTCTTTTGTATTTTGAAAGGAATTACTGCCGATTTTTTCAGGGTTAACTGTCAATCCTGACTTGGCACAAAACTCAGCTAGTGCAGCCTCAATATTCATAATAGATTTTATTTTTGGAAGCACTAAAAATGATCATATAGTCAACAAAAAACAACCCGGGTAGTAGCATGTCAGATCCTTCAAACTTGGGAGCAAAATTTTTTTACCTTGCATAGCATCAGCTTTTAAGTTTCCTTGAAAGGACCTCAGCAACAATAAGAAAAAGAAGGGGAGACGTCAGGTCTCCCTGTCTCAGCCCTCTGAATGCCCCTTGCATCTCTCTAAGCTGTTCGTAAGTTTTTGCACAAGAAACGTCTGGTGTCGTATGAATATTTCTGGCAAAAATGCTCCCTGTTCATCCCCAATCACTATAGACAAGCAAACTGTCATACAATCAACAATAATTTTGGTGATTACCTTATAAGCATTGTTGCATAAGGTTATCGGTCGATGGTCCTTCACGTCAATCGCTACCTGCACCTTTTATGGATATTATGTGATCTATTTACCTTTTTAACAAGTTTTCCAGATCTGAAAAAATTACGAATTGCACAAACCAGATCATCACCTACTATACTCCAATATTTCTTAAAGAAATCAATACCAAATCCATGAGGGCCTGGTACCCTGCCACTCTTTATTTTAAACACAACTGATCTCACCTCATCATAAAGCACAGGCCGCAGAAGAAACTGATTGTCAGCCTCTGAAACCTTGGGCCCGTGATTATAAAGGAGAACTCCTTCGCTACCATCACTGTAAAGGAACTGCTCAAAGTTTCGTAGGGCCCAGATTATTGTGGATTGGCAGCCTGCAAAGTTGTTGGTGAATTCAGTGAGTTACAGTAAACATTGGTTTCAGGTTGATTATCTAGATAGACGTCTTAATTTCAGTTTTTCTGCTTTTAGCCAGTATTTGCATACTACGCGTTACCAGAAGAACTTTGTTTCATGGGCTGACTTCTGAAATTGGTTCTCTTAATCAATCTATTGTACTGGTGGGTGATTTTAATAACATGAGAAATAGTAATGATAAAACAGGAATCTTCCCTCTATAGCAGCATGCTCTGTCTTTCTGGATTTTGTGAATGGTTGTGACTCCAAAATTTTTGAAGACCCTTCTCAAAGATTTACATCGTCTAGTAACAAGGAATGAATTAGTACTTTTCTGCTTAGATTGGAGTATGATTAATAAGTATTGGTCTCAGAATTTTAACTTTTGGTGCTCTGTGAAAATTTTACTTAGGTCACTAAAGATTTCCCAACCAACCTCCAAGCTCCTCGTCTCAAGACAGTTGCTAATTCTTGATCGCTACCAGCCCTAAGCAATAGGAATGTACAACAAGCAAGTTGAGCTTGACATCGGCTCAAGTCACCAATTGCTAGGCTTGAGCCTTATGAGGCGAGATCGAGATCAACTTGATAAACCAGTTTTAACTTGAGCTGAACTCCTTTAAGCTCGTGTCATTTGGTCCATACATAAAAAGTACAAAATAGAATTGAAATTCACTAAAAAAATCACCACCATACCTCAAAGTTTAAGAAACAGGAAAGACACAAGCCCAGTCGAGTTTAAACAGTCAAATCCGTGTAATTCGAACTCGACTTTTAATTCAAGTTCGAGCTCGACTCGCTTATTAAATGAGTTGACCTCAAGTAGAGATAATACAAACGAGTTTAAGTCTAACCAAAGTTAGCTAAATTCTTTCTGTATCTTTAACAATGAACCTTTCCCTACAAAGAAAAACTTAGGATTCTTGATGTTCCTTGACAAGTTCATACTCCTATCGATTCCGCCACAAAACAGAAGAAGGCCGTCCATTTGAACGGCTTCCCCAGATCTTCCATCACTATCTCCGGGATGAGAACACAAGGTCTAACAAAAAAAAAATTACATTAAAAGATTTGAAAATCTTTAGTTGTTTAATGTATTTTTTGTATTCTGATTTAATTTAGCCCTATCCGGACAAATTCGTTGGACCGTTTGACACAGTCGAATGACTGTTTAGCCCGCCCAAAAACAAAATCCTAGCTTTGCCCCTGCCTCAACCTCAAATGCCTCAAACATTGGGTTTTCCACCTCCATAATACTCTCAGCACCTTCCAGCACCAGATCTACCCAAGAATCGAGACGATTTCCCGGAAGTTGCCGGCCGTCCGATGTGGCCTGCAACCCCACATGGCGAAAAACCCTCACCCCCACCCAAAACTTTCTCGATAACTGATTCGACTCTATTCACTCTTATCTGTTCTTTCCTCGAACCAGGAAGTTGAGTTTTCTGACATCTAATTAAGAAAATTCAAGGTACTTTCAAAGGAAAAAAAATCATGATATGCACTAGAAAATTGAAATGTCAAACAGTAAAAGTGAATGCCAATCCATTTACTTAACTGGGTTTTTGAGATTGGTTTAATGGAGGGGCCGAGTGCACCAAAATGCACATTTCAGACGTCTCATCTGAAAAGCACATTGACAATCAAACACGACCAAGCGTATGTGGGCCGTCAATTTTATGTGGGCCGTCAATTTCCGAATGTTTTTTCACTTTATTTGTGATGCATGAAGCACGATGACATACACACATATATATAATCTCCAACACCGTTGGCGCAATAGTTGAGGTAGGGTTGGATAGGCAGCTGGTTTTCGTTTTGAATTCTCATAGCATCAACCTTTTATATTGCAAAAAGGGAGTCATCGACGTGCAAACTAAAACACGGTGAGGGTGATACTCTGAGACACTGAAAGCAAGCGACAAGGAGTTGAGTGAGGGCTTTGACCTTATAACAAGCACTCACTTGGACGACACACACATATATGAACCTTATAATATTAAATATAAAATTTTTAAACAAGCATGGGGACTGATATGGTGCAAAACTAGAGAATGAAGCATGTGGTAGGGTCATCTCACTCACGAACTGGGGCTACAAAGGTGACATTTGAATTAGAATTGGAGGGAAAAAAGTGGACCTTCAATCATTTAAATCATTTAAAGTGAAACAAAGAAAGGAAGATCATGTGAACAAAGTTAGCAGCCGAGAAGTCACCACCTCTACTGACCAGACACATTCGAATTTAAATTATAGGAACTTTGCTCATCTTCATACAGGGGTGTACTTCTCTAAAGTTTCGATTGTGGGTCATGTTTCCTTGACAAGATAAAGGTCCTTATAATTCTGTATGGACCCAAGTTAAAGTTCCCTAACACATTGATGGCTATTACCCTTTTTAAATTTTATTTTTAATGAGTTTTTTAAAATTTAATATTCTGAATTAAATGACAATATTAAGAGAAGAATGTAAAGGTATACGATTGAAGAAGATAATTTAGAAGCACCGGACTCTGTGTGTTTCTATGGTCAAAAGACACTGGGCCCTAGATAGCGAACTTCCATTAAAAATTCATGGGTCTAAGGAAATAATATAAAGAAAACCTTTAATGCATCACGAGAACTGAAGCCAAATAGGTCGTCTTCATAGAATGCGGCCAAATTACTTATGAACGTTAGTTGTTATGGTTGTGAGCGAAACCCAGACCGAGTATCATTCGACCAGAGTCGATTAGTCAAAAGAGGAGCGCTACCCAAATACAAGGCTGGGTTCGGGTCATGCATTAAATCAAATACTAATCCAACTGAAGGGGGTGGTGAATAGCTTGTCGCCAGTGTCTTTGGTTTAATTCTTATGGATGTTATTTTTCTAAACTGCACGCATGACACTCGAATTAAAGGGTGTACCATAAGATCACCTAAGTTTCATAAACTTTGAGGTAAGAAGAAAGAACATGGCTTCGCGAACCTCCAGATATTGGTTCAACTGATGAAATGCTTTAGCTACTTTTGAATAGGTTCAAAAGAGAGAGAACCGATAAAATGAGAATTCATAGTGAAATTTGAGGATGAAAAGTCTCCTAAATACAAGAACGAGAGAGATATTATTTTATTTAGTAATTGTAAATGTCGTTTGAGAGCTAAAACTAGTTAGGCAAAAGTTCTATGCTATTAACATTGTTCTTACATGTGGGCTATGACAGAATATCTTCTACTTTATTGACAGCAGACCGAAATTTTGAAATACTTCCGGAAATTGTGAAATGGCTGCGAAAAACCAAGAAGACGACATAAATGGTACCAGCATTAGGATAATTTCAGTACACCTACGATCGGATGCAGTCGAGTTCATCACATCACAGAGAAGAACCGAAACGCCAAAATTTATATCCTGAACGTTTTCGTCATTTTGGAGGACATTGGGATACTAAGCGCCAATTTGGGTCATATGATTCGACTGTTATAAACTCGGTTTTAAATTTTAAACGAGGATGTCGATAAGGCACGGAGGATGGAGAAAAGGCTGGTGGGGAGAAATTTGACTGTTCAAAATTGAAACTGGGAGATTTTAAATAGCGTGTGAAAGAAAAAGGAAAGAGAGAAAAAGGGCAAAAAATTGGGATGGTGATGATGGTTTGGGGAAAGCAGAGGGAGGGGGAGAGAGAAGGTGGACCCGAATGATCCTTTAAAAAAAAAAAAAAACCAGACAAAAACGCTCAAATAGCACAAAATCACTTACCCTCCTTGGCCTGTTTCTCAGACACCCACTCTTAATAAATTGCAAACACCCCTCTCTCTCTCTTCAGAGGCGGGAAGCTAGCTGGAGCTGCCTTCCTTGTTTGGGCTAATTAATTGGAGAAAGAGAGGGAATGCTAATACCCATGTTTCTTTTCTCTCACTGATTCAATATACTAGGCTTCTTGTTCCTTTTTTTTTTTCTTATTGAAGGAGGACAAGCGTGACGGGTCTATCGATTTTAGGTATGGATTAGTTCATTTGCTTTTAATGTTGTTTCCCGTTTCTGGTTCGTTTTCTCAAAATTGGGGGCATTTGTATTTCGTTGGTTGCATCTGTAAGATTGTTGCTTAAAACGGGTGGATGGATTTCTCTCTCCCCGGGAATTTGCGATATTGAAATTGTCTCTGCGCGTTATGGATGCGTTTGATGGTTTATTGGAATACGAAAGATGAATGAATGGTTCCGTTATCGGTTGCGGGTCCCCTTTTCTGTTGTTATTCTAATGGCCTTGTATTTGCAGTCTGATGCCATATGGGGCATCCTTCGCAGACGCTTAGAAATGGATGACCTTGATACGGAGTCGTGCACCATATCTTCAGTGGGACTGAAAGCTTTGAGGAATCACATTTTCGCTTGAGAGCTGGAGGAGCTGGCATTTTATTTATCAGAATGTCGCTCTTCAGTAGGTTTTTCTACAAGAGGCCACCTGATGGATTGCTGGAATTTGTGGATCGTGTATATGGTGAGCTTTCTGAGTTTCGTGATGTTTAAAACCTGTCAGAGTGTCTGATCAAAGGCATCCTATCTTATTGGTTGTTTTCTGGAATGCAGTTTTTGATTCCTGTTTTTCGACCGAAGTGTTACCGGATGGAGTGTATCACATTTACTTGCGTGAAATTGTTACTGAGCTTCATGAACAGTTCCCAGAATCATCCTTGCTTGCATTTAACTTTAGGGAAGGGGACAAGAGGAGTCATTTTGCAGAAATTCTTTGTGAATATGACGTTACGATTATAGATTATCCACGGCAATATGAGGGTTGCCCTCTTCTTCCATTGCCTCTTATTCAGCATTTGCTTCGTGCAAGCGAGAGCTGGTTGTCTCTAGGGAACCAACATAACATCATTCTGCTTCACTGTGAAAGAGGTGGCTGGCCACTTTTGGCGTTTGTTCTAGCGGCTTTCATATTGTACAGAAAGCACCATGGTGGAGAGCACAAGACCCTTGACACGATCCATCGAGAAGCACCCAAGGGTTTCCTCCAGCTCCTTTCTCCGTTGAACCCAATTCCATCACAGCTTCGCTATCTACAGTATGTTGCTAGGAGAAACATGTGTCCTGAGTGGCCTCCGCCAGAGCGAGTCCTTTCATTGGATTGTCTCATTCTTAGGATAATACCAAAATTTGATGCCCAGGGTGGATGCAGGCCGATCATTCGCATTTTTGGGAGAGACCTTAAAAGCAAGGGCAACCCTTCGACAAAGATGCTTTTTTCCAGGAAGAGTATGAGGCATTATAGGCAGGTAAGATCTTGCTTTGTTTCTCCAACAAACCCGAATAGCTGCTCCTAAGACCTGACAGATATCTGTGTTCAGGGTGACTGCGATGTAATCAAAATTGACATACAATGCCTGGTGCAAGGTGATGTTGTTGTGGAATGTGTCCATTTAGACCTTGACTCGACGAGGGAAATTATGATGTTCAGAATAATGTTCAATACTTCCTTCATTAGATCTAACATACTGATGCTGAACGCAAAGGACTTGGATATTCTT
Organism: Nymphaea thermarum; assembly: GCA_011799765.1. NCBI lineage: Eukaryota > Viridiplantae > Streptophyta > Magnoliopsida > Nymphaeales > Nymphaeaceae > Nymphaea > Nymphaea thermarum. The sequence continues at coordinate 377,838 of JAANDH010000002.1, read as the reverse complement.
TGGGGCTCAAAAGAGCGATACCCAAAAGGGTTCCGTGCAGAGGTGATCATATTTCTCGAGTTAAAGCAAAAATTGCTTCTTTCTAGTTTGTACTGTGGCTATTGCTATTGTTCTTGTTTTGATTTGGAAGCTTTTCAGGTTCTTTTTGGAGAAGTTGAAAGTATATCCCCACCAAGGGAACCAACAACAACTCTAAATGGTGAGGAGAAAGGTGGTTTGCCAATGGAAGCTTTTTCCAAAGTTCAAGAACTTTTTAGTGGTGTTGAATGGGTTGATACTGGGGGTGATGCGGCACTATGGCTGCTTAAACAAATTTCTGCCAATGCATTGCAAGAAAAAATTAAACTAGTACCAGTTGATGTGAAAACACGACCTGGATTTTACAATCAACTAAGCTTGCCACCATCACCAACAGATTCTGAAGAAGAAATGGATGAGAGTAAGCCAGTGAAGGAGCTTCCAAAGTTAGATGCTGAAGAAAAGCCTCAAGGAAAAGGTGATAAAGTGGTTGCAACTATGATTGGTGTTCCTGCTGTTCATGATTCTAAACAGAATTCTGAATCAACAAGAGTTGTGGATTTTTCTAATCTGCAAGCTGTAACAAAATCAGAAACCACTCCTATGGAAGACAATAGTATGCTAGAACAAGATAAGCTAGTGAGAGATGGTGGGTTACAGGGTAGCCCTACAGCTCTTGTTGAGAGTGGTGCGTCTGTTGCTTGTACTCCAGTTTCACAAGCACTGGTTGAACCAATTAATTCAACTGTGATGCCACAGAATAAAGCTTTATCATCACCACCTTTGCCTCCACCTCCGCCTCCTCCACCTGCATCCTCTGACTCATTGGTTGGCAAAGGACCCTCTTTACCACCGCCCCCACCGCTATCCAGATCAGTAACACAAACTATGACTAATATGAACTCTGATATAACATCTCTTCCTCCTCCTCCACTGCCACCTCCACCAAGACCAACTACTGCTACTTTAGGTCGAGGTGTCCAACCTCCCCCTCCACCCCCACCACCACCACCACCACCACTAACTGCTACGACTTCTGGTAGAGGCCTACTTCCTCCCTCTCCGCCCTCACCACTACCACCATCAGTGACAACTGTCTCTAACAGAGGCCCTCCTCCTCCTCCTCCTCCACCACTGCCACCAACTACCTCTGGTAGAGGCCCTCCTCCTCCTCCTCCTCCTCCTCCACCACTACCACCAACTACCTCTGGTAGAGGCCCTCCTCCTCCTCCTCCTCCACCACCACCACCACCACCACCACCACCACCACCACCACCAATGACTACTTCCTCAGCTAGAACTCATGCTCCACCTCCTCCTCCACTGCCACCAACTACGTCTAGTAAAGGCCCTCCTCCTCCTCCTCCTCCTCCATCAACTGCCTCTGGTAGAGGCCCTCCTACTTCTCCTCCACCACTGCCGGCACCAACTACTTCTGGTAGAGGCCCTCCTCCTCCTCCACCACCACCACCAATGACTTCTACCTCAAATAGACGTCTTGCTCCATCCCCTCCTCCACTGCCACCAACCACATCTAACAAAGGTCCTCCTCCTCCTCCTCCTCCACCAAATACTTTTCCTGGAGGCCTCAAACAGCTGGTACCTCTGGCCCCTCCTCCTCCGATGCCTAACCATGGGGGACCTCCAGTTCCACCACCACCTCCTATAGGACCTGGTCAAAGAGGCCCAGCTCCTCCTCCACCACCTCCTCCAAAAGCTTCAGGGTCTGCTCCACCACCCCCGCCTGTATTTGGAGGAGGTCGTGGTGCCCAGCAAGGACCACCTCCTCCACCAGGAGGAAGGGGATTTGGTCCACCACCACCACCAGCAGTTGGACGAGGACGGGGTTCTTCTGGATCACCTATGACTAACCATAAAGGAGGCCGAGGTGCTACATCAGCTGCTGCTCCTAAGCGCACTTCTTTGAAGCCCTTGCATTGGGTAAAAGTTACTCGAGCAATGCAAGGGAGTCTATGGGCTGACGCACAAAAACAAGGAGAGCAGACAAGGTAGATCTAGATAAGAGTACTCTTTCTTGGTTTTCACAGTTTTTGTTCACTCGGATGAAAATGTTCATCTTACCTTGTCAGAGATATTTTTATTTTATTTTGCTTCCCAGGGCCCCAGAGATTGATTTATCAGAACTGGAGACTCTATTTTCTGCTGCTACTGTCTCTTCTGGAGCAAGTGGGGCAGAGAAAGGTGGACTTCGACGGGGGACAAATACAAACAAGCCAGAGATAGTGCACTTGGTATGCTCACGTGTCAATATGCTAGGCATTACCTGTTTCCAGCTAATAAAGCATTGAGATGACATAATTTGCTAACAGGGGAGGTCCAAGTGAAGACTGATTCAAATCTTTGTGGTCCTGCTAGGTTATAGTATTTATATTTGATCTGGTTCAGATTATGATTTGCAACTCTACAGTATAAGAAGTTTAAAAGTGATTTTAGTGAGTAGAGCCTGATCTATTATCCAAGTCCTTTACAACTTTTCCTATGTGAACCACCATTAAGACCTGGTGACACTACCTCATAGACATATCCAGTTCCAAACTTCCCAATTCAGGGAAAGCTGCAACAGACTGACATAATAGATGCATGCCATGTGTTACATGTAAGGCTATGTTAAAGATTATGGTTTCGAAAAGAGACATGTCAAGGTTTGGAACTTTGGATATTGCTATGCACTAACAAAAAAGACAAGCAACAGACATTTGGCCTTGTGTTGAGTTGCCATCTTTTTTGTTGTATTGTTTGAGGCTTGAGCATTGTTGACAAACTATGATTCTATGAACTTGTTCCACAGGTTGACTTGCGAAGGGCAAATAACTGTGAAATAATGCTTACCAAGATTAAGATGCCCTTGTCAGAGATGATGGTAAGTATTCATCAGATGTTCATGATGCTTATATACTATTGTTAGTGCAATTCATGTGCTGGTACTGTCAGTGCAATTTGCCTGATCATTGTGAGTGTTTAAGTACATGTTCGTTATCTCTGCTTCTCATAAATTTTCATTTCTATGACTCCTATGATGTTGTGAACTTTAGAGTTTTACTGGAATTCGTGCTGCTACTCAGTACCACAATTTAGCATGCCATTGAAACACTTTGACTAATTCTTAAAGCTATGTTGATGGTGCTGCATGATTACTTTCTGGTACCTTTATCTTGAAAGAATCTTATACTAAAACTTTCTACTTTAGTTTTCCTGTATAAGCTGCTTGGTTTCCCTATGGTGTTCCTCATCTATTTAAATCCAAACTTTTGAAATGCTCAAAATGCAGCTTTCAGTTGAAACTTTTCTTGAAAAATTATTTTTTAATTGTATTGAGGGATCTTCTTCTGCTTCCATAATTGGCTCAATTGCTTGTTATGTTACTTTCTTTTCACATTGTCTTCTATAGTTTGTCTTTGGTTATTTTTTGTCCTTTTAAACTTCTCTAGAACAAGGCATCATTATGACCTTTGTGATGCTTGGCAGGGTATTGTTTATTTAATATTATTATTAGTTTTCCCCTTAATGATAAGGTCCAAGAGTTCATCTGAATAATTTTCCTTTATCCCTTCCTTTCCTTTCCTTTCCTTTCTTCTTTTCTCTTTTCCTTCCCTCCCTTCCTCATCCAATCCAATTTATGAGCTTTTACTTCTTAGATGCTATTTAACATTGTTAGTCGTTACCGTTTGATGCCGTGTTAAGCTGTTCATCTGTGAACAATGTGAAAGAACATGGATGTAGTTGTACTTGCAATGATCCCTCTTTCTCTCATTCTTTTTGCCTTTTTGTATTGAAAAGTGGATCTACTATTGTATCTATGATCCAACCACATGGACTAAAAATTATTATCCATCCATATATAGATGATACAAACTCTTTGAAACAATAACCAAGGTACACTAACATTTGGCACCAGAAAAGTTACAGCACAAAAGTGTGATTCTCTAGATCTTTGTGTAAGGACAGTGCATAAGATATCAGTACTGACTGTTTGGGGTACCGCTATTTGTATAATTAATTTAATATTTCATCAATAATTTTTTATTGCTCCACTGTGGTTTGATGAACCTTTACAAGCCATAAATGTTTACAATTACATAACTATTTCATGTCCTCTTCAGAATGCAGTATTATCTTTGGATGCATCAGTCTTGGACATTGATCAGGTGGAGAATCTCATTAAGTTTTGTCCAACAAAAGAAGAAATGGAGATGTTGAAGGTATTTCCTTTGAACTATGTTATGGGGAGTCTAATTTTTTTGCACACCTTAGTAATGGATAGCTTGCTAGTTATTTTTAATTGTGCTGTCTTTTCTTTGAGTTTAAATTCTGCCGAAAACTTTAATATTTTTTCATGAATTTCCATTTTTCAGTAAATCTTCAATTTTGAAAGATAAAAGGCACTTGTTAAAGTTTACTCTGAATGGGGATTCCTTGTGTGTTTAAAGATCATTAATAGTCATATTTGATTGCTCCTGAGTAAAGAAAATTCAGGATAACTGTTCTATACTGTCAATAAGTTATTCAGAATCAGTTTTAATGTTTGATTTCAAAGGGTATTTTACCCAAATCCTTGTTGAGGGATTCACAGCACCCACCACAATTGCCACAATTTTTCCTTGTCTGCCCACTTCTGTAGAGCAGGTTTTCCTGATTACGTATTCCCAGATGATCCTGGTTGACTAGTCGGCATACACATGGAGGTAGAACATTTTATATTATGGATGAAATTTCTGTAGTTCTAGCTCATCTTTGATGTACCTTTTATTTTAGATTGTCAGCTGATGTGGTGTCTTGATTATACATGCTGGTCTGTGAAACTCTTGCATCATCTGTGCTTTCGTTTTCCTGTTTGTTAATGGATTACTAGCTCACTGCTTCCTGCTTCTTTTGGATTTCGGTTATTCATCAACTATAATTAAATTTGTTTATTAGGATGGCGCTCCTATGTCTAACACAATGAGCCAGTTGTCTTTATACAGAATCATAAATTCATTGTTTATTAGAGGTAGGTGCATTTATTACATTGTTGAATTTTATTTATTGCAAACATGTTATGTTGCAGAACTATGGTGGAGACAAAGAAATGTTAGGAAAGTGTGAGCAGGTATTCTGTTTTGAAAATTTGTCAGTAGTTTCAAATTTATGCTGGTACTAACCGAGTTCTTGTTTTTGAACTTTGGAAGTTTTTTCTTGAGTTGATGAAGGTTCCCCGTGTGGAGTCCAAACTAAGAGTGTTTTCATTCAGAATTACATTCTCTGCACAGGTTTATGTTAAAAATATTTACAGTTTTTTTTCCCCCTTTCTGCTACATAAATCATATTTCATTAGAAATTTCTTGAAAATTTTCAGGTTAATGAACTACAGAACAATTTGAGCACAATCAAGAATGCTTCTAAAGAGGTACTTGTTCAAATTGTCAAACACAAAGTCTGTGGTGTAGGCTCTGAAATACTGACACAATTACTGGCTCAAACATAACTTTTCTGTAGGTCAAAGAATCTGTAAAGCTGAGAGGAATAATGCAAACAATTCTTTCACTAGGAAATGCATTGAATCAGGGGACAGCACGAGGTATGGACGTGGGGTAGAATTTGTTAAGGCTTCAGTAGTAGTTGAATTCTTATTCTTCTCTGCTATTCGACATGGTTTGTGCAGGTTCTGCTATAGGATTTAAACTAGACAGCCTTCTTAAGTTGACAGATACTCGTGCACGAGATAGTAAAATGACTTTAATGCACTATCTCTGTAAGGTAATTGTCTTCAGTACTCTCTTAAAGCAGAATTTAATTTTGTATTGTTGTGCTTACAGTTTCATTCACCCTAGGTTACTGTTGATTCTTTCTTTCTCTTTAGCACTATGCTAGTGAAATCGGTTACTTCTTTCTCTTTTGCACTTTCTCAGAGAAGTTGCTTTCAATAACGTATTCTGTTATACGGGCCAGTAACAACATAAGACTAGTTTGAAGCACTCATTTGGTGGCTATTGATAATTTCCTTGTCTTTTTGTGTAGCCATATTCCTGATGGTTCTTATGCAATATGCCTGTGGCAAGCAATTTTGATTGTTTTCTTGGAGATGATCCTATGAATAGGATCTGTTGCAGGGATACATATCTGAAGTTTAATAGTTGTTTGGGCATTAAAACTTAAGGAACTGTTCTCTGAACACATTATATCTGACTTTATAATGGAACTGGCAGACAGAGATTTAGATGGGGCAAGGTGGTATGCTGATTTTGCAGATCATCATGATGACAATATGTATGGATATTAATCATATATATTGAAAATTGTTTTGGACTATCCTCTTAATTTCCTAATAGGAATTAAAGTGTTTTCGTTTTCGTGGATCTTTGTTGCTGAAACATTGAAACTGTTGCAGTTTGAACGATAGGAAATCTTATTCTCAAAGTGACTGAGAATCTGGTATCTTCTAGCTTATGCTGTGCATTAGGCTGTTATTGCAGTGTATGCCTATAAACTATTTCAGAAACTTTTCAGGCCAGAAGAAAAAGAAAATGATGCTTACTTGCCAAAGTCAGTGAGTCCCTAGTATTTCTCCATATGTTTGATGTTTTCTCTTATTGATGTCAACTTTTTCTGGTCTTTTCCTCTTGTGGTGTTTTTAGTTTAACCCTGTATTGTGACTAAATAAAGCTTAAAGATGTCGCTATGCCTCTCTTGCCTGTATACTGTTCCTTTTTGGTGATGTTTATTGTTACGTTTGATATACCTTCACTGTTAATTTTTCAGGTGCTTGCTGAGCAAATGACTGAATTACTGGACTTCGACAAGGACCTTGTTCATTTGGAAGCTGCATCTAAGGTTTTTTATGTTTTATAAACATGCAACTGACCCTTTCATACCCTGGATCACATCTTGTATTCCTATTGTTGTTGATGCCATTCCTGACTTTTCTGAGGGAAATTTTTAGATCCAACTGAAATCCTTGGCGGAAGAAATGCAAGCTGTGAGTAAAGGACTTGAAAAGGTTGAGCAGGAACTTGCTGCATCAGAAAATGATGGTCCTATCTCTACCGGTTTCCGAAAAGTTAGCACCCGAAATCATGGGAATTAGTTTCTTCATGTCATTTCAATGTGTTGTCTTCTTACAGTTCTTTGTTTCCCTTACAACCTAGATGTTCATGTTTCAGTTGTTGGTTACTGAGTTTCTTTTCTTTCTGCCTAACCTTCTAATTCTAGTTCAATATGGCTAATTAGTCAGCTGGAATCTAACAGGCTCCAGTTATACACAGTTTTTCCTTGTCAAGGTCATATAAAACAGTTTTTTTCTCTCACGGGTGAAATTTATTTTAGCAAGGCCATGATTGGGGTTTATTATTGTCTAGAACTAAGTTAGGTGGGTACTTCAGTAAGGTCCACATAACTGTGTTGCCGTATCCGTACCTAAAGTAGATACTTGGACACATTTGTGTACATCTTAGCTCGAAGCTGATTCAAGCTATTTAATTTTACTTGATTTAACTTTTGCTAACTCTGTTTTCATTCTGTTTTTTAGAGTATTGTTCATTAACATGTAATGGTTTTGCTTATAAATCTTATTTATTTAAATGTTGATTTCGTTTTGACTTTTTTGTGCTATTTTGCATATATACATTTTTATATATCCTGCCGTATCCCGTACCCACATTTTCTAAAGCTTAGGTCTAGAAGTGACTATCAAATAATGATAGCTTACCAGTCTCACCTGCTAACATGGTCTGACAGAAAGAACACTTCTTTAAATTCAATAAGTAATTTAAATGAGTCTGAAGGATATCCTGTTGGATCAGAGGATTAAAATGATTAGGATCATTAGCGGTTAATCCTTGCATTCTGGATGCAATATTTCTCCCTAAGCATAAAAGTATGAGTCAAGGTATTAAATGCATGTAGCTGCATCTTGCTTGTGGAATTATTCCAGACTTTTATGTGCGATGACATACAAAGAAGTAACTACTCCATATTTCATGTCAACAACAGGCTACTGAAGTTGGTAGTGATGATTTGTCCATTATTTCATCTTCAGGTTTTGAAAGGCTTTCTTGATTCTGCTGAGGCTAGCGTGAGGGCCTTGACATCTTTGTATTCTGAAGTGGTAGGTACCTTCTCCATGGTTATTTAAGATATAATAAACTTCAGTTCTAACTTTAAGGACAATGTTTCGATAATAGGGAAGGAGTGCAGACTCAGTTGCCCAGTATTTTGGGGAAGATCCAGCTCGTTGTCCTTTTGAGCAAGGTCAGTTCTTTTCTCTTTTGATGGCTATGTCCTTTTTCTTTGCTCTGTACGTCACTGCATTGGTATAGAAATATGATTTTCATGTGCAAAATAGGAATAGAGACCCATGTTTCTGAATTCTGTTCAAGAGAGTAAGACCAAGGCCTTCTTGTGCACCCTTAAATGCCATGCTTGCAAGCAGCCCTAGTCTTGTTTTTTTTTTTTTTGTCACTTTTATTAAAGTTGTATTTCTATGCTCTTCCAAAGTCAGCATTTACAATGGTTAAAAGTAGCTCTTGAAAAATTTGTAAGATGCATTGTTCTTGGATGATTGTGTACCTGTGCATGTAAAATTAATCAGCGTATTCTTTTTGGGCCTTGTGGCAGTGATGACAACTTTGGTGGTCTTTATGAATTTGTTCAATAAATGCGGTGAGGAGAATGCCAAACAAGCTGAAGCGGAAAAGAAAAAGATAGAAAAGGAAAGCATGAAAGAGAAGATCAACCAATCTACAAAAGTAGATGTCGAGAAGTCCAGATTGAACTCCACTATGAGAATATAATCAATATGGTTGGCATCTGAATATCACATTCATGAGAAACAATGAGCTGAAGGAATCCATGCAGTCACTCAATTGTGCTATTGCCTCAATGCTAAGTCAGTAAATTCTTTCAGATTCAAATTACAGTTCAGACGGATCAGAAGTTGTACTGGCAATGAACAAGCTTCTTTGTGGTGAACAGTTGTGGTTTGGATCCAAAATGTGGAGGGTTGCATATACTGGACCTGATGCAAAATTCATTTCCAGGTGTTCTCTCTAGCTGTTCCTTTATACCATATAATTTGTCTTTTGCAGTCATGATGCAATTCGTTTGCTGTTTATATGATAATATATGATTTTTTGAGACCCCATATGCATGTTTACACACTTTGGTTCGAATCAATTGCTACTCCCATGGAACTAAATGAACTCGTGTAGACTGGTCTAAGACTCTGACTATGGAACCTTGTTGATTAAGAAAGTGGAGAAATACATTTTAAGGTATTAACTAGGAATTTGTGTGCCACATTTTTGTTGGGCTTGGGTTTTCCTCAGTTTGTTCCATGTGATCTGCTATCTTTCTTCTCTAGATGCCTTTGTTTTTTACTCTTCTCAGGAAAGAAGTCAATTACATTATGCAGAAATTGCTGGATGTTTTTGTTATATCCTTGGGGTTTGGCTTATCGGCTTTTTTTTTCTTCCACTCAATTGTTATGCTTTGCTCCTTTTCAAGTGCTTAATGCGTAACCAACCTCATGTGAGTTACCACATCTATTTGATCCATCGTTCCATGGATTTATTTTGAAAACAAGTGGACCTGGTGGCTCATCAAGTATCTTGTTCTTGAGCTTGCTACGTTGATCCTTTCTAAGGAAATATTTGTTTGAACTAGGCCCAGATGAAATTCATTAGTAAAAATAAAAGGTGTCAGGACACTAATATGTTTATTCTTGAATGGCGAAAGAAGACTAAGAAACGTTCTTGTTTGGCAGGTCAAGCAGCTTCCTATATGCAAGCAGAAGATTTGTATACGAGGGATCCACTGCTTTATAAATCACATAAAGCGACAACAAAGGAAAATCTGTTTGTATAATATCAGAAGCAGTCAGAGTTTTGTACAGGATAAATTTAGGTACAGTTTGGCACAATTCATCTGTAACATATTGCCTCTTGCCTGAATCCAGGTCTCTATTTTTTTCTTTTTTTCCTGGAAAGAATAGTTCCCTTTTTATATTCAAAGTGAAAGCGATAGGTAGTCGATGGCATTGTCGATGCCACTTTTTATCATTGTATAATAACCTCAATTTTCCTGCATTTTCCTCATTGTATTCCTTGTATATTTGTTTTTTGTGTTTCTCGTGGTAAAGAAGTGCTAAATGTCCTCCAGACTGGTGTTCGTCTTCTTTTGCCTGTTGTTTTTATTCAAGGGGCAGTTCAAGCTGCTAAGTTAGTGTCGACCTGCGCTTGAATTACCCGAAGTTTTGGTATTCGGATGACCAAAGACGCTGTTCATAATTCATCTATATGTTACAACCAAACATGCCAGAAGGTCAGCAGCAAATTTCTAAAGCTGTCATTGCCTTGAGCTGCTAGTTTCACAAGTCCCCAGGAACGCAAGTAAGTCTGAGGTAAACTAAGTGCGAGACTTTGCAAGTGAACTTCTCAATTTCGTTTCTATGTGGCTAGGTCTACCTTGATCTATCCTTTTCTGAAAGCGAGACTCGGTCCATTTTTATTATGTCATTTACACACTGCAATGCCTTTTGCAATATGAATCTGTTGGCAGTGGTATGAGTTGTTTTAAGTCTCTTTGGCAAGGATCACCCAGAGTCTTTTTTTCTCAATAGACGATGAAATTTTGTCCTTTTTATGCTTCCTCTATATCCGTATTATGGAAACTAGCTTGCAGACTGGCCTCTTAGGATTTGAACCACGAATATTCAATTCTGTAAAGACTTTTAAAAGCACAGAACGAAATTGCAATAAAGAAAAAAGACAAAAGGGAAGAATTAACAGAGCAAAGGTTGACTTACAATCTATAAGGTTCTATAAGAAGATGAAAATTGATTATTACAATCAGGCTAATTGCTCGTAACCCATGTTCCTTTCGACGAAACCATACAATGGTTTGAACCATCAAGTAATACAGAAGCAGACGACGCAGTCGGTTGAAACCGTGAAACTTCTAAGTACCAATTAGTAGCAAAATTGCATCTGAACTGTGTACATGTAAAAGCTCATCCCTGATGCAACGCCACGTAGAGAACTATCAACTTTCCCTAAGAACACGCTATAGATCAACATTTTCATCTGCTCTCAACCAGCAAAAGTTGTGATCGTTCAGTATCTTCCAATCTCTTCTATTGGCTTAAAGCAAGCAGCTGGAGGCCCAAATATTTCTTCCATAAATACAGCCGCTGTCAAGATGTTCAGATGATCCGATTCGTCACCTGTAGTCAGTTGGTGCCCTGGGTTTCCCCTTAGCTGATCCCATGTGCAATGAGATGAGAATTACTGCCATTACAACTATCAGGGAACCAATGAGTGTGCTAAAGAAGAGGACGCCTGGCTGCTGCATCTGCACAAAGCCATATACTCCATTTGCAGTCACAAGAATGATATCAGTGAGTCCGTCATTCGAAAAATCATCCAACACCAAAGCATGAGTAGGTGGAGCAGGCAGTTCTATCGATGCTAACTGGCTACCACCAGGGGATATCACCACGGCTTCTTGATCACCTGCAGCAAGAATCACCTCTTGGCCTCCGTGAATGGTTAGTTTCATTGCTTTCAATGTGGGGACAACTATAGCATCCATCATGCCTGAGGGTGACGGGAGGTTAGACCATGTTGCGCCTGTCAAAAGTTGCCATCTCCATATGGCACCATGACCATGCAAGCCGGGAGCATATGAGGTCACCTACACCAAAAAGAATCAGATTACAGTCTAATGAGATGCATTCTCCAGTAAAAATAAAATATTCCAGGAAGAATGTCAATTAACGAGCCGTTGAAGCATCATGTAAAAACTCATAAATACATAAGGCCTATCAAACAGATAGATTAAGTTTTGCTTAGCTTACCTCTCCTCGGCTTGTTAAGAATACAACATCACCATGGCTTCCTTTCCGGTGCCTGTGACCGTCCTTCCTGCCTATCAGAATAGGTGCTGCAACTTCCAGGGGCATTGGATCAGCAACATGGCTATAACTTCTAGCGAAATCTCCATGTTGGAAGAGGTTGAAGGGGGAGTGGTGGCATATGGTGGCATTAAAGAGTACTTCTCGTACTGGAATACCAGATGTTGCAACTGCCCAACAAGGCCTGAGCACTTCCATAGATCCACTTACTACAGTTTGTTCAACTCCATTTCCACCAACAGCCTGTAGGACAAAACTAAATTACAAAACAGTTGTATCTACACCATCATCGTGTATGAGGTTAAGATAAGGCTTCTTCCAAGTAGAGCAAGAGTTCAATTCAACCCTGTGCAGTTCATTAGTAGACAATGAAGGAGAAGGCTAACCACTAACATGACCTACTGGTGGATCACATTTCTGTTATCAATAAATTAAAAACAGGGAACTGCTGCTAAGCCTACTATGCAACAAGAAGTGAGATCCATATAAATAAAAATCTGAAGCATGATTGAACCCTGTCATTGTTGAATTTTGTCACTATCAAGGAATTTTTGAGAAAAAAAGCAGTATTTCTATAATTGATGCTCAGTGCTCAAAGTGTCACAGAGGAAAAAAGACAGAATCATAGTAATTATTTGTGGTTCCAAAAATTATCTGCAGGAGCATTCAGGAAGGGAGTTTGCAGCAGTAAGGTTATTAACATAGCAGCCAGATTGATGAGATTGATTATGGGTCACAATGGAACAAAAATGAGCCAACTGATCTAATAGGCATTAAACTTACAATCACTACCATCTACAACTACACCATGGAAAGGTCTTAGAGATGCCATTCTACCGTCAGTTGTTCCAAGCAATAAAACTAACAGTCATAAACAAGTTTTCAACTAAATGAAGGGTATCCATTTGACAACCTCAAACCTAACCAAGTCAAGATTAAGGATTCCATATACCTGTAATTTGAAATAAAGCTTCTCAAAGATGATATTCAGCAATAGTTTAGCTTTCTTCCCTGACTCACGAAAGGTATCATCATCCAGCAACTAGATTTTCCTAAGAATGTATTTGAAGCATAATTTCCATTTACCTAGTTAATTTCAGAGTACTTTTCGTTTTCCTAATTTACATTTAATACAAAATCTTGGCTTAAGATTCTTTATCAACTTCATCAATGCACGGACCTGGAAGTGCAAACATAAACACACATATGCACACATGCAAACAGTGAGGTCAAGTGGTTTCACAAGGATAGATTTCATTAAAATTAGTAATTAGTTGTACATATGAAATCAAATGAGCACTCACCAGCCTACTCTCCCCACAACCAACATGTGTGCATGTACGTGAGGACACAAACGAACATACAAAGACACATTAACGTGCACACATCATGAGCGCTTACAGAATCAATCTACATTCTTTCTAAGAAAATATTCATGTTAGTTTCTGCTTCATAGTTAACATGGACCATACAATTATTGCAATGAAGAAAGACATCACACAACTATAGTGCACTTCAGCATATACTCATTTCTGCACCACAGGATATTATTTCATCCACAAAGGAGAATCAAGTCAATCAACCGAATAACAATCAATTTTAGAGCATTAGCAGCTAGACATAGGACTGAATGACGCAACTCAGTGCAGAGGAAAAAGTAATGTTTTAATGGACCAGAAATTTGATTAAATGGAAATTACAACTTATACAATATAGTTATTGTAAGATAACTATCAAACAAGTGAAAAGAATTAAGCACCTGGACATGATCTAGAACACCATCTCCATTAATATCAGCATGAAGACCACCTTCATGGAGATGAAGCTGCCATACATTAATATAAGAGTTTGCAAAATATGTTAGTTCATTGAAACAGTAAGATAAGTCATGCATGTCAACCACACAAATACACAATAAACTTATACCATGACACAAGAGAATTTCATCTTTGCGGACAAATGAAAGCATGACCATCCTATAAATATGAGCCGTATTTCTGAAAATGTAACAATTTTTGGCTGCACCATGTTAAGAAATGAAAGAATATTGAAAAAAACATTATATTTGCAAACTACTGCACAATCTCAAAGTGTGGCCATCTTTTGGTGACATATCAGAGAAGAATGATCTTCCACAACAATTTATACGCTTGTATTCTCACTGTCTTTGGGTCCTGCTACTCCCTTAAACCTCTTGAAAATTTGAAATCTTAGAGATGCCCATAGTTTCCTAAGGTCTCAATAACAGTATTATTTATATTATCAATTTCCCTTGCTAAGAAATCCTTGAAAAAAAAAGTTGCACATGGTTAGCCCACTTATTACAAAATTGACATTTTGAATGTAGGAAGACCTCAAATCTTGGCCCAATAAAAGTAGCAAAGTCCATAATCACTACCTTTTCAACAAACTGTTTCCTCCCTGTCATGTGTAGGCCATGTAGATTCACTGATATTTTAGATGAAGTTCAGAGGGTAAAGTATAGTTTGAACTTCCATTTAAGCAAGTAAAGTCATCAAGCAGATCTGAAAGTGAGATGGTTGAAACTTAAAACAGTGGAAACAGTTGGCTTATATCTTTTTAAGAATCGGATAAAAGCTAGAAGGAGTGTTGAAAACGGACACACTTTTGGAAAAATAGTTTTTAACAAAAACCCTGTTGCATCCTCTTTCTTGGTAATGTTACCCATTAGTTGACATGCAGAAATAGTCCCAAAGGCCATCTAATGCTCTTACTCTTATGTATTCATTATGAAAATGTGACAGGATAATGGTTGATGGACATTTAAGTGGACCAACAGGAAGCTCTAGGAAAAAACTTTCTACAACATGATTCCTCAATATTTTGGGCACGTAAGAACACAATATCTCCAGATTCTCTCAAAATTGTTATGCCATTCAACCTAAAACTAAAATTTGTCATTAGTGACTTGACATCACATTTCATTGTTAGGCACACAAAAAAGTACGAATCAGCACAGCGATGTTAGGAACATGATTAATTATAAGCTAAACAGATAACATCCCTAAAATCTTAAGTCATTTTATACCTTGAAAGGATTCCAGCACATAGATAAAGGTATCACAAGGGTTCCTCCTTTAAACCATCTTACCTTACAAATAGTGCGCCCAGAAGCCAAATGCACAGCCTCGACACCCTCCTTTTGGTGTGCAACAATTACATTTGGAACCCACCATAGTTGAGTATGATTTGTTATCACAGGAACATATGGCATCCTCTGCATTTGTAAATAAGTTGATGATGATGCAGCTTAGAAAGAGTTCTACGAAAAAATGAAGAGTATGATTGCTAGGTTCTATGTGGGACATTAACAGAACAAAAATTTTAAGAATCTAACGGGTCGCATAGAGAATAGCATAAACAAGTAAATAATCTGCACAATTTTGTGCTCGTTCCATATGGAAGCAAATCCGTCAATACAAATAAAGCTGCCTACATACGAACAACAAAATGGACTATTCACAGCATGTATCTTATGGATCAGAAAATCAAAACAATGTCAATTCGAGTTTCTTTAATAATACTGCATTTTTTAATTTTCCTCAATCCATTCACCATCAATGGCCTGCCGATAGTCTCAGGCAAGCAAGTGCAACTACATTCAATTCTTAGGTGCATTTATCGATGGGCTTCTGGAAGGCTCTTCATAAATTCTGCACTTAAATTTACTGTAACTCACGGTAACAAGTAGCTAACAAACAGTAGGACGTGGATGCGAGCTAATTCCACCATGAAACTCCATATTTCAAATTTGGCATCATAAGAATAACTGAATAATTTTACAAAGAAAAAAATATGGGAAAGCATTCATTAACGACTTTCATATACTTCATTAATATTGATTTAGCAAAAAAATAAATTACAGAAGCTCTTTCAAAATATACTTTTAGTAAATAACTGAAAGGTGACCATGATTGTGGAAGCTAATGCATCAAATCACAATGTCAAAGCATACAATGGTAATGGTAGAAATTGTGGAACACAGAATGAGCCAACAAAATAGAGCATGAGATTCATCTAAAAAAGTGCAAATCTGGAACAACAATATCATACTGCTATACAAAATAACAACTAAAAAATCTACATTTAACATTGTAACTACAGAATAAAGCAGATCTAGTCATCTAACAATAGAACACTGCATATTAGACAATCTAGTTGACAACGTACTGTGAAACGTTAGACCATTTTGGCACCATGATACCCTACGGATTTTGTCTGAAGACAAATCATACAGGCTAGAGAAGCTCCCAATCACATGGATGAGAAATTCGAACAACATTGCCTCAGAGACCAAGCTACTCAGCCTTGAGAAGCCAGCTCAGCTTTGCCATGCATGCATGTGTGTGGACACACACAACACACATGAGCATAATACCACAAGTCTGTAAAAAAAATCTGGCAAGAGTAGACCAATATATGAACTTCCAAATGCTAACCCTAGAACAATTCTACCTGATCATGCAGATTTTAGCAGGTCATTTAGGCTTTGTTTTCATGAAACCAACAAGAACCAAGCATTTTATGCATGCAGATTGATGAAAACTACTTGTGGGAACAAATAGTACCCGAGACTCCGAGAGAGCAAATTTCAACCAAGTAATACAGCAAATATCTATAAAAATACTCTGATTACAACATGCAAAGCAATGGCATAAGTTTAAAAACTGCACCTTCTTCCCTTTGTTTGAAGCAGCATAGTCTGCAGCCTTCCCAATCACATGGGCAATCTTATTCCCCGCGTCTTTACCCGGAGCATGGTTTTCTTCTGGCTTGTTAAATGAATACAACGTCCCTTTCCCCTGTGTTTTCTTTACTATTTTCCTTTTGTGTTTTCTAAAATGTGCCAGCTCAAAAGCTGTATCTTCTCTTCTTTCCTAAATTGAATAAAATGAGTCAAGTAAATGGAGCATTCCATTCATCAGATGCAACACAAAAAAGGAGCAGGAAAAACACTTCATAGTTACCCAGTGGTGTGGCATAACTCCAAGAATAGATTCTCTAAAATCTCTGCATTCTGTCTGTAATAAAATGCCTGACATCAGTGACAGAAAATACAGCAGCTCTTATAAAAAAAAGTGATATGCTATCTCCATATTGCCACCACATCATCAGAATGTGGTCTCTCTTTTCCTACCAACTGCTCCCATGACTCCCTCCCCATGCATTGCCAACAATCAATCACCTTCACTGCCCTAAATTTGTACATGCCATTAGCATGTTTTCCTCAGTTCGATCCATCAAGTTCCTTTTCGTTTCTTCCCACTACTCCAAGCTTCCTATCTTACCTAAAATCCTCCTTCCCACAAATTAGCAACATCTTCCTCCTTCAGAGACCTTCCACCCCACCCCCCGCGCCCCCTCTCTCTCCCCACCAACCCACCAAAAAAGAAAAAAAAAAGGAGAAAATAATGCCACTTCTCTTCTCACTTCTTAGGTATAGAATTACATCTCAACCTCAGTAAACCTGCTGAATGAGAAAATATAAATTATGTTTTTATTTTCTGTTCTGTGAAGCTGCTTCCAAGCAGCACCATAATTACTCTTATCCATCTTTATATTTTGGCATAGGAGGATAAAAAATTGAGTAAAAACTACAAAAGAAGTGATAAAAAAAAGGATATATTATCCCTTTGCCATATGATAATTATAGAAGTCTCTTGATATTACCATTTATCACGACATAGCATAAAAAATCTGAGCATATTCATCCCTCACCCCCCCCCCCCACCAAAAAAAACCAAACTATTTCACTAATTGGATAGATTAATATGAAAGTAGCATATTCCATGTTTAAAAAATTAAAATGATAAGCTCAAAAGTTCCTAACTTTTTACAATACTGAATGTGGATATTGAAGCATTGTTTTCATCTGCCTGCATAATGCTTCTCCACCTTCTAATTGCTTGAGAAAATAAAGTTAGGACCATGCAATAACCATTTGGTTAATCGTTTACGAAACATCTTTCTCCATCTGGAAAGAATTTCTTTCTCTTCTATGTTATATTATAAAGTTTTTTTTTCCCTGCTTTAACCAAAGTAAATAAGTTGCATGACACATTTCCCAGAACTAAAAATTTCAGCACTATTAAAAATTGAAAACATACCTGTCCTGCTTCATGACTTTGTAAGGCATGAGCGTCAAGCTTGTAATTATGCTGTGGAATCAGCTGAGATGGATCTGGAGAGTGTGGTTGAGAATTCTATTGAAGCAACAAGCCAAGAATATGTAAGAGGAACTAAAGCAAGCAATTCACTTCTTTGAAGGAAAAGTACATCAGAAAGAGGGAAAGAAGATACAGTTTCATAAAAAAGATTTCAGGGGCATCATGACCACTTCAAAATAAGGTTTATTATTTTCATAAGCATGCCGAACACATTATCCATATTGTATTTTCCAATAGAATGTTGAGAATAAGAAGATGATGATGATGGTGGTGGCAATGATGACATTGGAACGTAGACCAAAGTAGATCAACTGCTGGTTGCTGATTGATTCAGAGATCAAATTGAGTCTTTAAAGTACATATGATATCACAGTCTGACAATAAGAAATATACAGAAGACCACTAGTAATTCTAGATACATCACATTAAAATAGTGAACGAACAAAGGTAATGTCTACATTAAAATAGTGAACGAACAAAGGTAATGTCTACATGATTGACCACACAATAGAAAGTATCACAAGTTGAACCGTATGGGTAGTCATCTTTGTATGAAGAGATTGACATAAATGTTTACTTTCTTGTTTTCATGTTTTCCCCATGATCTGAAACCAGAAGGCTTTTAAGATCATCAAACTCTAGCTTGTGTCCTGGTTGCAGAAGCAATATGAATGCAAGTTCTGCAGTCTGATAAAACAAAAACCGATTATTTCCCTTAAAGTCTCTGAGGATGTGGCAGTGGATTCACTGAATTTCTCTACTTTTATGGAGCTTACAAGTTAACTTGAAATGGTAAATCATGTAGCCAAAATGGAGAATCGACAGGGTTAAAAAAATGATTGTTTTATGTGAGAGTAAACTGAGCACCAAATAAAACCATATAGATGATGAAATCTTTGAATAATCTGAAAAATACTATACAAATATTCCAGATGAAGAAAGAGAGACAATTTGCAACAGGCCTCAGTCCAAGATTGCAGCGCAAATGTCATATTTTGTTAGATAGAAATGTGTACTGGAGGAAACATTGTATACATATAGAGAATCTAGAAATTTAATATTTCTAAAGCATCTGCATAGGTGATGTATACCTCAATCTTTCTACTCCACCGAAGTGCACCAGTGCGACCAGCAAAAGCATAAAATGCAAAATGGCGTAAATCAACTGTTCCTGAGTTCTCAGAGGCCTGCAGAAGACTCACAAGGGGCTTCAATACTTTAGAATCTCATTTCAGATAAAGGTCAATTAGACAAAATGTCTATCATCTGTCAAATAAGAAAGATAAACCATTGCACATCATGATGATCCACTTCCCTATTCTCTCTTCTCATGGTTAGGTGAAGAAACTATAGTCACAAATAACATCTCGGAGTTTTAAACGGCGAGTTTATTCTCGGGTATAGTACGGCGAGCTTGAAAAAAGGGGAAAAATACGGTAAACTTTTAAAATTTTTAAAAAACTAAAAATGGGGGAACAATAAAATAAGTGAGAAACTAATAACACAAACATCAAAAGATAAGTAGATTTGCAACAAATAAAAAATATAAAATGAAAAAAGTGAAAAAAAGGGGAACAAAACGCGTTAAAAATGGGTCAAAAAAGCATTTGTTTCGTTTTTAACGTTTTAAAACGCTGTTTTTATAAGTTTTAAATGGCCATTTAATTTATCATATTTTTTTCGAGCTTTTTAAAAAAAAAATGCGTTTTCTGTAACTATTTAACAACAATCATCAGTAAAGACTTAAGTCCTCTTCTAGCTCAAAGAATGAGAAACAACAATCTCATATGAAGAAACTGAGAAAATTTTAGTTCATGCAAAATGCATGACACTAGTTAAGCAGTGATAATGACAGACCCATTATATTTCATGATCCACAAGAACTAGAAGCAGTTAATGACAGATCCATTAAATTTTATGCAGCAGCACCAAAAGTTCTAAGTTCTAAGTTTCTAACCAACAAATATCAGAAGAATGTACATAAACCTACCTCCTTCTCGCTAGCACTTCTTCTATGTGATTCTGTATTCCTTTGAGCAGCCATATCTTCCTCAAACGGGTCCATGTAAATCTACAAGGCAAAGTTGCAATCACATCACCCAATTTGTGGTAAAGGTATTATAAAGCAGTAAAATAAACACAAAAAATAAAGCATCAAAAGCTTTTATTATATGCATTGGAGAAGAAGAATGTCTTCGTGATGATACTCGAAAAAGGAAAAATGAGAAAAAGGAAAAAAAGAAAAAAGCCAAACTTCGACAAGCAACTTTTTAGGAGATCAAGGACAAAGCCGTGAGAAACCACGGCATGCTTTCTGTGTGGTGAGTATAAATCCAAGAACTTAGCAAATGTGCAAACCATAGACATGTTATAAAGTATAAACATAGGAAAAAACTAGAAACCTGTATTGAATCTAGTGACTCTACTTGGACCATTTGGCTTCTGTTTTTCTGAAAAGGAACTAACAGATCATCAAAGAAGATCTAAATAATCGCAAAGACAGCTGCAAGACCTATCAGAAACAACTAAACAACTACCCAAGTCTAGTCAGTAACCTATTTTTCCTCTTCAGAGCCAAATATGCAAATTATTATTTTGCAGTGGCTAAACTAGTGTATCTATCACCCTAGATCAACTGAAAGCTACCACATGTCAGAAAGCCAAAACCAAACCTAGTAGAGAAAGTGGCACTCACTTATGAACTTCACAATGCTAACCACACAATCAAGATTTGGATGTAGTGATATCATATCTTGAACATCAGGTCAAAATGGAAACTTACATTTATTATCATTATGTACATAATATCACTTCAAAAGAAAGAACTATGAATATTTAAAGTTTTAAACCTGGTCAACATGCTTCTTGGACCCATACAAAGGTAATCTAGGACAACCAGGAATCCCTGGATCAGTATGGTAATATTAACCACAAGAAATTGGAGCTATAAAGCTAGCACAGAGAACATATCATTTCGCAAACACAGACGCAAAGTGCTCCACACACAAATGTCGAGCCAACAATCAGGACTATAACTGAATGCTTCCTCCAAGCCTCCAAGGAATGCAAATTACTAAAACACAAAAGAAACTGAAAAGGAAAAGAAATTAAGGAAGAGATGGGTCGAAGAACTGCAACATAAAGCTACATAACTAAGCTCATATGACAAAAACCATCAACAGGAGACATACATGAGATTGCATTTCCATCCTGCCACCAACAATCACCAGTCCTTGATCTCCATGCCTTAGTGTATAATTACTTATCGAAATTGCTACCTCCCTGTGGTGGGAGCCATGAGGAAAATCCTCCTGCCAAGAACACAACAACATTGATGAAGTTAAAAACTGAACATGGCATTTAATGTCAGCATGGAAGCATGTCAAAAAAAATAAAAGGAACATAATACATGTCTGAGGTAGAGACACCTGCATATTCATCTCCCACAGTTTTTCAAGGTTGTGATCGAAACACATGACTGACCATCCAGATGTGACAACTACCAAAACCTGTTTCCTTATTTCTCCATGCTTTTGAACACGATCTATGTAGCCAGTTGCCATAGCTACAGGCCTTCTACCAGATGCAATGCGTATGTTGTTGGGCAAAAGTGAGACCATAGTAAGCAGACGTGCTTCACTAAATCCTTCATGTGATCGTTTGACATAAGGCTCAAGTACCTGATGCAAATCAATGAATTGTCGTTAGAAAGGCCAGCACATCAGGATCTGCTTTATGTTGAGCTACTAGTTTTATTTCATAAAAATGAAAGAAGAGATTCTTTCTAAATTCAGGGTCATAAAATTTCAATTCGATCGACCATGTGCTTCTTCAAGCTAGATCTTCGTGCATGTAGCTTATCACTGCCGAGCAACAACTGCACATTCACATTAACAAATTCAATCCTAACAGAATGATCAAACCAGCTGCAATAGAATCCTCTCACTTGTAGTCCACTAGTGAATAAGTTATACTTATGAAATAAAACAGTTCAACCACTTTCTACAACCAATTAAAGTAGAATGTTTCTCATCCTCCTGACATGCAAATCCCGAACCTATGGCCGATAGATCCAAGTATAGCTGTTACATAAACAGCATCCATGCATATTGACGACATCTCTGCTTCCATTTCAGTATCAGAAATTTCAAAGTGAGTGGTCGTTGAGGTTTCAATTCTTATGCTGTGTCTGTTAGCTTTGCGGAAGTAATTAAACAGTGAGAACAAAGAGTTGCCAAAGTAAACACAAATTCCACATCAGCAAGCTTGCTAATAGGCACGTACTCGCTTAACCGCATGGGCTCATGAACGTTACAGAATGGGGACCAAAAAAATTAACAGAAGAAAGATGTCGTCTCCAAATAAAGGCATACAAGAAAGTAGAAACTAATAAACTCAACGATTCTTACTGCAATTACAAAACCAAGAAACAACGTTCGTGATCTTGTAGAACTCAACGATTACCAATTCACGCTAGCAATTCAGTTATCAAGTATAAACATCATCATCAGGTCGGAAGAATCGCAAACGCTTAGAGTACAACGAGCAAGAACGCTAAGAATACACAAAGAATCTCACGGAGGGGACTAGAAATTAATATCCCACCTGAATCTTCGCATCGTGGGTAGCAACGAGAACTTCCTTCCTACCGTCGCCATTCAGATCAGTCACGATCGGCGGAGGTAGTCGCTCCGATTCATACTTGATTGGGTAGTCATCGGCCAGATGGTACCATGCTTCTCTGAACGAGACATTGCCCTCGTGCTATAAATTTCAAAAAAACTTATAGTCTCAGCAACTCTCAATTGTATACAGAAAACCCCATTACAGAAAAATCGATCAGCAAACGATAAGAGGGGAGGGAGAGAGAGAGAGGGAAAGAGACCTGGATGGAGTAGAAGATGGCGATGGCGGATAGCAGGAGGATACCCAAATCTCTCTTACGCATCTTTAGCTCTCTTGCTCTCTCACCCAAAGGAGAAGAGAGAGAGAGGGAGAGAGAGAGAGAGAGAGCGCGCCTTCTTCGCTCTCGCCGTTCTTTTCGACGCTTTTGTTTCGGTTTCGCCCTCAGAAGGGCGGTAACGCTGGAAAACACCTAAAAGTTAAGCACCACAAATCCGAACGTGCCAACTGTGCCAGGTATATTTGGGTCCACATTTTGTTTTTAATTCTTAAAAACTAAATTTTTCACAAACAATTCAAATAAAGTATCAATATTTACAAGATCATAAATGACAACCTAAAACCAAAAATTAATACACATGCACATGATTTATAAATAAAAATATTTAAATTACATTTTAGAAGAAACATTCTTAGTAAAGATAATTTTAAGTAAAAGGTTCTTCACAATCACATTGTTTTGCTACTCTCTTCACGGTTTCATTCTTCTTTCATGTAAGCTGTAACCGCGAGAGCGAGAGAGAGGATAAGAAATGTGAAATTGTTAAGGACGCGACTTAAAAACTGTAAACTGTAAATTTTTTCAAGAAAATATCTTACTAAGCGTAAAATAGCCATCGTTGATCGTTGAGTATATTTTAATGTTCTTCATTCATAAACCATGTTCTTGCGACTCAGTGATCAACCTGATTCGTTCTGCTTTTATCGCTCAAGATGTCTACCACGACCATGATTGATCTTGAAGGACGTGATCATGACCACGATTATGTCACCCTCTTAAATTCCTCACATCAATGAACAAGTAGAAGAAGTTCTTGCTCCAGCAAGAACTGAGTCAGTCAGTACATGAGGCATCGTGTTCCTGTAACATATCCATCAAGAACCATAGAAATAACGCAACTTTGCTTCAGACTTCTCTTTAAACGTGAGTGCCATACACTTTAAAATTTGTGAAAGTCTACAAGTTATAAGATGTGATCATCTCATGCAGATATTGAAAGAATATGATTCAAGAACAAGTTTATAGGTTTTGAAACATGCACATCATTTTCATTTTCAAATAAGGGGATGCAACTACGCTGCAATTGTGCAATTTTGTTAACTTGCAAGCAAAAGCCATCTGTTTCTCATATCGAGCAATGTCTGAATCAAAACCAGTCGGCTATTCCCTTCAATGGCATCTTTCTAAGAGTGCGCCCAATGCCCAGCTGCTCTACAGGAACAGAAAAATTGAGGGGACTTGACGGGATGGGAAGGGCACTGAGGGTGTTTCGATGAAGGGACAAGTAGAACCGGGAACAGTAAACATACAGCTCCACGGTCGGGCCAATTTGACGTGTCGAGAAGAGTTCAGTGGCTTCTTCCCTCATCATTTAAAAGAAAAAAAAAAGATCACCATGTAAGCATGTTTACCGGGAAAGTGATAAGAAAGTAGTATTCAAAAAGTGATAAGAAAATAGTTTTCAAAAGCATCTTGAACTGTAAATTCCAGATTAAGAGTTCATGCAGAAACAATTGTATGTGTGTATGTATTTCAAGGTGCTTTGACCCGATTTGATGTCATAGAAGTGTTTAACCATGGATTCTTAAATCACTAATAGAAAACTATGATGATCCTTGTTCATCCAACCTTATAAACTCACATCTATAATGCGGGATCCGAAGAAAATAAAGAAAACCCAAGTATGGGTTCTTGGCACAAGGAAAGGTTTCTCTTGGGGAAGACTGCAAGTTAAGCTTTCCATATTGGGATCATGAACATATGGGAGGTCTGTTACGCATGCAATCACACTCATAGTGTTGCATCAACATCAAGGATGATGCATCGATTGAGTGCAGTCTGCAGCTATTGCTGGAATCCAATTCGTTTATTGAAAACCACGACATGTCACAGCACTCCAGTAAGAACAGAAAGATGCCAAAAGCAGGAAATGATTGCACCATGAAGATGATAGTTATACATTCTAACAAGAAAGGGGGAAACAAAAAATGTTAGGGAAGAAAAATGCAATGTAGCAGTACGAATATATCCCGCGCAGTGAGGTACTCTTCAGCATCACTTTCAGGCGATCTTTTGGCCGGAAAATCAGGTCCTGATCTGCAGAGACCTATAATATTCGTTTGAATTACCAATGGATATATTTCATACAGAAAGAAAACCATAAGAACGACTACTTGGTTACACGCAGAAGTAGCTACAGAAGAAGAAAAAGAAGGATGAGTTCTGTATGGAAGGAAACAAGGACGATCCAACAGGGTTTTTGCAGAAAGCAGGTTTGGATGCAACGTAATTGCACAAATGTTAGTGAGATGCGCTCTAGAAAAGACTGTCTGAAAATTCAAGTTCAAGATCTAGCCATCCAGATGTGATCTACAATACTTAGAACTTCAAAATCCATGAGTTTGGATACACGAGTAGGATTTGTACAGACTAAAACTAAGTTCAATTGTTTAAAATTTGTGAAAGTCTACAAGTTATAAGATGTGATCATCTCATGCAGATATTGAAAGAATATGATTCAAGAACAAGTTTATAGGTTTTGAAACATGCACATCATTTTCATTTTCAAATAAGGGGATGCAACTACGCTGCAATTGTGCAATTTTGTTAACTTGCAAGCAAAAGCCATCTGTTTCTCATATCGAGCAATGTCTGAATCAAAACCAGTCGGCTATTCCCTTCAATGGCATCTTTCTAAGCGGCTTTTGGGAAAAACTAATCATATGCATGCGATCTTCATGTCTAAATTGGTGAAAATCGACATAATTCAAAATCATTTTAAAATATTCAAGGATCTCTATAAGCCAAAAAAATCAAGATTGTGACTTCTACACTCTTGAAAATCTAATTTGCATATTACAAAGCATCATTTTCAATTGGATTTTCGATATTTTAGACCTGAACACTGGAAAATAGTTGGATCATGCCAAAAAAAAAAAAGAGTGGCAAATGTTAAAACTATATGTAACTGGTAGGAAGCCAAAAAAATTTGACAGGCTGGCTCTTGACTTTTAAAGTCTCGAAAATTTTGTTTGCACATTAAAAAATAAGCATTATTTTCAAAGAAAGAGAAAGAGAAAAAGAGAAGTGGGTAGGTGTCAAATCCATGGGATCTTAGCTATTGATTTAGTTCCCCGGATGTTGTAGCTCTGAAGGGTGTAGTGTGACCGGTCGGACTGGTGGGCTGATGAAAGTCTGGTTATCAGTTCGATTCTTTTGAGCGCTCCACCTTTGGACTGCAAACAGGGCTAAATGCATAACACTCTGGATGAAAGGTTGTCCCAAAGCGATCCCAAGAAAGGAGACTGACGTCGGCCTCTTCAGGGTATCCCACTCGCCACTGATTGTGTCATATGTACAAAGTAAAACAATGAATATGGTAAGTTTCATCAAAAAGTTAGCCTTCAAAGTTTTTGTCAAAGAAAGCATGAAGCTTGCACATGTACAGTAAATTGTCATTCATGATAGGACATGGGCTGCGTCATTTGTCAAATCTATTCACTCATGTGGAAATGGCCCTACTGTTCACAAACATGGCTTGCAAAAGATACATCGATCGACCAATTTCAATAAATATACAGCTTCTTCATTCCCTGCGAAAGTTGGCCCCCAACCGGGCAAATTTTTACCACTTTGCTCTCAGACATAAGTTTTGCATTTACCAGAGGAACATTAGGTGAGGGAAATCTCATTATATGTACCATTTGCTTACTTTATGTCCATGTTGCAAGCTATAACATAGAGAATGTCTTAAAACATCTCAGAATATAAATGAAGAAAAAACTGATCCTAGATCAATAATATCGCACATTCTTTCAGCATATAATCCCTTCAGCACAATTTATTGGTAGGTGCTGATCATGAGAAAGAAAGCATATAAAACATATACATCTTCAGATGAAAAAGTGGTTTTTTTTTTTATAATTATATCTTTCCTAAGAGTTCTATTCTGTTTGGAGGGACGACCAAAGTTACGATAGGTTGAACCAGCAAGGCCAGGCCTTCGATATGCTTTTATATTGATCATATTAGCCTGTTTATAAAGTTAATATTGCATGATATTTTCGAAGAATAAAGAAAATGGCTCCTTATTAGTTACAAAAAGCTGCCATGTGGCTACTTATATTCGCGGCACATTTCCTAGATCTTGTGTGTCTCCCGCTGCATGTGATGCAACTTTTTCCTTCATAGTTTTTTATCGCAACGGAATCGTGAGAAATTACATATGGTTTTGAAGCACAGATAGACACAAGAAACAAGAAAAGCCTTGCATGATTTTGGTTCATTTTGGAAACTACATCCACTAAGCACAGACGCGAAGTTATATATATATATATATATATATATATATATATATATATATATATATATATATATATACATTTTTTCATGTAAAACTAAATATATAATTAACAAATTTTCAATTGGCGTTGAAATGGGTCTTGTATGGTTAAACTAAACCAAGTCGATTGAGATTCAACATGTAAATTCAAAGTTTCAGATCGACGTGGAGACCCACCCATCCCGGTCTCCGAAACAAAGTACCCAATTCAAGATCCTAATGCTTTGTTTCAGTGGTTTTAATCTTGGACCAGTTTTAGAAATTGCCAGCCAAAAGTATTTTGTAGAGAGAGGGAGGGAACTGAGAAGAAGAAAGGCAGTCAATGATTATAACATTATGAGACATCCCATCGAACCCTACTACAATTGGGTTATCAATGGGTCGAATCCTGACCTCAGCCACTATTGACAAGACCGAACCTCCACCCACCCAAGTGGGTCCAGTAGGCTAATCAAGGTCATATCACTAATACAGCCAAGTTTGGACATTACTCCTACTAGGTTTGGGATGTCCCTGCCCATACGTCCGGATCTCACCCTGGATCCGATTCCATTTGCGGCATTACCTAGCACAGCAGTTTACCGCATGCAAGCCCACAGGATGGGACCAAACCGATCTAATCTGTACCAGAATCTAATTCGGGTAATGTCAATGCAGACCAAACCAGGGTCCGAAACTGTACACCAAAGTTATTTAGGCCGGGTCCGCGCCCAAACTAGTGATACGGCTCAACCGATCAGCTTAGACCAGGAACCAAACTAGGGGGGAGGACCCCTACTCGGACAAGACCCCGTTCTAACACGGCCCCGCTTTTTTAGAAGAGACAAATTAGCCCTATATTACTTGGAAGGATACGTAGTTTAGGAGAGGTTGATTTGATTGTTTTATTCAAAAAACATAACTTACTTTTCTGGTCCACTTAATACAAACATTTAGTGCTTTTATCTTTACAGACACGCACATTTTTGCTTGGAGTTAGGAAGAAGGTAGAGGAATGAAGCTCAGCATGACAGGGTGAAGAGGGCGGTTAGCTAGGCTTCTCTTTACATTGTGGGTGCATGGTTACTTAAAAGGTCATCTGAAAAGGCTAATGGCCGGCCATGGGGACTTGAAGCTAGTCACATGATTGGCATGATTTGACTCAACTCGACTTGGATACGTCACTAGGCTGCAAGCCTAGGCCGGTCCTTGGCTCGGTCTCTGGGTTGACCAAGGTCCCATCACGTTGAATACCACAGAGCCCATGGCTCCGGACAAACTTTCAGCAGCTTGAGTTGACATGCACGCCAAGATTGTGGAAGTGCTTGAGCCAATCATAACTTCAAATCGGCTTCTGATCAGCTAAATACATTTGGTAAGTTTTAATTGGATCTGGTGCAGAGAAAGCCATTAAATAATAGTTCATTATCTGTTCTTATTTGTCCTCAAACTTGTTACACTAGAAAGGGGAGATGTTACACTAGCTACTTGAATTGATCGTGGTTTAAGTCATTTTGTTTTGAATCACAATGAATCAATGGGCATGAGGGGTTGCATGTTATGTCCAATAAATTTGCTTTCAAAGAATGAGATAGATTCATTAAATACTGTAACATGCTGTCATATGAAGCTCCATTTGAGTAGTAAATCTGGACAAGATGTTCTTGATTCTTTTAGCTTAAATATGTATGTGGATGTCCTATATTATACTCCTATCGGCAGTAGTTTTTCCATACACTTCCATTATCAACTTTCCTTTTTATTTATACTTTCCATACGCTTCCTGTTGCTGTTGTCACGACTCGTTTCATGCGTCACTTCCATGTATCTCTTTTGTCCTTCAATAACTATCAAATAGAGCACAATAGCAAGGATATATATATATATATATATATATATATATATATATATATATATATATATATATATATATATATATATATATATATATATATTATGGAGTTATTTTTATTCCTTAGACTCGAAAGATAACGTTAACAAATGCACTTGAGGGGTGGGTCCTGCATTTACACTCCTAAACAGGAGTCTATGGGAAGGGCGACTGGAGTTGCGACTGACACAAGGGAAGGAAAAGTAGGTAGGAAATGTTAGCCCACGGGACTATATTCCTCAAGAGAGAACCCAGACGCAGACTCACACTATATATATGATTTTTTTGAACTTTTTTACTGCCATGAATCCTGAATATGATCCAAAAAAAGTTACAGATTTCAACAGTTTCATGCAAATGACCTTGGAAAACAGTACGAAGAAGAAAAGGGGGAGTAATGAGAAGCAAAAGGAATACTCCCGCTTTCACACATCAGGTCTTGTCAATTTTGTACTTGATGTTGATGGAATTAAGGCCAAAATGCTCAATATTCATGCAAATATGAAAAGGCTCCAAGTAAAGGCATCTTATTTCAGTAAATTTAACAACTGCTCATCTCTTATGCGCATACCACTTATGAGAATCGAACCAATGAACGTAGTCTCTACGAATATGAATGGAGTCCCATGCATGCATTATGTGCCAATATATATATATATATATATACACACACAAAATCTACTTGTTCACAGTGAATGATACTTGCATGTGAGTTGCTAGGGCACTGTTTCACTATTTAGGGCTGTTGAGGAGTCAGGTTTGTGTCAGATCAAGGTTTTTTATATCTACCGAATCGAACCCGGGGGATTCAGGATGCCACGGCCAGATTATGTCGGTCCAAGAAAATGAATCCTGAGTAGACCAATATTTAATTGTTATGATGTGCATGAGATGCTTGGAGTAGCTTGTTATATGGCTCGTAGGGATGTGTATCCTTTATCTGAGTAGATCAGACTAAGCCTCGAATTAATAATTGAATTTTTGAGACCGAATATGAGCTAGACGGAGAAAAGATGTAAATTGGCTCGCGTTAGGGGCGTACAATGAGTCGAACCAACTCAAACGTCGACTTCAATTCACTTGTGTAAGCTTGACTCGAGCAGCTCGAGTTTGCGTTAAAACTCGAGTTATAAACAAGTCGACTTCGAGTTACATAAGCTCAACTCGACTCCTGCCTTATCCGTTTGCTAATCTTGAAAAGTTAATTTTAATTAAGTTTAAAAACTTTTTTATAGTTTTCTATTTTATTTAAAGACAAAAAATATTGGAATCAAATAATACGAGTACTTGAGCTTGAACTTGGACTCGATTTACTGGTTGAGCCAGAGCTCGCCTCATAAAGCTTAATTTGAGCTCGAGCCAAACTCAAGATGGGCAATGTCTGACTCTTGAGCTCAGCTTGCTCGTTGTACAATACCTAGCTCACTATTCACACTTTTTTTTTTTGTGGAGATACCAGTTTGTCAAAACGGAGTTTCTCAAAACCCCGTTTCGACCGTCACCGAAACACGTTTTAAGTGGGGTTTTGTTAGGCAAAACCATTTGCCAAACAACGTTGAAAGTGTCACTCAAACACACCCTTAATTGTGTGTGGACGTCTAGAGAGAGAGAGAGATCGGGCGAGGGCCATTGCAAACTTTCCGAGGTACTAAATTTAAGAAGCATTTGACGGCCCGAAATTTTGATTCAAGAATGAAAATTTCAGAATAATTCCTCTTCAAAATGAAATGGAATCAAAATTCCAAGTTTAAGTTTCCTAATTCTAGAAACAAAACACCCTGTTTGTTTAATAGTTCCACTTTCTTAAAAAAAAGAGCATCTTGATTCTAAAATTCCATGATTCTAGATATATCAAATGCCCTTTTAAAGAAATCAAATCTTAAGTGGCTTCTCAAGATTTTACCCAGCTGACATATGTGATAGTGATACAACACTAGAAAAGTTAAACTTCATGCTTCATAGCTTTGATGAAGACACAACATTTTGTGCCTCACAAATTTCAAACTCTCTCTCTCTCTCTCTCTCTCTCTCTCTATATATATATATATATATATATATATATATATATATATATATATATATATATATATATATATATATATATATATAGAGAGAGAGAGAGAGAGAGAGAGCTTTGGTAGTATTAATTTGTTTAGATTGGTGTGTCTTTCACTAAACATGTCACCCCTATGTTAAAAGCTTGAGAATGAGCGAGTAGGTAACTTTTGGGGGAAGAAATAGCTAGGGAGCTATCCCACCCTCCTTCGTTTCCATTATTCCAACCCAAAAAGCCTCTCCCTCTCCCTCCCCTTATCATTGCCCATCTTGAATTTGGCTTGCATGTGCTCCTCCTTATTTAATATGCCCAAAAACGCCTATTCTCCTCAAATATAATCATGAAAGCAATTGTCATATCAAAAAGAGAGGAAAAAAAAAAGACCCAACAAGAACATAAACATATGCATAAGAGAAAAATAAAAGACCCAATAGAAAAGGAAGTGTGCCTCTAATTAAGAGGCATTGACCCCTAGCTTTCCGTTTGCACACATTGGTCATTTTAAATTCATCTAGGCTGCGTTGGCCACCTTCAAAGAATATATATATATATATATATATATATATAACTGATATTGATAACATATTTCTCACGACAATAATTATGATAATGAAAACTACAGTAGGATTCTTCAACAGTTTTTAAAGTGCGTTGGGCCTACGTGTATGCAGATAAGGTAAGCAATTGAAAATGTAGATCTCTCTCTCTTTCTCTCTCTACTTTCTCATATGAGGACACTGTTCTAATACTGTTTGGGCCATGGAGCATTGCATGTTGCAGCAGAGCTGAGGACGGGAAAAGGGGCCCCATCTAGATTTTCGCTTGTCTCGATGTACGTCCATTTGAAAAGGGAAAGAAAAGAAGGAAGCAAACAAAAGGGAAAGGAAAACGATCGCCCAAGCGAGAAAGCTGCCGCTCCGCTCTCGTTTTCAAAGAACATTAAGAAGAACAACCCTCCAGAGCTTTGATATTGTTGGAAGCCACCTCCATTCGCTGGCCCCTTGAATCATTATTAACGTTAGTCCTCATAAATTAGTTAACACCCACTTTTCCTGTAAAGTTCCTTCAATCCTGCGGCAGTACGATCCATAATCTTTTGTCCACTGCTTGCTGTAATTGCTTGTACATAAGCTTTGGTTTATATACTTCTTATTCAAACCCGCTTTTGACGTGAACTGTGGGGTATATACATATATATAGAGTAAATGTGTGGGGTACCCAATACATATAGAAGGTGCCAACTGTTTAATTTAGCCATATTTAGCCGATTTAGAGAATGGACTATAGAATTGTCTCTTTCCAACATGTGAACGACTTCCAAATGGGTTTCTCAAAATCAGCCGATCTTGATGTTTCACAAAACTTATGCTTCACAAGTTGGATTAAACTTGATTTCTGGTCCATCTTCAAAGCACTACTGTACATTGTACGTATCTGCCGTGATATTGGACCCCAAATCTTAGATGAAATCGAAGGTTACTAAGCTACCAACATGGTGAATTGATGATATCTAAGCATCATATGTGTGTGTGGATGCATGCATGCATGCATGTTAGTGTGGCCAATGAGAAGCAGCCAACGACTGCTTTCAATTAGGCATTAACTACGTTTATAATTAACTTTAGCCTCTATGTACTTCCTGTGAAGAGTTAGTTAACGTCGGGATTGGTGCAGACCTAATCAAGGAGGAGAGAGGGAGAGGAGAGAGAAAGAAAAGCGAGGAGAGAGAAAGAAGAAAAAAAAAAGAGATGGGAGAGGAGTCAACCTGTGGCTGCACAGGGCTCGAGAATATCAGACAGGGACACAAAAATCCTGACTAGGCCACATCACAGGCCAATGCCAGCCCATCCCCCCTCCTTCCCACACTAATCCCGCTGCTTGCTTTAGTTTACTACGTGAAATTATTTATTACTTATTACTTTATTACGCCGGAAAAAAGTTCATCTGCAGGAAAATGGGTCGCAACGTGCCGTAAATAAAGCAGTAGAAAAAGTAACCATGATTGAGTTTTTCTTTGTTTTGTTTTTCACCTTTTCTTTTCATATTTTATGCGCGTTCCTTTACCGATTGCTGTCGAGGCACAAGCCGCAAGCAATAAGAGGCGGACGCGAGTCCCAAGCCGGCCGTATGGCCTCCGCCTTCTTCTTTATACGGCCAACAAGCATTGCAGCACAGGTCTACACTCTACCGTCTCTTTAATTATCAGCAGATGAATTGAGTAATGACAGTGATTCCTATTAAATTATGAAACGAGATTGAAGTGTATTACAATGTTTGCAGAGAGTGTTAAACTGATGAAGGGTTTATGTGAATGGAGACCAGAGCATGCATTTTGCCGGTGGTGTTGTAGTATTCGGAAAAATGAGGAGAAAAGAACAGCACATGACATGGAGTGGGCCAGAGGCAAATGGCATCGCGTTGTGTCTCGGGAAGAACAGACAAGCCGCTCGGATCATGGCTTCGAATGCACTGAAGGAGATAAACAAAGGGATTGTAATTTGCATCACTGAACGTAATGATATAATTTGGCATATTTTAACTCGTGAGCTTTAAAAACAAATGCAGAAAGCTCTGACGCTCCTGAATCATAGCTTAACTCTTTACTCTTACGCTTGCAGAGACTCATTCTTTAGCAGAAATCATTCGTCAGGCCAATGTTATGGCTTCTAGAAGCTAGAGAGAGATGGAGAGAGAGAGAGGTGGTAATATTTATTTCACTGGACGGCTTTGAAGGTGAAAAGGGGGGGAAGAGTCCAGTTGGTGAGCGTTGTTTTTTCTGTTTATGGGGAAGTGTTTGGTTGAGTTGCTACCAACTCTTACCTGAAAGTGCAGCTGACAAAGATGACAAGGGAATGACATGAGTAATTCCTTCTTCTGTGAATGAATAACCAAGACAATCATCAGTCACTCAGGTCATAGAAGACTAGGGAACATATATAGCTTCCTTTCCTCTCTCTCTCTCTAGTTTTTTTACTTTATTTTATGAATTTATCACCAATGGGTTCTTCGAATTTTGTCTAAAAAGATTTGAAAAACTCTTTGGATCTTGGATTTTGGGGACACAGAGATGCTACCAACTTGGCAATGACCTAAATTGACTCCTAAATTTGACTGCCCTAGGACATGACATGATCTCTGTAATCATGGAAAACGCTCTTTCAGACAGAGAACAAAGACCCAGTTCTTAGGGCCTACAGGGAGGCTCTCTCGACAACTGGATGTTTTGGCTTATGAGGCTCACAAGTTGAATTCTGCCATGAGCTGGAAGCTGCGATCCATAAATTTCGGCATGCATGTTGAGGAAATTCACCGCGTGGTCTCTTTTTTCTTTAATAAAAAAAATACAACAGTAACAGTAGTAATTTACAACAACTGTAAAAGCAAGAACCTGCCCAAAATTCCAAGCTTCAAAATTTTATTCGCAGTAATCAGACTTGACTTCTTGGTTCCCAGTTGGAAATAGCTGGGTCGATCTTAATTCAAGCCCTTTCAACGTCACTTGCTTTGGAATTTGATGTTTTAAACAAAATAAACACTACCAAGGCAAGCATATGTGCTTCGATTACATCATGAACATTATTAGCGGGATGATTTCTCTAGTTCTGTTGGGAAATGGGACGTGCACATAGGCTTGCAAGATAGATTGCAGCTAGAAGCTTAATTCTAGATATATAATATACAAAAAGTTGCTAAGAAGCGGGTTGGGACTTTTGTGCCTAAAATTTTACACAATATTAGATGTGAGAAACTAGACTTTCAAAGTCATGCGTTACAATTCACTCTCCAATTCACTCTCCTTAAATCATATGTGCCAGCACATGTGGGTTTCTAGGACCATGTTCAACCTGTTCTGGTACAATTGTAACAACCTGATTCACTCTTCCACTGAACTCGTGCGCCTGATCTATAGATCAATATCAAACAGAAGTCAGTCAAACATTTGAATTTAACTTTCATCAATATTTGGCTCTACTATATATCAAACTAAAAAGACTACATTTTTTCCTCAAACTTGGTTAGGAGTCCCTCAAATATTTGTTCGTATGCCACCTTCATCACTAATGTCGAAAAGCTAAATATATAGCACAAGTGTTCGATGCGTTGAAGCGAATGCGAGCCAATCTCCTAAAGCCAACTTGTCACGCTCACACAAGAAATTTTCTTGTTTGTTTGTGACAGAACAATCGAAACTATGGGAAAAAAAAAAAGGAGACTCGAGGGTTTTACCAACCAGAGTACAAGCCATGACTACCAAGTGCTTGCCAATGATGAGATTCTTTTTCTTTTAACTACGGAGGAAAAAGTCACGGAAAAACGGGGGCAGGCTGTTTGAGCGGAAATCATAAGGTTTGCACGAACAACTAAAGAAGAGAAAAGAGGCACGAATAAAGATTCAAAGAAGGGAAGAAATTGATCAAAAATAATCGGAAACAAAATGACATGCGCATGGGAAAATCGAAGGGGAAAAGAAAAAGTTTGGTTTTCCGTCATTTCATCCAAAAGTAGAGCAGTTCGCTAAAAGAAATACCATGTAGCGTGAATCAAGGGCAAAACCATGGAAAATTTTTCAGTACGTGGGGTCAAAAGTACGTTAGGCACTTCAGCCCCAACATGACGATGCTGCCACCGGAGGCAGCCCGAAATTCCCGACCCGACCAACCGCCAAGACCCGCACCCGAAGGGTATTTACGTAATCGAACGATGGCAGGGGTAGTAACGTCCTACTGGGGAAAAAAAAAAGTAGTGCGATACCAACGTCAGTACGGTTATCCGTCGCCGATCTCAAAAAAAACACTTGAAATGACGAAAAGGGGCGCCGCTTCGTCCCGGAAATTACGAAAACGTCACTGCCGCGGAGGGGGCGCCGATCCGTTTAGAGATCCCGTTTGCTTGCGGCCTGAAAAACGCAAAATAAGGCGCGGCGAGGCGGTTTTGTATTTTGTAATGTATGAATCTGATGAGAACAACTCAAGTGGTTCGAGGGGAAAGGAAAAAAACGCGTTCTCTGTTTATGGTTATCTTTGAAGAAGGGTGATCTTTGCTTTTCTTTGGTCTTTTTTTTTTTAATATCACATGAACGTTGGTGGATTTGGAGGAAGCGAGCGAAGAGAGAGAAAGCGGGTTTTCCGGCGACAGGACGAATGA
The DNA here is from genome assembly GCA_011799765.1 of Nymphaea thermarum. Classification (NCBI taxonomy): domain Eukaryota; kingdom Viridiplantae; phylum Streptophyta; class Magnoliopsida; order Nymphaeales; family Nymphaeaceae; genus Nymphaea; species Nymphaea thermarum. The sequence goes on along the minus strand of JAANDH010000002.1, from coordinate 341,411 downwards.
GAAAAAGGTGGTGGGGTGACACGTGGAGAGACTAGGCCCCTCGGATCTGCCATGAGAGAACTATCATGAGACGAGATTCAAGATTGGCAAGAGAGAGAGAGGGAGTGATACGATCTCACTCCGTCTCAATCAGGGAGGGAAAAGGGAGTGGGTGTATGTAAGACAGTGGAAGAGAGAGGGAGTTTTTCTATCTTTGCTTTTTGTGGAGTTCAGAGAGACTTAAATTGGGAGTGCAGAGAATTGCTCTTTAGATGGGCGGCGCTGCAGGACTGCGAAAAATTCCGTGATTTAATGCTCCCCAAAAAACTCCACAGAGAGAAAGAGAGAGGGAGAGAGAGGGAGACCCATCATAGAATTTAGGGTTCTTTTCCAAACTCCCACCTTGCTCAATTCTCCTGGGTTTTTGAGGGTTCTGGTTGAGGGAGTGGTAGGGTTCTTGGTATGAGTAAAAGATAAAGAGATAACAGAGAATAGACGCAGGGAAAAAGAGAGAGAGAGAGAGAGAAGAGAGGAAGAGATGAGGAGGAAAGAGTACTACTATGTAGGGAGAGCAGGCCAACCGAAGAGAGAGGGATGGGGAGAGAATTGAGCTCTCCACCAACGCCTTCTGATCCCTCTTGTCCATGGCAGGGAGCTCCTGAGAGGAAAGAAGACAGGTGGGAATCATGGTGAATACTTGTCAGGACTGCGGGAACCAAGCCAAGAAGGACTGCGCCCACATGCGATGCCGGACGTGCTGCAAGAGCCGAGGCTTCCAATGCCAGACCCACGTCAAAAGTACTTGGGTGCCTGCCGCCAAGCGCAGGGAGAGGCAGCAGCAGCTCGCCGTCGCCGCAGCCGCTGCTCAACAGCATCGCCACCACCACCACCATCAGCAGCGCCAACACCAGCAGCTCATCGATAAGCCACGGAGGCTCACACCAGGTACTCCACAAAAGCTCGGATAGAAAAAAAATAAAGGGAGGAGCCAAAAATCCTGGGTACCTAGCTTGGATCTATTGCGTGATTCTCACGAATTTGATGGCTTCTCTTTTAGTCCCATCCCAACTTTGGGGTTTTCGTCCTTGTCCAGTTGCATAAGATGGCTTCTCCATTCTCTTCTCCTTCTGCTTCTCTCTCTCAGTTTCTTCCCTTCTAATATGGCTTTTTCTTGAGCCCTTCTGACATGGGTTTTCATTCCTTTTCAGGTTTTTCTTTTCTTTTTTTTTTTTCTTTCTTTTTTTTTTTTCTTACACGGGTTTCCATTTCTTCTCCGGGGAGGGCCTAGCTCCATAGTTCATAATATTATTCAACTATTCACTCACATTCTAATATTGGTCTTCCAATGCAGCCCTTTTTTTCCGATTCTTTTTTTTTTTTCTGCTTCTTTCACCTGGGGTTTCGTTTTTCCTTCGAGTTTTACGAAATGGTCTTGATTATTTTTTTATATTTTGGCCCATGATTGTCAAAATTGTTTGGCTTGCCTCAGCGTATGATATCTGTTCATCGTTTACACATCCTCGTTCCTTTCCAGTCCCGATCTATAATATCTTTTGGTTTTCTTTGCCTTCTTTTTCTTGTTGAGCATGGATTGATGCCAAAATTGTTGTGGGTTTTAATATCTGGTGGGTGGTGGGTGACTTTCTCTATCTTTGTACTTTGGTTACATGAAGGGAGTTTGCCTGCAGAGGTGAGCGCTCCTGCCGTGTTCAGGTGCGTGAGAGTGAGTGCAATGGAGGAGGGGGAGGATCAGTTTGCTTATCAGACTGCTGTGAGCATCGGCGGCCATGTCTTCAAGGGTATCCTCTATGATCAAGGTCCGGATGCCGATACGCATTACCATCAGATGGGTTCTATAGAGAACATTGTTAACACCACCACTTCTACGACCGCCGTTATTGATCCTTCATCCCTGTACCCGCATCCCCTTAATGTTTTCATGGCAGGTACGCAAGACCCTCACCACAGATTCTGAGATGAACCTGTCTTGGAAATTACCTTTCCTTTATCTTGCATCTGCCATATTCCAAACCCTCAAAATCTCTTATTCCAGAACTCTCTCTCTCTCGCTCTCGGTGAGAATGTACAACATGTGGTTGTTGGCAAGACAAAACTTGTCTGGAGAAGAGGTAGCGAACGCTTGCTTGCAGAGATTGAGTAGTGCAGTCATTCCCATTTCCAACTCTACAAGTTAAAAGATTATCAATATCTTTCGTTCTTTCTTTCTTCCTTCCTTCCATTCTCATCTTACGTCATTTACTGCGAACTGAACTAACGAAGCAGCTCTCTACATTCCAACTAGTCTTTTGCGTTTTTGATGTCTGCGATTCGCTTGAGTGCTTTTTTCCATTTCCATCTTGTTGAGAATTGGAAGAGTTAATTGCATTGGCAGCAGTTGAAGCGGGATATCAACTAATCGCAGGCTCTGTTTGCTCTTTTCGGCACCAAGAAAAGAATGATGCATTAATCATGATAAGCGCTGCCGTTCTGATTCTGATTCTGTTAAACATACGAAATAAAGGAATTAGCTCAAATGGATGCCTTAAATGGTTCTGGATTTCTAAGCCCCTAATAATAGTACCTTCTTCGTGGAGTATAGATCAAATAATAGCAGTCTGCGTTTGTCTGTATGAGAGAGAGAGAGAGAGAGAGAGAGAGAGAGAGAGAGAGAGAGTGAGGGAGAGAGAGAGAGCATCTGTGTGTGTGTGTGTGTGTGTGTGTGTGTGTGTGTGTGTGTGCACGCACACATGTGCGTTCATGCATGCATGTGAACTTCACGTGTTCATATTTAGCCTTTATTATATGCATATTTTTCAACAAGTGCAATGTTTTGTCTCAAAATTTTAGGTATTTTCGAAAAGGTTATTTTATTTAATAATCTATGCACTTTGTGCTTATGTGTTTGTCAGGTCGTGTATGTTTTGTCGTGTACAGGAAATGCAAGTAATCTCTATTCATGTACGTTCTTCAACATCAAATTCACATATTTCTTCACAGAACCATTGGCATCAATGTGCAGGCTCACATGTCGCGGCCACTGACAATGAATACCCACATGCATGGATTCAAGGGCTTATTGCAAAAAAATAAGCGAGCAAAAGAACAGGAAGAAACATCACGTATATAACTTATATAATCTAAGCAAAGAATATTGAATAATGGTGGAAAACCATAGAACATGTATAGTATGCTCTCGACATTCACGTACATTTTGCCCTCGCCATCTTCCACTTCTTTCACCATTAAACAATTGCTTGCTCTCTCTCTCAAGAAAAAAAGATTTTTCTATAATTCAATATGCCAATTAAACTAAAGCTGCAGACCAATGGAACTTACCTAGTCGGGTCCTCTTCTTACCAATAAAAAAGTCTACTCTCTCTCTCTAAAAATGCATAATTTGATATTCCAATTAGAATATACATACAGACGAACATAGAAATGTGTGTATGGGGATCGATAATATCTAGATTCCGTCTGATGTTTCCATTTATGAGCTTAATTATATAAACCCACAAGCCAACCAAAGAAAACCATGACCGAGGCAAGAAAGTGCTCGATTGGCAGAACTTTTACAGATATGAATGATTGATGTCCCTCATTACCATGACTGTGTATCTCGAGGACAAAGCCATGACTTCGACTCGCTGGTTTCTTGGTCGTCTAGCTTACCAGCGAGAGTTTTGTTTTGTTCTTTTTCCTTCAAACCAAATTTTATTCTTGTTCAACAAGCCATCTCAAATTGCCTCTCATGATCCTATCTTCTTTTGATGGCGCTATATGTTACCTGTTTCATTCACAGGCAAAAGCCGACTGTTAGATTTCTCGGTAGGTGTATAGATCTTATATAGCATCTACATGTCCGTATCACAACTCATGTAATTTGCCCCTTCTTCGCATCCCAGAATTTTATGTGAACATGGTTGCCGGCCTTGTCTTTTCCTCTTATATACCACTACGTGCATGGTCCGTCAGCATCGGATTTCAGCTGGCTCATGGTGCCTTCATTTCATATCGTTGAGCTTTAATTTCTTTTGTGGGAAGGCGAGGCTTACTGATAAAGCTTCATGAAACTGAAGCATTTATGTAGCTATATGTTACAGTTCCATCTCCATTAAGGAGAAGACCAACAGTGAACAAGAAAGGAAGGAAAAGAAAACATGAATTCTTGATGGCATTCTTTCAATTGTAAGTTGATGAGTTGGTGCAACCAGAAGGAACAGGATCATGGCTATTGGCTTGTGATATGCACCTTCCATTTTCTCTCGTTTGTCTAGACTGATGGTGAAATGGACGTTCGGATAGCTTATTATTTCTGAAAGGAACTGAAAAGGTTCCATCCTTCTTTCCTTAATTGTCTTCTCTTCCTTACCGCTATTGCCATGATCCGGAGCACGGTTTATAGCCTGTTCGTTAGAAATGTTTACAAAAGGAAATTATTTTCTGAATTGTTTTTCTCCCGTAATCAGTTCTGAGTTCTCAAAGAGAAGTCCCGCAGAAAGATTTAGATCAAGGCAATGATATTCTTCTGTCATGCACATTCTTTGCCAAAATGACGTACGCATCTATTGTATACGACATGAAACAAGAGAAGATAATATTCGTTTTTCCTTGGATCGATAGGCAAAAGATATCTGAGATTCTATAGGTCGATGTGTCATTCTGAACTCGCCAAATTATATATTGAAGACGACAGACTATATGCTGGGGGTACAGAATGCACCTAGAGCTGGTATTTGAACAAGCAAACGTATAGTTTCTGCACTCTGTACATGCTCATCATCAGAACAAGCTTTGGTTAATTAAGTAGACTGTTAAAATATACATTTGAACTAATGACGCCCCATTAACTTGGTTACATTGACTTGGTTACATTCATCAATCGTCCCGATCACTCCCTAGTTAAGAGTCTCGAAAGTTCCGAATTTCCTGAAACTAGATCTACATCCAGTATGAAAATTCATAAATTATGGCAGTGGGGAGTCTTTATTTCGAAAGGTGCTGAGAAAAACTGGCAGTTCTGCACAATGGGACCAGCATACAGTGGAGAATTTGATCTTCATGGTCACAACCAGTTTGAATTAAATGAATTCATTTTCCGCGCAAAACTTAGAAAAAGCTTACGGTAGCAAAAGATATGCATCGATAAGGAAAGAACTTCATAGAAAAGGAAGCTCATTATAATGAACCAGGAAAAGGAACATTTTCAAAAGATAGCGAAAGTGAGCCACTTGCATACATAAATTCCATTAATCTAAATCAAAGAATCGCTTACGATGGAAACTTCTCATATTTCTCTTAAAGTTCGGTGGGGGGATGGTGCAATGAATGAATGTGCAGAAGGAATGAAGTCGCTTGTTTGCATGGTTCAGTTTTCTGAGCATAGACCTTGACACCTAATTCTTAATGGCGACTGAGCTGCGTGGCCGTGACTGGTTGCTTTCACTCTTTTATGTCATCCTATGGCTTCTCCTCTCTTGGGATCCCGCTTCATCTTGAAATAACGACTTCACCATCTATTCCTCGTCGCGTCATTTTCCGGAAAAGAGGAGACCCTGTTTGGTTCCCTTCTCATTTATCTGCAGACACGGACTAACTGATTAAAATATATATCTATCTAGATTCATGGAAGAAGAGTCTGTGATGCATGCGGACGAAGGTTTCACGTTGAGGAGATTGTAAATTTGTTTCTTTCGAGATGATTGCGCAGTACGTCGGTGGCTGCATCTGTACTCGAAGAACTTCCCTTCTTTCCTCTTTTCTTTGCCATTGAAAAGAGAATTAATGCAGAGCATTATGAGATGTTCATGGAGCCACTTACGTGAACAGATCCATGGCAGGTTTCTCACAGAAGGCTTTATTCAGTAGACACAAACAGAACACTCTCTGTCCCTTCTCTCATTGTAGTTTTGCCTTTAATGCGGTGCATGCCAGAGAAAGAAGCGCTGGATGGACGTGGACACGAGATGCCCTAACAGGCAAAAGAACCGAAGAGTTTCAATGCCATTACCCGATCGACCCACGTTCAGATTGCTATTCCAGTAGCAGCAGGTTGTCTGCAACTTGCTTCTGCTGGTGCTGTTCGATGGCTTTTCTGAGCCAGAAATACTTCGAGTTCTAGCTACCAAGGAAAGAGACCGCAGGGAAGAGGTGGGAGACCCAAGATTGGGAATGCACACATTATTGATCCTCGATACCCGTTGGATAAAATTTGCATTTTTTATGAGACTACCGTCAGACCACTTTAACCTTACCGACAGTTATTTCCTCAACATTTATCTGGACAACATTTCTCTGGACTCAGTAGCAAAGTTGATGTTCATTGCCAGGGTTGCATTTGAACATGATGATCGATGAAAGATCCAAGATCTTTGGGTTAACTAAATTTAGTTCAGTACTTATTTATTAAATAAACAATGATAAAAGCGGAGCCATTCCCGAAATCTGCTAAGATAGACAGACAGAAATCACGCATTCAATTATTGAAACTAAGAACAAGTTTATTAGATCCCCAAGAAAAGTTTTAGAAGAAATCGTAGCTACACATGTCTTCCCCATAATGACTAGAGATGTACATAGGATATGATCACCATCTAATTCACTGAGATCAAATATACGTATACTTTGCTTATGATATACATGCAGTGTCCAAAAACTAAGCGACAGAACAATTTTGTGAAGCCTGATATATGCATTATGCATATACCAGTACATGTAGAAGGCCAAAAACTTCGCTAGGGGACGTGACGCTTGTCTTATATGTAGGCTCATTACCAACCGATATCTTCGAGTCATGTGACATTAGAGATATTGGCGTACTCTACTATTCCAATTCTAACGTACGAATTGAATCACAGGTCGTTCCCATGTAACACTGCCACTATTCTTCGTGTGCGACGTATATGATTGCACAGTTTTTTTGCAAGAGTACGCTTCGGTTTCAGATCTGGCTTAGTTGGATTCTGTATTTTATTTTGTTTTAATTGGATTCGATGTCTGATTCTGGAAAACGTGATCTTCTTCAACTAATTAACTTATATATACATGCCAGTTCCAGGGCCAGTTTGGACTTCGATCGGTCAGGGAACAGATTTAATTTTATTTCGTCGTTTTAGTTCTGGTTAGGTCCTTCATCCGGCAAGCAATGCTGCTATGGAATTTAAATCATTAAATATTATGTTTGTCATTACGTATTTAGAAGAAGAATGTATTCTGAATCAATGAACAAATTCAGATATTTTGGTCGACAAGATTAAGAATAGTTGTGCAAGTACTGCTGATCATGTCATTCAAACTATTTTGGCATTTCTACAGTTATTCATTAATTGCACCGGCTTATTCAACTAATTTACTGGGGGGAAAACTAGAGATCTTTTGTCATCAAGATTTAAGAGGGTGTTTGATAACATCAGATTTGAGATCTTCAGGATTTCAAGACTATGGATTTAATATCAGACCCACCCTCAATGCAAAGAAATAAAATAAGGATCATAAACATGGATCTTATGATATAAGATCTTTAGTTTGATGAATTATGGATTAGCAAACATACTTCAGATTCAAAAGGGAGTTACCTTGAAGGATGGAGAACCTAGCAAGGTGCACCCAGGCCGGACCTACACCGGAATCTTACTGTTAGTCTTACAACAAGTGCATGCCCTCATCACAATACCATCAGATCTAGAGATGGAGAGATGTCGACGGCCGGCTTTTCACTTTCTTCTCCTTTTCCTTGTAAACTTTTTCAAGCACGGCCGTCCATCACGGTGGTGAACAGGATCCAAGGCCGTTGGATTAGTTTTCTGTCCTGAGATTCCTTGGACCTGATCCGGCGCGTGAAAAGACATCTTTTCCAATAATATATATGTATATAAAGCTTTGACAAGATTGAATGAATATAATTCATAGCGCCTTTTATTAGCATCAATTATGATGCTAGATTCCATAGTAATTCGTATTCAGAGCAAGGGTGGTCCTAACATTGGTTGATTCCAGCAGGTTGTAAATTTTTTCTGCAACCTGTCTATGTCTAGACCATTAGCTTGTGTCTCATGCAACTTTTAATCTGATAAAAAGTGTTTGCTGCGACGCCCTAGTGCGATTCATGATCTCATGTAGGTGGGGATGGCTGCAATTGGGTCCAATCTGGAGTGGGCATTTTGTTATTTTTTGGCTGTATTGGATCCGATTCTGACCCAACTCCCAATGCACTTAACTGCCTCGGATCTGAATTATTTTGATCCGTAGTTCTAGACGTGTGCCTTGCCATAAATTCCTTCTGAGCATGGGAGACAAAAACTTCCAGAGAATTGAAGTTGGAGGAATTGTGTCAGCTGTTTTAGTAATGAGGGTATTGATGCAGTGTGGCAGATTCTTGATCGAAGAGCCAGAAGTTGCAAGGCACAGGTTTGGAATACAGAACATAAAATGTTCTTCTTCCCAACCTGCTGGCAAGAACTATATTGATCTAATAGCTAGATCTTTGAGAAGCTAACAAAGGAAACAAACGCAGAGTTCGGGTCGTGACTGAAACTCAGCATGCAGCTGGTACCATGAAACCAGCTACGGCCTGTATATGTTTTTGCTCCGGCAGAAAACTAGAGCGAGAGAGTTCTCTGTTCATATTTTATTGGTCTGATTCTGGTTTTGGATCTTCTTTTTTTCTTTTTCTTTTTCTTTGTGAAATTATGCAGGAAAACAAATGATCTGTTCTTCAGTTTTCAGATGTGAACTCCTGCTCTTCAATATTCATTTTTGGCAGGTTCCAGAATTTTCTGGAAAGAACAGATGTGTCTGGATCCAAGTCCTGCTTTTGGAATCCATAGTTAGTATACGTAGATATGGAGATCGATAGACAGGAAAGCAAGAACGTTTATCTATCGAGGAAACGTCATTATACACATAAATTAAGTGGGGTTTAGACAGACGTTTATAAGTAGCACTAGCACAGTGCACGGAGCACCTTGAGTATCGAACTGCGACTTCTTTGACAGGTCTAGGCTGTATCGGAGCCAGAAAAATTCGTTGGAGGGGCACTTGTTTAAAACTATTCAAATATGGTTGAGTACTTATATATGTATAACAATAAACGTTTAAGATTTTCATTTAAAAATAAAGAACTTTTAAGAGACTGGCTGCCCACACTACGCCACTGGGTCTAGGTCCGATCTCTTTGCATAAGAGAACATACATTATTTCCCGTAAAGGGCGGGATGACATATCGTAAATCCCATGAATGGTGGGATTGTGGCGCAACGGAGGGTGATAGGTGATTAGACTCCATTTTGAAATCCCGTGACATTAATTTTCGGGTAATAGACTCTATTTTAAAATTTCGTGACATTAATTTACGGGTGATAGGTGATTAGACTCCATTCAAAATCCCGTGACATTAACTTTCTGTGCTGCAAGCTGAAGCACAACAAAGCTGTCACTTCAAAGCACCGAAAGGGATAAAGGAAAGGAAAGAGATGCAGGTAAGGGTGTGAGCTTTATAAAAATTTCTCCTCCTCACCAGGTCATGAATTCAAGGAATGGTAGGTCACCTTTTTACTAATCTGGCATAATAACTATGACATATAAGGAAGAGTAGAGTAGCGGCCACTATATTGTCAAGTCCAAGAAAAATATTTTAACATGGATAATTGTATTCATTACATCCCTATATGTTCCTACAAGTTCTCTCATCTATCAAAAGATGATACAATGTGACATATGTGTGTTGATCCCTGCATTGGCATTTGCGAGCCTTAATAATTCCTCAAGCGATGTTAAAGAATGAAGAGGATAAAAATAGAGACATACGAGCGTGATTCGAACTAGGATTTCCTCTCTTTCCTCATTTGACATCATGAAAATGTAATTGAATAACCCACAAAGAATATTTATTCATGACATGTGATACGGCTAACGTACTGTATATACTCGTTTCAATAAAGAACATCGATTCAACAAAAGAAAAATCAATGACATAACAATTAATGGATATAAGAAAAGATGTTAACGCATCTATTTTTCACTTGTAAACATGATACTCGAGTTATAAGATAAGTTCCTAAGTTGCAAAGCAGCCTCGGATTTATGGACAAAGTTAGGAAATGTAGCTTCGACTTTTGGAAATCGCTAGGGATGTCTATAAACAAATATTCAGATTCGAATTTGAATATAAATAAAGAAAGTCAATGCAAATTTGAATCCAATATATGATTTATAATTTGAATCTGATTTAATGTTCATGTTCGAATTCATTTTAAATCAAATTTGACCGACTTTGCGAGCATTAGATATATAATATTTGTTTGTATGTTTAAATCTAATTTTGATCGAATGTCATTTCTTAAATAAGTTTGAATCCAATTCGGTTTCTTAATTAAATATTAAAATGTTTTTTCGTATATTTTTTGGGTTCAATCGGTATTTATTCAAATCTATGACTTCGACTTCCCATCCCATTAAAAAAAATCTAAATCGGTTCGGAATCGGGAAAAATTTCCCGTCCCCCTTAGACCCAGTTGCTGGTCCCCAAGCAGTGACTGCGAGTGGGTCTGCCTTGATCCAGCAGCGGCAAGTTAGCCAGCGTGTTGGACCGCTTCCCAGCGCCATGCGAGTCGGAGGGGCTCTGCGCACGCTCCAGCACCGCCTCCGGTCGTCGTCTTCCTCCTTTCCCCCGCAACTCCCGCCCCCTTCCTTCCTCCCTCTCTTTCGTACTGCCGCTAGCTCCGCCAGGCGAACTCCTCACGTGCCGGCGGCCCCCGCTTTCCCGGTCGCGGACCTCCTTGTGAGGGCAGGCTTTCCGGCGGAGTTCCTCGCCGATTTCACGGCAAAGAACCCCTATGTCCTATCCCTCGATCCCTCTGGGTGCGAGAAATGCGTGTCGAAACTGTTCTCGTTTGGCTTGTCCCGCGAATCGCTCGCTTCGGTCCTCTTCTCGAATCCTGGGGTTTTGGAACCGCGGCGTTTGGGCAAGATCGAGGCCGTGTTTGCTGTGGTGGAGGACTTCGACAACTCCTCTGCCATCATGCGAAAGGTTTTGGAGTTCTCAGGAAGACTGTCGATGGAACCTTGCGACGTACGCGAGAACATCGGCTTCCTTCGCTCTTGCGGGATCAGCGAGTTCCTGATTCCGCATCTTCTTGAGGAATCGCCATGGTTGGTTTTCCTGGACCGACGGTTGGAGTTGGAGCCAGGCGCGGGGATTATGAGGGACGTGGGAATGCGAAGCGAGACTATAACCAGGATTTTGATCGATTTCCCTCAATTATTCAAATTGGGGGCAAGGCAGATTGCGTCAAGGGTCAATTATTTGAAGGGTATTGGATTTAAAGCTGAGGAAATCGATTCTATTGTTGGCGCTTTTCCAGAGATTCTGAAATTTGGGGTGGAGGATCGGTTGAAGCCTCTAATTTCGGAGCTGAGGGATTTGGGTTTTGGTTTTCTCGAGATTAAGAAGGCAGCCATCGAAGATCCACGAATTTTCCAGATTGAAGCTGGGGGAGAATTGAGTAGGTGCGTGAATTTGTTGAAAAATTTGAAATGTAGATTGCCAATCAAGGAGCAGATTCTTGACAATGGCGTGCTGAGAGCTAGCGTTGAGGTGAAATTGAGAATTGATTGCCTTTGCCGAAGTGGGCTGAGCCACAGAGATGCGTTCAAGTTGTTGTGGAGAGAGCCTAGGATTATCATTTATGATTTAGAAGATGTACAGAAAAAGATTAATTTTCTGACAGACGAAATTGGGGACCCGATCAACGTCCTGGTCGAAGTTCCGGAGTATTTGGGTGTTAATCTTGAGAGGCAGATTATTCCTAGATACAAGGTCGTTCAGTGGCTGAGGTCACAGGGTGGGCTTGGCATTGAGGTGGGATTGAAAGATCTGGTGAAGTCTAGCAGGCACAAGTTTTACAATTTCTTTGTCAAACCGTATCCGGAATGCGAAAGGATCTTTGGGAAAATGAACAGGGAGACGGTTCCGAGGAGCAGGCCGGCGGTTGAACTATCCCAATTGCTTAAGCCTCAAAAGTATAAGGAATGTGAGAAGGACTCTGAAAACATAAAGATGTTTATGAAATCTTTGGTTTAGTTCTCTCGGGAAGATTCTTAAGGGAGTTCGATCAGTTTTCTCACAGTAGCACTTCCACCTTCACATCTGTAGGGCCATGAGATGGTAAGATAATTCAAAGATAAGATGAGATAGTCATGGAGACTTGAGAGCAAGGAAACGAGAAAAGGCAGAAGGAGAAAAAGGAGGAGCGATGTCAATTTGGAGTTATGGTGGTTGGAGCAAATATACTTCACTCATTATGATGTTATGTACAGATAAATATAGTTCCTCCTGGACTGAAGCGATGCTCGATCTAGCTTATCATAATGATCCGGAGAGCAGTTAACCTATGCTTAATGAAGTCAGCCTTAATCAGCGACATCCTTCTAATTTCAAAGTTGACATTCTCGGATTCGTTGACTGATGCCGAACTGCAGACCTGTCTAATGCTTCCAGTTACATATTCTGAACAGCATGTTTCTTCAATTCTCGACGTGGTTGGGTTCATGACCTTTTATCGAAGCAATTTCTGAAGGAAACAAGCACTGGGGGCTTCTAGTGGAGGTCTGTATGGTGGGGAAGGTCAGAAAGAGCGAGAGAGAGAGAGAGGCCCCTCTTGAAGGCTGGGGACTTGTATTTTCAGATGTACTGACTGTTACAAGTCATATGGAGACAGCGAACTCATCAAAGTTGTACACTCCTCTGTTCTAATAGTGGATTTCTTGCTTTTCCTTTCCCTGTGGCTGTTTGCTTTTACTTTTGCCGTTCGTGTTTCTGCAGCATGATGTCATTTATGCTACTGGGGTAATAGATTAAGTGTTTCCGTCTTTGCATTTTCAAGACGATTATCTTTTCACTATATGGAGTTTTGATCTTCCCATCATCGAAGCTTGGAGTGACTGAGCTTTTAAGTAGCCTCAAGGCAAATTCTCTTCCTTGTTGATCTTCTTAGAAAGTTCAATCCCAATCAAGTGAGTGGTATCTGTAGGACCACGACCACCTTTATTTTAGTTGCTGCGATGGCATTTGTCTTCTCCTACTTATAATTCATGTCCGTATTTCTGCAGGGAATCCAATGAATCTCCATTATTTGTTCTTCCTAAGGCTGATATCATACTTTCATCTTCTCTTTTAGAGCATAAAGGATATTCCTGATGGGTTTTGAATTTGACATCCTCAAATAGTACAATGAGATTATGATTTAGGAATTCCCTGCCGTGCCTTGTTGGTTCTGAATATATATCGTCAGCTAAGGGTTTGTTGGCCACTACGGTGCAGATAACTTCTGAGAGTGGAATCCACATCAGTAACCTTTTCGGAAGTGGAAACTCCTGAAAAAGTATCGGGAAGTGGAAAACGTGAAAAGGTGGCTATTTTCCGTCGTTGATACTCCTTGGTTCTTGTTTTCATTGTGATGGTAGCAAATGAGGAAGATGGAGTTATGCCTACTTCCAAACTGTAGTTTTGACTTTTTCCCGGTTTTGTATTCCCAATTAGAGATAGGTCCACAAATGCTTATCATTGTTAGCGGCTATTCTAAACCTTGACTAGTTTTGCAGAGTTTCTCAGTCTTAGCTAGATATAGCATTTGCATCTCCCCATGTTACCAGCTGGTTTAATACGTATTTAGGTTCTCCTTGGTCATGGAAAAATTTTGAATCCATTTGAAATTGATCTCAAATTAAACCAAATGTCTGTCTTTAGCATTGGTATTATATGTTAACCCATAGTAATAATGTTTAAATTACTGTTTCTTATGTGGTGTTTTGGCTGTGTTTATCTCTTTTATTGTATCTTTGGTAGCTTCTGTATGATATTTTTTTTCTTGGGAACAGAGAAACCACTCACAGTCGGTCGAAAAAGATCGCCCAAAAGGAGAAAAAGCACTCACAGGGTGAGTGGCCTTGTTATGTTGGTTTGACTTGTGGTACCTACAATGCTTCCCCAACAGTATCAAACACTGTAGGTTGAAGGCCCTTCTCAGACAAGTATCCCCAAACCCTGTCCTAGAAGAATCCACAGATCAGGGGTTAAAAACTCATGAACAAGGCACCTCTTTAACCGTGCCAACTGCTAGGCTTCTATGCATGATTTCCATAATTGCTGAAATAGGTAAAATTTCTGAAGTTGCTCAAATAGGCATTGATCTCTGATCTGTTGGAAGGAACACTTTCCTGCCCAATCAGTCGGCTTAGATAAATTAATTCCAATTGGCCCAAGGCAGCATTTGATCAATCGTGGCGGCGACTGACCGATCCATTTTAGTTCAGATCAGTTGATTACTTAGATCTGATGTCCAAAAGACAAAAAGAAGAGAAGCCCAGTATAAAACCCACCAATGAAGTATGGACATATGATCGTCGTATCGCAACAGAAGCCTATTTAAGCATCTCCCTTGTATTGGTTTATGTCACACCCCTTGTGTCCCTATCCAAAGTCTGCTTTTTATTAAACTGGAAGTGTCTGTATTGTTATACAAGTAAAGGAATATCATGTATTGCTGCAGGTAAATCCAATGTGTATTAAAATAAGAGATAAATATGACTCAAGATATGTCATGTTACTGGTTTCTTATCCCAGCGTGGGTGTGGGTTGATGTAGATAGAGAAGAAAAGCTGAAGGGGCTAAACTCGCTTCTGTCTTTAATCGAAGACAGCTAAACACACCGGAGGTCAAGTGAGAACGGGCTCTGATGAAGGGCCAAAGACCCTCACACCATATGCAGCCTATTAAGATTCAAGAATGCTCATGACCAAGCAAATGCCATCACGGGAAAGAGAATTTTTCACGGCTTAAAGTGCAATGCAATTGACAGTAAGGAATTGAGCGTTATATCGCTGAGAGTGGTGAGCATATGATATCATTTAGAATGGCACGGGCACACGAGGGATGCCATTGGAACTTTTTCTTGCTGCGGAACAGATTGTCTGACCCGTGTCGGCAAAGAACAAGTTTCATCCTTTGATAATAAATCCCTTAATGCGTGTGCTAATGGTGGTGAGGCGTGTCTTGGATACAGACGTTTGATCGTTCAAACATGGCGCAAGTTGTCTGGCGACACTATTCACAATTTTAACAAAAACTGTACAATTTCTCCTTGTTTTCTGTCGTGCGACGAAGGACACAAGGTAGAGCTTCGTGCGCCCGGCTTTCAAATCCAAACACGCCTTGGACATCAAAGACGTTCTGTCGGTGAGGCGACAAAAGGCGCGACAGATTGACAACGCGTGGCCATGTGTCCCCCAAGTTGGGAGTAAAATTTCTTCAGCGAAAACAGAAAAATGAACCGCTGCAACTTGCGTCTTTGTGGGAGAGTAAATTTTTAGAAGACAGTAACCAAAAAAGAAGTGCAAGTATCTCCCATGGTTGGTCGTCTGGTTTTATTGGTTGATCTGCACAACTTGTTTTTGAACAAAGCTTCAATTTGGTGAAGTTTTCTTTTCGCCGTGTATTTGAAAAGAACAAAATGATGCACCATTTCGCAGAAAAACGTCGGAAATATTAACACGAACAAGCCAACTCAGAGCCACCAATAAAGCGTGTATGAGCAACCAAGTTGGCTTTGGACTTTCCCCCGCATTGATTGTCACCGACAACTTCGAGCTTTATTTGAATACCATCGATTTGTTATTGTTTAGCAACATAGTAGATTTCATAATTTTTTTATTTTACAAACCTATAGGAGACTATTCATTTGATATATTTAGCAAATTGATAGATGTTCATAAGGGAACAACATATTGATGTCCAACGATATACCATGTCGCTTTGTCGGTATTCACAATATGTGCACCCTATGCAGCCAAGCTGCATAATTTTGGATACTAATGATCATCAGTGTAAATGGATTTTGGATACTAATGATCATCAGTGTAGATGGTGAACCAATCTACAGGCTCCTGGAAATGGCTTACATCTGAACCATGTGACTTGAACATATCCTTCATAGATTTTATTAAATCACATTCACCTCTAATGAGTGACAGATTATACTGGGAACGCCAGAAGGGGTGGATGGGATGCCCAGTTTATTTAGATGCTTGCTATCTGTGACTGGAATCAATTAAATAAACTGCGATCTTGGAAAACAAGATGTTTGAAACATAAGCTTCAATCTGAGGCAATTAGGCAAATATCTGTCTAAGTATGACCAGACAGCATCCATAATTTCGCCTCACGGCACG
Source organism: Nymphaea thermarum (assembly GCA_011799765.1). Classification (NCBI taxonomy): domain Eukaryota; kingdom Viridiplantae; phylum Streptophyta; class Magnoliopsida; order Nymphaeales; family Nymphaeaceae; genus Nymphaea; species Nymphaea thermarum. The sequence goes on along the minus strand of JAANDH010000002.1, from coordinate 325,211 downwards.
AAAAACATTATAGAGCTGTGGTTTCCTCACATTAACAATGCATAGAACTGTCGGCACGCCTGTGAATGTAGAAATTTTCGTGTCACATGCGCGTGTTTGCATGTTCATGTTCGCACAGTTAAACAGCAGTAGACATTTGGCCTCCGAGGCCATAGATTGGGTAATGGGACCAGATAAATTATCAAAGATGATCACTTGATTTATATGCATCAAAACACATTGCCATTAATAGGCAAGGGTGCCAATACTTAACCCAGATACAGTCCTCCGGGTTATTCTCCCAAAAATTTAGGAGATGCAAAGGAATTGTCTCCTTTAACAACACTACCTTAGACAGGATGTGGAACCATTTCCAGAAACATTGGCATCAATTCTCGTAGAAGTCCCATGAGACATGTCGAATAAATCAGCAGACATATTACAGGAAAAAATGACCAACTTGCCAAAAGCCTACTTCGCACTTGGAAAAAGAAATCCAACTATGATCCCATCAAGTTCTTCAACGGCATGTCCAAGAAGAAATATGGTGGTTATTCTTCTTACGCGTCGGAATCATGCTTCCTCTAAATTAGATGACAAGAAGAAAAAAATTCAGAAAACAAAGATGAAAAGACCAACTCAAACAAATTTCTTTGATTAATTATCTCGTATCCTGACCTTGTTATTCCTTATGAATATAATCTGAAAAGACTTCTTATTTCCATGATTAGCTTGACTAATGAAAGCACTTGAAGAACCGAAGCAACTGTTCTTTATCTCGAACAAAGAACAGAAGCACTTTCCAAGATCTGCAGAAAGGGGTATTGACAACGACGACCAAAAAGACGACTACATTTCTGAGACTTTTCTATCTTGTAGCATCTGGCGAAAATGGAACTCTTCCACAGAGACAGGACATCAATATGATCGAAATTCACATCTCAAATAGTACAAAGCTGCATTCACAACTACCCAAATCTCCATTAACAACAAAACCATCCAAAGTACTAACTTCATAAATCAAACCAAAAAATCAATTCATATCACGCAGATCCACAACAGATGAAGGTACATGGATAAAAAGAATCGAGTTCACACCATGAGCTCTATGTATAAAGTTAACCAGGCACAGTACGCTTCCTTTCTTACAACAAAGCAGTAATGCCGCTAATCACCAGAAGGGAAGAAAGCAAGACTCCACCGCCCACAAGCCTAGATGTAGGTGCTGCTGAGGGTGAGGCAGTTGCAGGGGATGAATTTGGAGAACCACTTGTAGAAGACACCGACGACGAAGGTGAGATATCTGATACATTAGTGTCTGGAGCTGGAGCAGGGGCGGGCGCTGGAGGAGGGGCGGCGCCAAAGATTGCCTCAGGCAACAGCACTCCACCAACTTGGTATACAGCAACCGGGTAGGTCGACAGAACGGCGCTGCCAATCTTGGTGGTAGTCCAGCCGCTGTAGACGTGAATGGTGCCAGAGTCATCTGTGAAATTCAGAGCAAATGGTCCTCCTGCAAATGTGGCAACAGGGCTAAGTTTGCTCAAGTTCCGGAAGTCGGCCAGGCTATAGAATTTGGGTAGTGAATGAAAAAGAAGCAAGTTTTTAAGCTGATCCTGTGTGAGGTTTGAAAGAGAAGGTTTTTTAAGGGAGGAGAATGCATCATCAGTAGGGACAAAGATTGTAACTCCCTGGTGACTGTCATTTGCTTGGTGTTGCAAGGTCTCAATCACTTTGGTGGATTCAAGGTAGCTTAGAAACTGGTGGTATGGACCAGTGACAGTGAGCAAGTCTGTAAGGTTCACAGCGAAGGGAGCAGGGGCAGGAGCAGGGGATGGAGGAGGAGGTTTTGTTGCACCATAGGCCGCTGAACCGGTCATTAGAATCATAATGGCAACCTTCAGAAACATAGCGCCCTCCATCCTCAGATCCCTGAGAGGAGACATCACACAAACAAAAAAAACAAAGAAAGAAACTAGCCTCGTCAGATCCGACTCCAAATCTGAGTTTACACAGCAGAAAAATTTGTGTTCAACAGTTCTAACCATGTAAAGTGTAGAAAGAAAAAGAAGAAAACTGTACCAATGTATTACTCGTTGAAACCCTAAACTACCAGATCTATTTCTGCTTTCAGCCATTCACAAATAGAAGCAAGATTCCTCAACAGAAAACTACATCAAGATGGCTTACTAAAGCTAAGAAACCAAAAAAACGAACCAAGATTCTTCAAGAGCTGGATGTCCTTTCCCACATTCATAAAACGCTGTCTGTTTCTACAAAAGTATGGGGTTCCTACCTCAACAACTTGGTTTTTGCTCCAATGGCATAATGTCGAAGAATACTACCCAATGCTCGAGGGAGAAAAAACACAGAGGTGCTGGGGAAATAAACAAAGAACCAAAAACAAATATCTTCATGAAAATCCCATTCTTCAGCTACAGAGTTACTCCTAAACATTCATGAGAAATGCATTCACCCAAAAACTCAACACATCCAAGTGACTACAGTGTTACTCACTCTATTCTCAGAAACTCAGCAGTAGATCAAAAGAGCAAGTTGCAGCACTAGTTGCAGAGACAGAGAAACGCACCTTTGAGAGAGAGGGAGAGAGATGCAGTCGGTCGATTAGGTCAAGGGTAACATGGAAGGGTTTTAATGAAGATTATATAGGAAAGGTAGGCATGTGATTTAAGAGTATGTGATGCGGAAAAGTTCTGGTGCCAGCCGGTGGGGGTCGGTATGAGGGGGACTTTTGCTTGTGCGAATGACTTTCCAACTCCTTTTCCGTCTTTTATCAAGGAGAAACGAGATCAGATCTGGTCGCTTCGTGAATATATTTTCAATTGAACTTACATCCTTACTGTCAGTTGAATTCATCCGAGCTCCGATCATTTACGTGCAGACGGTGGAGATCACCTGAAAGACATTATTAAGGCTCATAATAGCTGCCATCTATCGTTCCAAGATGGAAAAAGAAACACTACATATCAAACTCCTTTTACACAACCTCTTGCCTAAATTGTAAACTCAGTTTCAATTTTGCAGCAAGTGATTTGCTTGTTTCAAAAAGTAAATCATCTCGCACTAATTATTATCAATCTCCCAACTGCACCTTTCTCGTTCTTTTAGTCTTGATCAAAACAACGGCCCAAGATTGAACCACTACATCAAAAAGCCATTTTGAGTCTCTTAACTCGTTATAGAAGGATTGTATCTGAGTCTGTACCAAAGCAATGGCTTGAGAGTTAGGGTTAAGTTCATGAAGTGGGTCCCTGAGGATTGGTGTGAAAAGAGTTGCATTTGGTGGCAGATAGAAGGCAGTAATTTGAGTTAGCAATTCAGGTAAGCCGTCAAAATCGCCGGTGTTCCAATTCTTTAGTCATCGTTTTGGAATTACAAGCTGGCCTGTTCCTTCCAACCAACCTGGTAACCCAATTGAAGAAATGATGATGTTCTTGTCCCCTTCCTCAACTTTGTTCCTTTTCCTCTACATTCTTTCTGTTCATTGTCGGTCGCCATTGCCATCCTTGCATTGCCAACTAAGAGATGTGAAAATCTTGCGAACACGTGATGCTGAAACTTTATTATTCAAGAATTTCTTTCTGTTTTAATATATGTTTCAAGGATGGTGTGCTCCTTTATATTTGGTGAGAGGTAGCTGTTGTGTCGATTTTTAACCCTTTTCTTCTTCCAGATGGGCGTGAATCCACCCACTCCTCTTCAAGGCGTGCAAGCTCCAAATTAATAACACTGGGAAGCTGCAATATGTAGGACTCCTGGCTGAAATGCTATACTTTAAAAGAGTGTTTGGATTACATCTTTTAAAATTTTGGTTTTGTGAAAACCAATTTTTTTTTAAAACTCTAGTTTTGTAAACTTGGTTTGGATGTTTAGATGACGAGTGGAAAACTTGGTTTCAAAGCAGTTTTGCCTGAAAAACATGGGGGCAGGCAAGTTTTTCAAGCCCATTATGGAACCAAGTTTTGCCAAAACTGGATTTTAACTAAACCAAGTTTTAATGTCATTCAACTTTCTTAAAATTGTGTTTTGGGGCAAAACCAGGTTTTATCTCTTAGAAACTTGGTTTTAGGGTGTCATCCAAACACTCCTTAAAACTAGTTCATGTATCTCAACTCATCACTTTCTCTTGTCCTTTTTTTTTAATACCTTTGTGATTCCAAAGAAACCCTGGGGCCAAGAGACTGTTATCATTGGCTCAACAACATAAAACTCCACACCAATGCCATGGTCTTTGAAGCTGGCAATTGCTTAGACTTGTTTAGAGGGTTGCTACATTTGAGAATAAAAAGATAAAGTCAACTTTATAAATGTAATATAATAGAAGTTTAGTCTCGTACCTTAAATCATGAAAGATCCTAGGGGACTTATAGGTTATGTTTGATTAAATCTTAGGTCTGCATTGATTTAGATCTACGGTTTTGTGGTCCAAAACCCCCCTCCTCTTTTCCCTTTTCCCCCAATAGGATCTCAAATCCACTCTTTTTACATTATAGCGTGCATTTAATATCCATGTTAGGGGTCGATAAAACTGTGGATTTCAATTATCATGGATTTTAGATCTCCTCAAATCTATGTGGATAATCAAATGCCTTCAAATCAAATTGAGGCAAAAGGGTCACACCTTATCAGTTGGGACTCTTTGCAAACCAAAGATGGAGGGTGGAGGTGGTCTTTGGCGCCTGGCGGATGTCAATAGGGCTAACTTCTGTTTTCTTGGGGTTAAAGCAATCACACGGATTCTCTCTGAGCTGATCTCGTCAAGGCCAAATATGTAGTCAAAAAAATTTGTGGCATTATAAACTCAGTTGGAGTGAATCTATCTTATGAAAGAGGTTGATCAAATGTTGGCAGCTAATTGAATCTCAAGTTCATTGGAGAGTCAATAATGGCTCAAGAGTCAAATTTTGGCGTAACCAGTGGAATGGTGTCATCATCTCTAATATGATCTTACATGCTCATTGGCGCCCAGTTCATGATACCATAAATTGCACTTTTGAGTAGTTAGTTGCTGATCATGACACCTATGTCCAATTGTTCCTTGATTCTATGAGTATTCCGATGCAACTTTCGTTGCTTGATAATAGTCGGCAGGACTGTGGCTCTCGTCCGATGTCACACCACCATATCTGGGACGTGTTGCAAGCTAGCAGTCCCATTCAGCAATGGAGGAATTTCATTTGGAAAGTTGGAGCCCTTTTCCATGCTACATGGACAACCTTCTTGGCAGTTGAAGGTGGCTCCATGTTGATGCAATAGCCCAAAAGTGTGGTCTCCACCTTGCTTTCAAATGTTATATATGCAAAAAGGCTTAGGAAGATATTAATCATGTTTTCCTTTATTGCAAAGAAACCAAAAGCCAGTGGGAGTTAGCTATTAGAAAGTTTGGTCAGAGCAATTTTCAGCCAACAACTGCCAAGGATGCTCTTGTCTAGTGGACTTCTGGCAAATTTAAAAACAAGATCATTTTTAAGTGCTGGAAAAATTTGCTACACGCAATCCTTTGGCATATATGAAAATGGTGCAACAGCTGCAAGCATGAGGAAAAACCTGTTATGAGCTCTAGTGGTATGGCACGATGGAGTTACTGAAGTGATTTTATTATCTCTGGAGACTGGAAGCAAAGTGATAGACAAGCTATCCAAACATGGTTAGAGGTAGGGTTACCTTGGGGCCGTTGGAAGTGGGAACATGAAACTTCTTATAATATCCACATTGCATTGCATCTTAACATGGACAGCAGCTCTAGTTAGGGAGAGTAGTGGGTGTTACATCTTTGGCATCACTTGCTGCAGTGACGGAAGTAGAGCTACTGAAGGGTGGCTACTTAGGCAATGCCTACTAGCAGTTCAGGAAATCGATAGGTGTGTTGGCATCGTTAAGGTGATTTGTAACAATGAGTGTTTCATCAATCGCTGCTGCAAATGCATGAGAATAGATTCTGTACATCAAGTTTTGGGTGGCCCCGTAAGTCGATTGCAAAACAATCTGGTTTTATTAGAGATGACCCCATAGCTTAGGTGTTTCATCTACCCAAAAGAGCGGACAATGCCACTGCAAAATATCGGATCGGCCTTCTACAGAGAGGCCATACAAGGACATTTTGTAAATGTTTAGGATCGCACCGATCCCATTTTTTATGTAAGTACTCTCTCATTTTTTTGTCAAAAAATTCAGGGGAAACCCCAGCATCAGTTCTGGAAAGAAAACGATCTCGTGTGAGAGTGGAGGAGGTTATTACAGTGCAAAAGTTATTTATTCATATAGCTTATATTCCAAGGCTCACCGACGAGTTCAGTCCTGCGAGGTCTTTTTAATTTTAATGTTGTAAAAATTGGTCAATTACAATCGAATTGGTTGTTAAAAGTTTTCTTATTCAAATTATTTTGATATTTTTTTCATTTATTTTAAAGAAGCATAATAATAATAATAATAATCCAATTCATAACCGGGCCGCTTCTTTAAATATTCCATATTTTTACAACACTGGTTTATGATTACTTTAGAACCGGTTTAGCTCGTCTTACTATTTGCAATTTTGCTGATGTCGTTCCTATCATTGATTTCTAGAAGTTTCTCCGCATCTGTCGTATTAATACGACAGGCGGAGCGCCAGATTCCCCATACGTAAGAACCTTGTCTTCTTCTCATCAAGAGAAAACCTCGCGGGCCGGGCCATTCGACAGGCTTCCTCTTCCAGCAGCGAACTTCGAGGATGCAGCGCCAACCACCATCTCCTGAAAATTAGGTAACTTCATAAGAAAGCTCAAAGCTCAAGGTAGAGGATGACAAAAGTTGGGCTTCGTTCAGGATACTGCTCTTCTTCGACGTCACCCTTCATAAATCCTCCAGACAACCTGCTCTCGAGCAGCAGTAGTATTTGAATGTCATACTACAAACTTGGCGTTTTCGAATCGAAAAACCAGCTTTTTAAAATGGATGCATAATATGACAGGTGATCAATTTTAAGACTCCACTTACAGCAAATCAGGCTGTCTCCAACCCATACTTGAGATTCACATCTGAATCTCGTTTGCACCAATCAATGTAAAATGAGATTTGCCATAGAACTTGAAGCTTAAATCATGACATGACTATTTTTATACATACTTTGTAATGCTACTTACAATCACAAAGGAGCTATCAGTATGATCTCCATAAAAATGATCCACCTAACCAAATATGAAAAGTCTTTGTGTGTTTAGAAACAGAGAGAGAGATAGACAGAGAGCATAAACAGTCTCATAACATTTCATTAAGACCTCCCACAAGCTGTTATGAAGGCAGAGAGTGTCAAAGGGTAGAACTAGCAAGAGATTTAGAAGACAGATAATGTACCAAAAATTACTCACAGTAGGTTCAAGCCCCTTGAGAAGAGAAGCAACACTGCATCAGATTCCTTTGCCAAGTCGCCTAGTGTCCACCTTCATGCAGTCCCAAAATAAGCGTTCAACTGTCTCTTCTTCATTGAGGCATAGCTCTCAGCGGCTTGAAAATTAGAAGCCCGACCTCTTTAACGTGTCTCGTGTTTGGATCTTTCTCTGCATGAGCCAAGCCAGCATTATTATAGTTTCTTTAATTTGGCCAAAACGAGAAAGAGACCAAAAGTTCTAGACCAATTCCCCAAACAAGAACAATGAAGGAGTGCCTCAATGTGGCAACCCCATTATATTAAAAGCTCCCCAAAATAAAATTTATCTCAAAAACTCATTCTATTCTTGATGCTTGCTAGCTGGTGAGAGACAATTAAACTCATTCCGTTGTTAACAAAATCATGTGCGTTCTTGTTGGCAAGAGACATCATTAATTCCTAATGCTCATGGGATTTTTTCCTTCTTGGACGCAAATTTATTGGCAGAGCATCACATTCCAAGTCTCCTTTCTCTATGTTCCATGGAATAACATAACTCAAAGCATGGTGGTTGTTCTTGGAAACCAAGCCAAATTTTTTTCACGACTGGGCACCAAAACATAGGCAATGACTAGCTTTTCAATTTCCCTGGAAAACGTTGTAAGTGTTTGTTATAAAAGCTACCCATTTATTGCCAGTCTCCCCTCTTAATCCGGTTCGAATTTTTCAACCCATTTTCGCTTTTAATCAAGTCTTCTTCTTTGCAGATTGTATGATCTCATATGATATGCTGTATTGGTTTATACAATGTATGAATTTATTAACCCTTTAGACTCAAACCTTAACCCTTTCTCGCTTTGGAACGATGTAGCCAGGATACCTCAAGTTCATCACGGTTAACTTTTTGCCATGGTTTCTCGAACTTCGAATGAGCTTCATTTGGTTATGCTATACCAAGCACTTATAAATTTTAATTTAATATCATTAACTATAATTTCCCCAAAATATTTTAAAAATTGAATGATGCGTTAATGTCTACCCCGAATAAGCAAACGTGCTGAAACAAAATTAGGTACGTTCAAAAGAAAATCTCATAGACATTAATTTCTAATTTACTCTCAGTGTTAATACAAAGCACATGCACGGGAAAAACTTGACATAAATGGTAATTTATTCATTCAAAAAACAGGTTTGATCTCATCAAGTATAGATAATTGCTGCAATGACAGATCGGGGAGTGGTCTAGGAGGGTTGGATTAAAAGCTAGGAACCGATCAGCTATGGATCTTCATAAGGTCTGTGTTTAGATCTTCATAAGGTCTGTGTTTGATCAAATTCCATTTTGGCCCGTTCCATTGTTGAGATCGGATGGCATAATACTTTCATTTCTTCCAATCATCCAAGTTGCGAGATCCAAAGGGATTGGTTTTAGTGGGATAAGCCACATAGCAGTAAGGCAAGCCAAGGATTTAGTACAAGTCATGAGCTCAAACCTGGCTCTAGCTCCGCGATGCTTATCTGAGTAAAGATTCTTACTTCTTAGAGTCCAAGGAGACTTCATCTCAGAGTTTTTCACCATTGAGAACGCTAGCATAGGCGTAGCAAGTTAAACCAGCGAAGTTCTCTGCAATCAAAAAAGAACAAGAGAATCCACAGCTGCCGATTTGTATCAGGAAATCCTTTTCACATCTGAGTGAGCAGCCGGTGTGTGGGTGTGTGTTTGTGTAAGAGAAAGAGAGAGAGAGAGAGAGAGAGATTTATTATGATGAGGGCTATTTCAGTTTCCTATTACAAAGTTAGGAGAATCATGCTATTTCCACTTGGTGCTAATCATGCATGCAGTGGCCAAAGAAGCATGCAGCGAGATCATGTGATCTGTGATCATGGCCAAAGCACTTCCCAGCGCTTTCCAACATGCCCATGGGGTGAATTCAAGTTATTCATGTGAGCAAAGCACAGTGCTACAAACTCAAAGAGCCCACAGTTTGAGTTTTGGAGATCACTCACTAGTCGCCACATTTTCTGCCTAGTCCTCCGAAGCTTTTAGAGTTTGAACATGATTCATGGCGGCACACCACATTAGCCCCCAAAAACAGGCCTTACATATATTTGTTGCTACTTGCTTATCCAAAGGAAAAGAAAGCATGTAGCTCCATCTTCTAACACACGCCTATGGAAGGTGTTGGATTGTGATGGACTAAACTAATAAGGGGCAGCTACATTCAAGTCAACTTGGGTTCGACTCGAGCTCGACTTGTAGTAGGTAAAAGATATCTGGAAAGAAGCCGCCGATATTTTTCAAGATTTGGTCTTTCCGGTGGCAGGGCCGGTGAAGCCTACCCGGAGAAATTTAGTCTGTAAATGCTTTCAGGGTTGGGGGCGAGGGGGAGAAGTTTGGCAGGACCACTCGATCTTCTTTGTTGACATTTACAATAAAGGCGCTTAGCTTTCGTTGGAATGAGAAAGATTGCTTAATTTTATGAAAGAAAAAGGGTTTTTCACCATGCCATCAAGAGCTTTTTCTGGATACTGTCCCCCCAAGTCGTCTGACTCCTACTTCTCGATCGGAGTCCGAGTAAAGAGGTGGCGCCCTTGTCGTTCAAGGGAAGAGAACGGTATTCGATCGCTTTCACCATCCTATAAAAAAGCGTAAAAGAAAGAGTCCCGGCTACACCAGGCCAAGCCCTCAAAAACAATTGCTAAAAAAAACATAAAATAAGAAAGAGGAAGGGTTGGTAACGGTCACCGATCAAGCGGCCTCGCCTCTAAACAGCGACGATTTTCCTCCCTCTTCATTCGTTTCTAAAATTTCAGGCCTCCATGTAGTTTTTCTATTTATTACACACAAAAAAAAAAAAAACAAATGCAGGTGAAGATACACAGTTGCCCTTCAATATAAGTTACTTTTGCTGTTTTGCCCCTTCCGGGGTTCAGGGTAATACGAATTATACAAAAAAAAATCGACCTGGTAAAAAGAAAAATAAATAGTAACCGAGGAAAGGGGTAAAAAAGAATGGCTGGTAACAGATCTAACTGCCCGATCGGAGGCCTCGTGTGCAGATATCCGACGGTGAGGGCGCGTCCCAAGAAGCCGTCCGCTTCCGCATCGACTCGAAGTTCTCAACGCACTGGGAGACGTTCATCGCCGCGATCCGACGTCTCCAAGCGGCCAGCCTCTTCCCGGCGGCCCGGTCGAACTCCCGCTCCCAGCCCTTCCCCCACGGCCCACTGGCGTCGCACAGAGCCGCCGAGCCGCGCGACCCGTCCGTCCAGCTCCACCCTCTGTCCAGGTTCCCGAGCACGTCCGCCGCGCACGCCCCCCTGCAGACGGCCTTGCACGGCCTGCACTTGGCCCCGCTCAGCGGCCCCTCGCTGCTCACTGCCGCCACCGGGACGCCGTAGCGCACCGGCGGGAAAGCGTACTGGCGGTCGCTCAGGACGCAGAAGGGCACGCGCCGCTCCACGAACCGGACCTTGCGCGTCTTCAGCTGCGCTTTGAACGCCGACTCGGAGTTGAGCTGCTGGTACCCCGCCTTGAAGAGTTCCGGGATCAACGAAAGCCGGGACAGGGCAACCCGGGACGTGTTCAGGTCCCCCACCCCGTAGCGATCGTTGAGGCCCCCGTACCGCGACCCGCTGGGAACCACGTACTTCCCCGGAACGAAGTTATTCGGGGAGATGGGCGCGGACCAGAAGCCGTCGACTCGGGTACGAACGATCCAATCGTACTTGAACCCGTTCTCCTCCTGGTGCTTCTCGATCATGGTCAGGCAGCCCTCCACGAGGTTGAAGTACTGAAGCAGACCCTGCGAAACCGAGACGAGACGTTTAGGTCAGGCCGGATCCCAAACCGGTGTCAACAGAACCTATAAGGCTATAACCAACAGACCGACTCAAAACCGAGACCGTACTCCGTCCCCAACCTTTCGTCGCTTTCCAAAAGTTGGGTGGGGACGGACGGAAAGAGATGGCCTTTTCCAGAGGACGAAAATGACTAGAACGCCCTCAAATCATTTACGCTTTTTCCTTATCCCGATCAAAATTGGAGGTCGTTTTTGGTCATTGCGGCACACGAGAGCGTCAGCACGACAGGCTGCCTCCTAAATACCGAAACGCCCTTCAGCCCGCATAAAGAATGGGGGCAGTTTCGTAATTCAGGAGCCTTGGCGTTTTGCTCCTTTCACCCTGCAGAAACGGCCACGTCACTCCCCGGTTGGCGCCTTAATTTCCCGTTCCGACTCTGGCGACTTGAAATTCCGAGTCGATACAGAGTCGGGGAAAAGGAGGGAAGGTTGACGCCCACGCTAGCAGCAGCACGAATGACGAAAATGCCCCCGGGGCTGGAAAGAACGAAAACGGAACGGAGCCGGCAGAGAGAGAGAGAGAGAGAGAGAGAGGGGTTTGTGATGTTATACCTGCAGGCCTTTGGGGGAGTTGCTGGAGGTGAGGACGCGCTTCTGGAAGTGGTCCTCGGGTATGGGTTTCGGGTCGAAGATCTTCACTGCAGCGATCCGAGGGGCGGCCTTGAGGAGGGACAGCTTGTAGGCGTCCCTGTCGAGCGGGCTGTGCAGGAACAGATCCGAGTTGTTGAAGGCGCCTACGACCCGCTCCAGAAGCGACGGCCCCGTGAGCTCGAACCGTCTCGCCCCGCCCACCAGGCAGATCGCAACCCGAGACGCCTCGATCCTCCGCCTCTTCGCCCCCTCCGCCTCCGCGCTCCTCTTAGGATTCACGGCGGACGGCGCCCGCGAGACCGGGAAGGAGTAGAAGGAGAGGGATCTGAGAGGGGATAAGGGAGGGGCGTAGAAGTGGAGGACGGAGAGGATGAGGATGAGGGAGAGGGGCATGAGGATCAGGATGACGGTCCGGTAGTTGATGTCGACGGCCGTCCATCTCCACACGGCGAGGGCCGACGTGGGGGGGGTCGAGCTCGTCGACTGCTGCTGCTGCTGCTGCTGCTTCATGGGTATCCCTTCCTTCTCCTCCTTCTGATCGCCTTCCTCCGGAACGATAGGGCTCCTCCTTCCATCCAAGAGTTGCCTTCCGTTTTCTTCTCTCCGCAGGCTGCGACGACCAAGGACGACGGCGACGACTGCCTCGCTCGTGAATTTAGGGGGGCGGGGAGGAGATAGTGGAGCCCATTAATATGGGTCGTAACCGAACGGATCGCCGTCGGGCGGATTCTCATTTATCCACAAGACTGGATTGCCCCTACGCCCGCCGTCAGGTTTGAAGTTTGAACGGCGGTGGGTCCGAGCCAAGGTGGGTAGGTCGGGGCCTTGGCTAGGTCGATTTGGGCACGCCTGGCCTGAGCAAATCGTCAAACCGTCAAGACTTCGATGCGTAAAGTGGCTACTTTGACTGTTATTGCGCGTTGTTTTCTTTTCTTGTTGCTTAAATAAAAATAGTAATAATAGTAAATGAGTTTATGCAACCGCTACATGTTGGATGCCTGTGGTTACGAAAAAATGAACTTTTTATTTTCTGTTTTTTCTGATATTTTTTTCGCTTTCTAGGGTATCATCACTTAAGCTAGTTTAATATTTTTAGGAGCATTTTGTTTCTGGCTTACATTTTGTTTGTACTTTAAAAAAAATATTGGTTTATAATTTTTGCAATATTTAAAACACTTTCTTATCATAGTTCACTTCCAGATTCTATTTTATTTCATGGAAAAACTACCCTTTTCACATCATTATTCTTTTAAAGTCATAACTAAAAAGTAGAGCCTAAAATAGATATTTCCCCATTAGATTTTCACGTGATATCGCTACTATGGGTACCAACTCAGCCAATTTCGTTCATGTCTTAAATTTCAGATACATCACGTCTCATTGACTACAATATAGTGTTAATAAAACTTTGCATTCATAAAAATAATATATGTGAAAGTCTGATTAGGTGTATTCCGCTGACAGCGCCCACAAAGAGGGCTTTTTATTATTTTAAGAAACATATATATATATATATATATAGTTCTGCCAATTTTTTCTCCATATTTAAGTTTGATTATCGAAGCTTTAGATGACTTTCTCATTGTTTTTGGACTTCTGACTTACTGGTTGCTTATTTTTATAGGCAATTGAATATCAATTTTTGCCAGGGCGGTGCTCGGAGTGGTCTTTGATATATACCTGAGGGAGGAAAGAAAGGGAAGCGATCTGTTGGGTTCCTCATTTCTTCAACGCGTTTGGTTGAAGAACGTCTTGGAAGATGGAGGCGAGTTCGGTGCTGAAAAATGGACGGCGTACCTGCAGAAAGCAACTCTTGAAGCGTCGTCATCCCATGAGCCGCGTGTCCGCGCCTTTTGCTGCCATGTGAAAGCCGCCTCACATTTTGCAGTAGGTAAAAACGACGAGCAGCTTTCAGCTTTTCGACCAAACAATTTGATCTGGCATTTTCTTCTTGTTTGCTCGCGAATCTGCCCGTCGGCCGTAAAATTATTTAATTGAGTGTTAGCCCCAGCCAGCAGAAGATTCGATCGACAGAATCGCAGAGTCTGGAGATTGGTTGAGGGTCTTCAACTTGATATTTTTACATTTTTTTTTCTTACAAGATTGTTCATTGCTTGTATTGGGAGACAATATATTTATGTTATGAGTTAATATTGGATAATAAAATCCGGGAATCACAAGGGAAGTCTTTAATGTTCAACTAGAAGATTAATTATCCCAATGTGCAGCAACTACCACAATGGTTCTACTCTACTTTTGGCACATGAACGTAATGCCTAAAGGAATTGAACTGAGAACTCTGCTTACCAGCTCGACCAGCTACCATATGCTCCTTCAGATTAAAATTTCCAAAATATTGAAACGTTTTCAGCAAACTGAGAATCTTGTGGCTATGGCAAGCTTCACCTAGCTTGGAAGTTCCCATGAATGTTTATTGGCATGTTTTGATAAAGAGGTTTACCTAAACTTTTGCCTGTTTGTATAGCTCTAAAGCCATGTCCAGAAACCTAGTTTCAGCATCAATTTAGTTTTTGAAAAATGATTTGGGTGGTGAAATTAAGATTTTGATATGACACTACCAAGAGGGCGTATGACTAAAAGGCTATTGATGAAAAAGTGAGAGGAGAAAGAGAGAAGAAAAAGTAACTTTTTCTGCCATTTCTTAATGGAAACAAGGATCAGCATCACCAAATACTCATGTTGGTCCGTTGTTGCCCACAAGCTTTTGTCGCTATGCAATCGAACATCATTACCGAGTGGTTGAGATGGTTTAAGTACGCTTAGAGTTGAGACATTATCTGATATCTGATTCCTGTTGCAGTTTGATTTGTTGGATCTGAATCTAATTAATAATTGAGTTTACAATTCCTAAGTGATCGGTTATGTGAATCCGAATCCATATCATAGTTCCAATTAAGTTTTATTTAGTGTCATTCCAAAATCGAATGAGACTCCTGGTCCGAATAGGCAGTATTCAATTAGTGGAATCAGGTAATAGCTACATCCAATCTGAACAAGTTCCGCTTTCTTCTTGTTTTTTAATAAAGTAGGGGTGAACCCCCAGCCCGATTTCTTCGGCATCCAATTTTTTGAAATCCCAAATCATACTAATCAAATTTGAATTCAGTATAAAACTACAGATAGACAAGTAAAATTATGTGTGACGGCCATGGTGATGGAGCTTCGACACTCGCTTGGACGGTAGGATTAATCATCCTGCTCAACCAATTTCGCGTTTCTGAAATCTAAGCCGACGTCCAAGCAACAACCATTCAAACGCCACATGTCGAATGTGTTCAGACCTCTACTCTAGGACTGCTTCTCAGAAGAAATCGAAGAAGACTTTTTATTACAAATTTTTCCTTTTTCTCCAGGCTTCTCAAGGTTCAGGAAACAGTTGTCTAGGTGCCTCTTTTCTGGACAACTCTCTATTTTGACAAATTTCCCAGACAATTTTCTTCTTGTGGAAAGGTTAGTTTTGAACCATAGGCAGGAAGCTCGACCGAAATTGCACTCGTCTTTGCATCTGTGCGTGTGTGTAGCATTGCAAAGGGAGCAGATTCGTTACAGCAAAACGCATTAGAGAACAGATTGAAGTCAGTTCTAGTACACTAGAAATTAGCAAAATTCTCAAACCAGATCCAGGCCACTAGAACTTGTAGTGCGTATGTGTTTCTCTGTGTTGTGCGTCTTTGAATGTAGGAATGGGAGTCACGGAAAAGAAAATCACCCATTTTTTCATGACCAGTAGGTGCTGTCGTCGACCAAGTCATGCATCAGGATGATCCCAACATTTGAGCAACCACTGTTCATTATATAGCAGAACGCCACTCATAGCCTTATGGCACAAGGACATCTTTGTTCAACTCATGCCGTCGGTTCAACTTGAGATGCACAAGCCAATCTACTAGTAACGAACACCGAACCCTTGACGATTAACACAGGTTTGCTGCTGTAATATTCAAGCGTTAGTACAAGAAAACTACGCGAGGAAACGGAAGCTCATTTTCTTACTCTGACTAGTATACATGGTTACAATGGTACTCAACAACTCCATGAACTCTACATATATCGTGTATCCCTCTCAAAAGTAAATGTCTGTTTGCTTTGATTGTGCTTTGAGATCTTTTAATTTTTTCAATATGTTAGTGAAGTACTCCTGCAGATATCTCTCTAGGGTGATGATGTCTTTTGCATCCACGCCAAGCAGACTATATGTATCGTTCATTTGAGCAGTGAAAACTGTGTTACTTGAAAGAACCTGAAAAGTGAAAACATGATGAACAATAAATTTGAGATGCCATAGTCATGCTAAAATTTTTCATGAAAAGATTGCTTCTCAGCATTGTCATCGCACCAACATGATTTTCAGTTCATACTTCATATTCACGGTACTTAACAGTGAATTTGACCATCTCCAGCAACACTGCCCCCCAACTCCCACATTCCATGATGCATGTTTCTGGCGACTGCTAATGGGAGCTAAAACCTTCCTAAAACAGTTTATACACTGAAAAAGATGTCACCATCTCTTTAAATATTACATGAGAAACATGACACAAGATTTACTCCTGTGAGCTTCCACCAGGAATCAGGGTAGTGACAAGACCAATATGTCACATCTTAGAAGCACCATATGGACAATGCTAGGATCACCACGGTTTGATCCACAATGCAGCCAACATGAATTCTAGGGGAAAACATGCAATAGTCTTATGCAGACTTGCAGCCACACCTATGTACATGTTTCTTTGTGTCACGATGTGTCCAAACCTAAGGTTATGTGTCTGTGCATACGTGTGACTGGCAAGACTGGTAGGTGAAGATGCCAACAAGCCAGACATGATTCAATGCCACATAAGAAGATCGAAGATTTTTCTTTACTGCTTTATGTCTCATAAGGTAAGAAGAACTACGTGTTGAACATCACCTCAGAGAATGCAAGTCTGTCAGCAACATCATTTGTCCACTGGAAAAACCGAGTGATTTGTCGAGTAAGCTTCAGAATGGAAACAGGAACAGTTGTCACATTGGCATCTTGTCCAGCAAGTCTCTCACATAGAGTTATCACCTACAAGTCATTTAGTTCCGAAACATAAATAACTCGCAAGTACATATTATATTATTATCAAATCAAATGTAACAGTTACCACCTACAGATTAATGCTTTGCAGTATAAAAAATTTGCAAGCGTATACTATTATACTTCAAACTAAGTACAGTACTAAGTGTGCCTTGGCATATGAAAAGGTGGGGATCCCCCAATATACATTCAGTATATATGCATGCTACAAAGTGGCACTTGATACTTAAAGCCATGGATCCTTTGCAGTAATGGAACCCAAATAACTTGCAAGTTGCAAGCACTCGGGCGGCACAAGAATAAAGGATCTCTACTCAAATTACAAATTTCAATAATCATAAATTGTATACCATATTCATAACTTTGTAATACCTAGCCAAAATAGTATGGAGAACCAATTTTGTACACACCCAAATAGAAATTTCCTCAAGAACATGTGGTGACTAGACAAGTTCAGTAGTGGATTATCATTTCATTGTTACAAAACTAAATTATATAAGCAGGATAAATTGAAGAATAAAAAGAATATATCAACTATGGATCCATCAGAATGACAGAACCAATCAAAGCACAATAACCACGGATGGATTGAATATCTCAACAGTTCTTGTGCAGCAAAATGGAATATAAGTATGCACACCTCCTGGGTTGTCCATGCACGTGGACCAGCAAACGTCAAAACCTTCCCATCAAGTTTTGGATTTCGCAAAGCTATAAAGGTTAGTCGAGCTATATCCTGAAAGAACAGAATTCCCTTTCAGATATACAAATCAACACAAGTATTCTAATCAGAAAAATACTGAAGGTAGAAAAATGCACACATGCTGATGCCACGATCATTAAAAAACAATGGACCTGTGTATCCATGTAAGCAATTCTTGTGGGTGCATCAGTTCCCCAAACAGATTTCTGTTCTAATATTGGTACTGCATACTGTCCAATTAAACCCTGTAGAACATGGAATTGGTTAGAAGTAGTAAACAATATGATCTTGAACAGGATAGATAATTGAATGCTTCTCATACCATCTCAAGGCATGTCCCTACTTTGCTGATACAGAAGCATATTACAGCCATGCCAAATTTTACCAAAATTGTTTATAAACGATGACATTGAAAGAGGCGAGATGGATAAAAACCAAAAATGAATAGGATGTGATGCAGATTGATGAAAGATGATATAATATGTGTGAACTCAGTCATTGTAGAACAGCTCAGTTCATAATGCTTCGTAGGACTGACCACTTTGAAATACAAATTCTTGATGAAATCATCATTACCAACAATGGAAGAACTAACAATGTGATGCAAAATAGATACGTGTCAGAAATGGAAATAGCGCAATAACTAGGTTGACAAGCCTTTGCAAATGTTTTTAAATTTTTTTGCAACACAGCTCAAATTTCCAAGTTATAGCATTTTCATATGCAACATGGTGTGGTGTTTTTCCATGTGACATTTTGAAAGTTTATCTTAGGAGGCATAATTTTCAAATATTGATTATATCAAAAGTCACAAGCCATGAACTTTGTATAACTGAAGAGGTAAAACAAGATTTTCCAAGGCATCTTTAACATAACAACTACCTGCATGAATCCACATAATCGGATTGTAATATGATTAAGACCTGAGTCTTGAAGATATCTCTCTGTGCATCGCTTGATCTCCATTAAAGGAACATCTGGGTGCATGTCACAATTGTGAATTGAAAAGAAAACATACTTTTGAATTCCCATAGCCTTTGCACACTGGATAAGAGAAACTTTTCCTTCCCAGTCCACCTAAGTACAACAAAGAGAACTCAAAATAGTTAATTTTCTATCTCATGAAATTAAAAAAAAAAAAATCTTTTGCTTAGAAAACAGTGACTGAATTATACATTATCACAACAAAAAGCATATATACATAGACATACATGCTTACGTACATATATATAATTATATGCACACACACATACACACACACACACACACATATATATATATATATATAAATAAGACAACATATATTTCATCAGCCAAGGGAAGATCTGTTCTTTACTGGGGGTATTTTGTAACTTTTTGGGAATTTATCTTGAAAGTTGGGCACCTATTTATTAACTTTTAAAGTTGAGTGGTGATTTGTTATTTACTCAAACATTAGGTGTCTTTTTTTAAACAAAAAAATGAAAAGAATCAAATGTATGATAACTCTACAGATTGTCTTCATTAGTAAAGTATGGTTCCTTCGTGCCAAATTTGCAAGATTTCGGCAAAAGATTCAACAGAAAAACTGCATAAATTCTTGTTCAGCTCCCAGAGATTGAATCTTGTATATGTGCTATGTCAAAGTTGAATTGATCAAGTAAGCAACCATAAATGTCAGAAGACTCAGAACCACACTAGACAAAAGACACATTACACAAAATCCCCCTGCAAGATTGAAATCTGAGGCTCTTAATATCATACATTGTCTCCAATATGCCTGAGCAATGGACAAGGAAATAGACTGTTTCAACTCAGATATCTAGAATGAAGCTTACTTTCAAGATACAGCAAAGATCAATACATGTTGCTTGCATAGTCACAATAAAACCATGGAGAGCCGAAACTAATAACTAACCACTTTAAAGGTACTCTACCGGCAACAAGTTCACATGAACAGTGAACACAAAACCAACAGACATTCCAAACAACATAAAAATAGCTTTTATGGTAATGTATATTCCTACCTGAGCAAATAACTAAAGCTGAGCCAAACATTATAAAACATACGTACAGTTTGAATTGGTTCTTCTGGTCTGCCCGTTGCACAATCTATTATAGTGTGGACACCTACTAGTGTAGCTGGTATGGTATCTGGCTTGCTTAAGTCACCCTGCGTGTTGGTCCCCATGAAACTAAGTAAGTAGATAGAAAAAGAAAGCTTAACAAATAAGATTCACATGAAAACATCTTGTCCTAAGGAAACTATTACCTATTGCATCAAAGTAAGGAAGCGCTTACATGCATAATCTTCCTTTATGATATAAGAAAATAAAACAGTTGACCCATTACGGAAAAAAAAAGAGAGAAAAAAAGGAACATAACTGACTCTTCTTTTCTCTTTTCCTGCCATTAGTGATGATATTCTATTCTTACATTCATTGTATTCCCCAGCCAGCAATTCTTGTGCATCTAAAATGTCTATACACACACACACACACACATATGCACATATATATAAACCACAAGGAAATAGCCATGCCATTGATTGACATATTTATAATGGATCTAAACGCCATTGTCACCCTTCCCAATGATATGGCACCAGAAATATAGCAGCATCAGCTGGAATATCATATCGCATATCTAGTCAAGCTTTACTATCACCAGAATATGAGTCTCTGTACGTGCTAATTACAGCAATTTTGTAGGATCCATGCACTAATGGTTTTTATGAACAATATGCATCAGCGAGATCAGACAAACTTGTGAAACTGTACTGAAGTGCTGTTGGTGCTGCAGCTGTGCCATTGAACATAATATTGCAGGAGTAGGACAAAAACAATAATAACTGCAATTTTAAACGTTGCATCCATAAACTCAACCTTTGTTCTTTTTGGGTGACAAGGATGGGCCCCCAACCACCAATTTGTTCTGAGAGGATTGCAGCTCCTTAGAAACATCCCAGTTTCTATCAACCTCAAGGTGATTGGAGCTTAACTTTTTATGTCATATGATTGCAGGGGGGGGGGGGTCTACAGTAGACTAAAGTTGTCTTAGCTTAATTCCAAAATTTAAAATAAATCCAATGTCATGTTGCAAAGCAGGTCTGAACTTTTATCATAAAATACATCTGCTTCATATGAAGGAATTCAATGTCAAGAAAGTGTTTCTCTCATCAAGATAATTCAGGAATGAAAATCAACACCAAGCTGATGTCAACAACATGAGAGAACTGATTTGCAAAACTAGCAGTCCTCACAGAATGAAAGGTTTGGCAAGCAAAATCTTACATTCACTATTGTTGCACCCCAATCTCGAAGGAAGTCAGCAGGAGTTGGCCGAGGTCTTACAAGACATCTGACATCATAGCCCTCGTCTAGTGCCCTCCTAACAACCTGACGTCCCAAAGTTCCAGTGGCCCCAACAACAAGGAGACTTGTTGCTCTTACAGGAGTCCCAGATGCCATGGCACTTGGTGAAGTTGTCTGAGCATTACATGTTATTGAGGCAGGTCTAACAGGCCTACCTAACCAAAAGAAAATCTGAGATAGTCAATTTAACGACTGCTAGTCTATAAATGTATAAAGGACGACCATAAAAAGTTCCAGACATACAAGATATGCAATCATCAATCAAACAAGCCACAATGCTTCAGGTCGACATATACAAGAAATCAGCGTACTTCCAAATCAGAGCATTGATATAGAAGCAGAGGAGATCAGCACATCAAACGCCCTCTGGCTCTTGAGTTACAATTCATATGGAATCCGAATGAACAGAGAACTAGATAATTTAGGTCATGCATATATAAATTACACATAGGAGATAAAACTAAAAGCAATTGAAACTTTACAATGGAACTGAGCAAGAATAGATCATTGATCTTTCACAATCATAAAATTCATGAACCACATAAAGGCAAACAAATTTTAGATACACGGCATCTCAAATCTTGTCGACTCTTCTTATGCACTTAAAACACTTTCTAGCCGTTTACATGACATCTGGCAAACATACGTTAATCTCGTCCTACGCATCTGCACAGGTAAACTCGCAAACCAAACAATGAGGCTCTTAGTTCTAGTGTCATGATTCAGCAATTGGGCATTGAACAACGTATACAACAGAGCATGGCACAACATTAAGTTAGCTCGACCGGGAGACGAGGCACGGCCATCCGCCATTTTCTCTTGCTTCATCGACAGTCAGTTAAAACAAAAACAAACAAAGAAGGGCCCCCCAGTAGGTGGTGCCACCGCCAGATTAAGAAATAAGAGTTAGTGGGCGTACCTGCGCATCCCGAATTGGAGATGAGGGACTTGAATAGGGCAGAGACATTGGAATCATCTTGCCGAATAGAGCGGCTCCAGAAGAGGGAAGCGCCGCGCCGGCGGGAGAGAGAGCGAGCAGTCGACAACTGAGGGAGAGGAACACTGCAACTCGACGCCATTAGAGACACAGAGAGAGCGAGAGAGACAGAGAGCGAGAGAGAGAGACAGAGAGCGCGCGATAGATCAAAATCAAGTTTGCTTTTGTGAGCAATCGTCCAACCACGTCGCCCGTTCTCCTTCCCCCAACGGATCAGTTGATTACGTCCACCCCTCCGCACTGCCGCTGGACGCCGACATAATCGGGTCAGATTGGGGTGGGGTCAAAATGTTATCAAAACCGATTCATTCGGATTTGGACTTGGAAGTCAAATTAGATTAGTTGAAAGGGATTCAGATCTAATTAATTTAAAAAAAAAAAGATTCACTTGCAATATACGGTTTTACCAATTTCGAATCTGATCCCAGTTGGATCCAATATTGGTCACTGAATCTAAATAATAGCGTTTGGATTTGCTCTATATCGAACCCGAATGGAAACGACGAATGCTATGGAACTCATGTAGGCTACTCTAAACCAGTCGTGATGAAAGGAATCATTTATTTTCTTAATTAATCAACTTTAACTTGCTTTAATCGATTTTAAATCCTGCTTTTCACAACAATATATATATATATATGATTTAAAAGTCGGGGATAATGTTATTTTTTATTAACAAAATAGCGATAAAGGAAAGTGGGCATTCTTGGGACGACACGTGTCACTCACGGGAACGGCCCACAAGTACGAGCTCACGTCCTTCTGGGCCCCGTTCTTGGAAAGCTTCGCCTGGCTGACGTGGCGACTCGACCAACCACAAGCCCACAAGTGTAGTCATCAGCCACGTCGGACGCCACTCACTCGCCCTTTTTCCGCCTTATCCGCATCTCGTCGCCCACCTGCCTTGCCACGTCATCCTCAACCCGATTGCTCCCTCTCCCTCCTGCCACGTGCCCCCTCCTTTCTTGGAGCTGACTCGGATCGATCACCGCCCTCGCTTGCGGTCCTCAATCCCGCCACGTGGTGGATCCTCGTCCTCTCATCTCGACGATGAACGGACCTGGAAGCCCCGGGTGAAGCAGGATAACGCTGCGGCCGTCCGCCGCTTGTTTGTATTTGTCCTCCTATTCGTCGTCGCTAATTCTTTTTGGGAAAAAGACTCCGTCGACCAAAGGGGTCGTTCTTTATTTAGTCTGCTTTCATAAATTCTCGACATTATGAGACATTCTATGGTCAGACTTTTTATCCCGACTTCGTTGGGACTCGATGTTTCGGATCTGGATCTATAAGGACTAAAAACGAATCACCCATTTATACTTTTATGTATTTCGTATGAGATGTGGAGCAGTTCAATACAACGATAACAGTGTTGGGGTCGAACAAAACACAACAGTGGGAAATCCACCTCCATTAATGGTAACCGTGTTTGTCTTTGTTCTTTCTATTTGAATGCTATATGTAGGTCTAATAGTGGCGCACGCATGCTCCGTTCTCGTCCATGGCACGTCTCTTGGTCACGAGGGAAACCACAAAGCGTTCGGGACGCGATGGGCGTGCTAACATAGAGAGTTGCCTGTTTAAAATCAATGATGATGGCTAAGAATTCATGTTTCTCGTTACATACATACAAACATGCATGCGAGCATGCATTCTAAATTTAAGATATAGTCTTTCTCTCTCTTTACATACACACATATATATATATATATATATATATATATATATATATATATATATATATATATATATATATATATATATATATATATATGAGGATATCCTTATCTAAAAAGTTGGCTAAGACATCTACAAATGATCGTGACCACATTTTTCTTTAATAATATTCGGCATTTTCTGTTCAATGAGGGCTTTAATTGTTCCTTATATGTGGTAAAGAAATAATGCACAACATGTTGGTGTGAGAGAAGCACTCGCCAAAAGGATGATTGCTGCTCTCACGCAGCATCTAATAAATGAGACGTACAAGGATCGTGACTTCCAAAAGAGCTTGATTTTGAACAAGTGGGAGATGTTGTTTTTGTTAATATTGTTTTTTTTTATGTTTTTTGTAATTGACTACAAGGCTTAATATGTCAATATGCGCTTTTAATCAGTTACAACCAATACATATAAAGCCCAAGTTTATAATAAATATCGATACGGTTCCAATAATATTCGGCTTCAATTAGGGGACATTTTATGACCTTAATTTTTATTATATAATGGAGATTTTAGAAACAAAATTCCACTTCAAATTGGAATTATGGAAAAAATGATGTATTTGACAAAACTTTAGTTAAAATTTTAAAAGCAGTGAATTAAAACTACTATGACTAAAGAGATGAACAAAATAAAATTATGGATTTATAATTCAACCTTATAGGTAGAATGATAATTCCAAAATTTTGATCCAGTAATGAGCCGATAATTCATAATCAAAGTTCTTTGTTTGATAATGCAATCCTCATTTGATAAAAGAAATGATAGTTTTAATTATAGAACTCTATAATTCCGGCCGACACCCTATCAAAGAACAACAATGACTACCTCATATCGGAAACGATCTTGGTTTGCATTAAGGAAAAACAACAAATTAGAACAACTAAATGTGATGCTTAATAAGTGCATAAATCTCCAAATTCCTTCACGACTATATTAATACAACACTTAATTTATTATGAATCTGGTACTATATATATATATATGTGTATATATTCCCATCGTTTAAAATTTTAAATATTCAAGCAAATTAAGATTAGTTCATCGGTATTAGCTTTTCAAGAAATCACATCAAAGAATGAAAAGGCAGCAAGAGAACGATACTGATAAGCGACTTTAACAAATAGTTAATATGATAGACACATCTACGTGTCTCTATTATCCTAAGAGCAGGCCATGGAAGCTCTGAAACAAACAAAAACAAAAACAGGGAGGAGATTGGGAGAAATTTTACTATTATGCACATTTGAAAGCTTGGCATATAATAATCCAGGGAAGGCGCTGTCCCGGCAGCGCCTCCATCACGTGCAGGGCCTTCCCCTGTATCTGCGTTCCGTCGCCGTCGATCTTCCCAGCCAACGGACACTTGCTCACTCAGCATCCTTCTACTCTCCTTTTCCTTTTCCCCGCCATCCGGAAACAGTGGGAGGGAAGAAGGCAGCACCGTTGCGGACAGCTCCCTTCTTCGTCCTCTCCTCAACCATCAGATCGGCATTGTCTCCGACGCCTTTGTCTGCCGGATACCTAGGGTTTGTCGGTTTTAGTATTTGCCGCATTTAAATGGCGTCGCTAATGGACAGGTAGAGAACTGAGCGGGGGAAATGGAGGCGAGCCGCTGGGGGGCGTTTTATGCGCCTTACGTCGGTCTGAGGCTGAAACCGTTCGGACCGCCGACTGCGTGTTCGTTTGGCCGACGGTTCGTCTGCGTCTCCCTCGACTCGAACCGCTCCGGCTTGGCCGACACCAGCCGGAATAGGAAGGTGAAGCCCGGGAGCGGGGAGGGGGCGGAGGAGGCCGTCGATCGGGGGCTCGAGCGCGGCCCGTGGGAGGGGCAGGCGAAGAAGCGTCCGCGGGAGGCTCGTGTTCGCGCTCTGCAGTCTCGGCCCTTCACCGCTGCGAGGTGCTTTGTTTCCATTTGCCGCCTTTTTTCTTACGGTGCTTTGCTAGTCAATACATTGCATTGTATGGTGTTTCTCGCGAGTTTTACGGTTGCCTGTTAGTTTTTCATTTTTCCTTCTTTACAACTCGATCTTGGTGCAAGGCATTCGATGTTTCGAATTCTTTCCATGGACAGGAAAGGATTCGAAAAGAGTAGCTAGGTAAATGCGGCTTCTGTTTGAGGTGAAAAGTTAACTCGTCTGTTTTCATCAAAGAATTTAGTGGGTGAACTTGATAAACTCTGCCATCTACGACATGGAAAATGTTGTTCGTATGGTAGGTTCTAAATGCTAGAGTTGGTGCCTCGAAGGATGGTTGGACAGTAAAACAACGGGGTCCTAGCCGAGGTCCTCTGGCTGAAGCGGATTCTCTAGCTATTCGCCGACCAATTAAAAAACAAAGTGCAGATAGTATGAGAATGCTTAAATATGACAAAATCTATTCAGGTCCGGGGTTCCAGTAGTATCGATTTAGATTGACTGAGTCAAGAACCTTCATTTTAGTGTTCTTGAAAAGAGCTTTCTGTTGCTGTTTTTTACGGTTGCGTCCATTGAAATATGCACGACCTGGCATGACAAGGAACGATTGGTTTCAGATATTGTAGCTTTTGCTTTATTCAAGTTTTAAACAGTAAAATTCTGGTGTCTGCAAATGTTTTGTGCCCCTCTGTTTCTTCTGCTCTCGCTCGTTGGCTTGTTGTACTCTATCTCTTGTCTGATCCTGTCAGATCACTTGCTGCTTCATTCCCTAGACCCAGTTTGAGGTAGGAGAGTGGATTGTTTATTGAGTGAATAATACATGGTTCACTTAAGCCATTAGGATCAAATTTCTTCACTTAAACCATTAGGATCAAATTTCTTTGGCAGGGTTTGTGGACGTCAGAATATACCTCTTCTACCTTGTTATATACTTCAGTTGAAATATGTTACTTTTAGCACGCTTTTCAGGTCTCTTTGTCACAGGAATGCGATATGAAGTGGTCAACTTCCATTTAAGAACTAAAAGTGTAAAACATGTGAAAGGATACATTATTATGGTTGTCTTGAATCAGATAATGAATGTAGGCATTTCTGATATTGCTGATTAGATCGTAAATGGATGAGAAAGGCTCGCAAAGTCTGTTGATCCATGCTTCAGGAGTCCCTAGTGCGACTTCAAATAGGCACTGGTACATGGATATGTTAGGAGAACCCTATATTACTTGGAAAGCATGTACAAATACACATAGACATGTACATGTATATGAATCACCGTTTATCATGCATCTTCCAGCTTTGACCATATTTATCTACTAAATTTGTGAAATTTTTTGCATTTATCTATATAGCTGTTAAATGCTCTTTCTTTACTTTGCAGACCTAGGGATGCCTCCGTGCAAGATCAGTTCTTTCTTCGCTGTAGTCCAAAAAACTTTCCTCCACAATCTCGTGATACTCCACCCAAGAGGGGTTCGGTTCTACACTGAAGTAGCATATTTAGATTCTTGAATGTTGCAAGAGTTCTCCAAATAAATTTTCAAAATATTATTTTGAGAGTTTGTCATTGATTTTCTGTAATTAGTTTTTGATATTTCCTCTGGTTTATTCTATATGTTAACATGTCTCACTTTTTTTTCCTTCCTGCTTCTTATGTTACCCTGTACTATGTCTATGTAGAACAAACTATATTTCTTAGTTTATCTATCTGGTGTATTGGTCTTTTTGACTCATCTTTGCTTTTTAACTGATCTAGTAAGCTTGGTGCAGATACTGGCATTGCTAGTGAAAAAGACTGGGGGATCAATCTGCTAAATGAAAATGTAAATGAATCTGGCACAAATAAAGATGGCAGTACATGGTACCGTGAAAGTGGGGAGGATCTTGGTGAAAATGGATATAGGTGTCGTTGGGCCATCATGGGTGGTCGCAGCCAGGATGGTTCTTCAGAATGGAGAGAAACGGTAAATTGAGCTTTACTTGATTTTTCTTGTGGCCATTTGGTGGATCGGGGAGATATTTCTGGAATCATGGAAACATATAATTTTGAAATTCTAAAGCTTCACATTTGTAACTTTTTTTTTTTACATACATCTCGATCACATGATTATCTTGGGGTTAGATGAATTTGAATTATAGATAATTTGGCAAAAGTAGACATGGTAAATTGTGCTTATATTCTCATTGGTAATGAGTGAGACTTAGGATCATGGTTATACTAATAAATTATTTGAGGTGAAAATTACTCCTAGATGAATCCTCTAAAATGAATTGGTCATTTGGCTCTGATCTTTCTTCAAAGGAATATTGAAGGGGAGAAGAAAACTAAAAAACAATGAAATAATGACAAAAGGAAAGGAAATTTCATTCTGTGTTTGATGCTTATGTTGAAGAGTTGGTGAAAACGCTTGGAGGTTGATGAGGTTGGTGTCATACTCTAATTAGACGAAAGAATTCATAAGTCAAGATTTACTATTAAAAATTTAAAACTATGCATATTTTCGGAAGTTTTTCTCATTTTCTGTTAGTCTTAGCCATTGTCATAGTAAACACGTTTTATTCTAAAAATCATGAAAAAACACACACTAAAAAACAGATAAACTGAAAGAAGGGAAAAAATGCATTTTTTTAATGCAAAAATGAAAAACACGTTTTTTAATTTTTTTTTTCCATTTTTTGTGTTTTTATGCGATCTTTACATTTTTTAGTTACCGGATTTTTATTTTCATATGTTATTTTTAAGATTTTCATTTTTTAATTTTTAAAAACTTGTTGATATTTTTCTAATATTTTCTTGAGAAAAACAACTCTGCCGTATTATACCTGAAATACCCTCACTGTTTAGTACCCAAAAACGATATTTCATATTTGTGACAATGGTTTTAGCTTTACTTCTTAAGTATTGAGTAATGAGTACCTTTAGTTAATGCACTTTTGTCGGTTCATTTTCAGTGGTGGGAGAAAGCTGACTGGACTGGGTACAAAGAACTAGGTACAAACACTTTTGATGAATGGAAATTTCTTACCTATTGCATCTTGATATCTGAAAAAGTTTGATCTATTTCATCTGTTCAACTTTTTGTCACTATTTCTTTTGTCTGCTGAAGCCACTAGCCATGAGCATGTCTTCCAACCTTTCCTTGTCTTATTTATTTTGTCCTAGGAAATTATTCCTTCTTGAGCTGTTGAGTGATAAATGTGTATCAGAGATATTGATGTCACCTTCTCAAAGTAATTGTTATCTCCAAAACCCTCCTTTTTGGTGTACTATTTGAAATGAACTTCATGGTTGGACTGCAATTGTTTGTCATGGTTCAATTTTTTCATCCATATTGACTTTCTTTTTTCTTTGTGAGCAATTTTCTATCTTTTCAGGAGTGGAGAAATCTGGAAAGAATGCAGAAGGTGATTCATGGTGGGAAACTTGGAAAGAAGTTCTTTTTCAAGATGAGTGGAGGTAGATCTGCATCACATTTTTTGTTGTGATGTGGTTCATTCTGAGAATCATAATAATTAAATGTGTTGTAAATGGTGGAAGTATCTGGTCTCTCAATGAAATTTTGTTCTGCCTGCTAAAGTTTTGTATTTTGTCCTTTTTAGCTGAAAATTATTGTCAAAATCTTTTGACGGTCTGTCTCGCTGTCTTTATTGTACAATCATGTTTTTTTCTGATCATTGAACCACTATTCAAGTATCCCCTGGTCCCATTATTTATTAACTCAACAAACAGTGTGCTTTATTTTTTCTTCAACCAATAATTTTGCCTTGTTCATGGCTAGAAGTCTCCCAGATATCTTTGGGACTGTAGGAAGAATACCATTGTTTATAGACATTGACTACCACAACAAAGTAATCTAGGTGAATGTGATACAATGCTTGTTTTGAATTTTGTCTATTTTATCATGAAGCCTCACTCATAGGATTTATGTCCCTCACAATTCAGGGATGCTGGAGACTGTCAACAAATGAGAAAAGGAAAAAAAAAGAAAAAAAGATATAGATTTAGGATATGAAAATTTGTTACATACTGCCACTATTAGTGGCTTCCGGAACTAACTTATTCTTCTGAGCTTTAAGGAGATCAGGTAGATTTGGACCTCAGATACATGTCGGGTTTTTTTTTTTTAAATAAATTTTCTTGCTTCCGAAGTCCTGTGAAATGGTTTCAATTGGATTTCTCAGAGTTTGCTACTTTCTTTTGACCAGGTAAGAGGCTCCGTCAATATCTGGCTGGGTGTCTTGAATATCCTGTCTGTTAGTGGACAGCATTGCATGGGCTCCTGTTGTCTCTCTGACAAATTCCTCTCTCAAGTTTTTCCTGTCCTTTCTATAAATAAGACCCTTAGGGTTTTCCTAAATCATGATTGGCAATGAGGTTGATACATAGAAATTGCATCCTGGTGCCTGAAAGTTTCATAGGACATGAATATGTTGTCCAAATTCATTTGAAGTGACACTTCCTTAAATGTAGACTACTGGCTTAAGACTTGTCATGGATGCATATCCAAAAGTGGTAATATTAGTTAGCCGATTGTCTTTTGCTTCTTTAATTCATATTTTATTTTGTTATGTTTTGACATGGGATCTATTCTTCCTCCGAACATATATAAGAATATAACCATCGTTGTTGGCTCCAAATCTTATGAACTGTTATGGTTATTAGAAGGGTTGTCA
Source organism: Nymphaea thermarum (assembly GCA_011799765.1). Classification (NCBI taxonomy): domain Eukaryota; kingdom Viridiplantae; phylum Streptophyta; class Magnoliopsida; order Nymphaeales; family Nymphaeaceae; genus Nymphaea; species Nymphaea thermarum. The sequence goes on along the minus strand of JAANDH010000002.1, from coordinate 294,967 downwards.
ACTTAAATTTCGTTGTATTGAGGTGATCTATTGCTTTTGTTTCCAGTAACCTGGCACGGATAGAGAGAAGTGCTCAGAAACAAGCAAAATCAGGAAACGGCGATGCTGGTTGGTATGAGAAATGGTGAGGGCTGGAGATAATGAACTCCAAACTTATCAGATCTTTCCATGTGGACATCTGTTTTCTGTGTCCACATTCCACATTCATAAAATGTGATACTGTTCTTTTTGCCTTTTTCTGACTTTATTAGGTGGGAGAAGTACGATGCAAAAGGTTGGACTGAGAAAGGTGCTCACAAATATGGTAGATTGAATGATCAGTCATGGTGGGAAAAATGGGGAGAGCAGTATGACGGGACAGGATCTGTATTAAAATGGTTTTCTTCATTTCCTTTTGACCTTCATGACATTGAAGTGGTCTATTTCTTAGCATTTTTTCCCATTTTCTAGATCTTTTGCCTTTCAGGTTGGCAAGTACAAAGTATTTTCTCACTATAATGGAAAGAACTTGCTTTCACAAAGTTAAGGATTAATGAACTTATATTTGAAAACACAGTAATGTATGAAGACATGCATCCCATTCTGCAAACAGTATGGGCCAATTGCATCTTATGCCCCTTACATGCTATCTAGTTAAAAGCTTGTAGGCAGATTTCCACAAAAAGGCTTAGCCTATCCTATTGACAGAAAAGGAGTGGCAGGGAAGAAGAAAAAGAGGAAAAGGGGCAGACTGGGGTTCTTGAGACTCCTCCACCTCAATCTATATATATAAGATAAAAGCAACCAATTAAAATATTAAAAGGGAAGATCTTTTTTGTTTGGCTGCTGGGTGTCTCAGACTAGGCATCTAGGCTGCTTCCTAGCATCTAGGTGTGCCTTTTACCACAAAAGGTCACATATATCAATGTGCTCTCATTCTATTATTTTTCATATGGATTTGTTCTAATAACACTTCTGTGGTTTTTTTCAGTTCAAGTTGGTATTGCAATGTGTTTTTTTTAATGTTACATTAACAGTTATTTGCTTATTTGAAATCTCATTGTGAATCATCAAGACTTCCAGTCTCCATATGTTTAATTTGAACATTATCTTGTCAGTTGAATGTCTTGTCCTACTTATTACTGTAGTTGGAGAAATTTTGTTTACTCTGCCTTCTTTTTTTCTTGGTTCTATGTTCTCAGGACCGATAAATGGGCAGAGACTGAACTTGGCACCAAATGGGGAGACAAGTGGGAAGATAAATTTTTTGCAGGCATTGGTGCAAGGCAAGGAGAGACATGGCACGTGTCACCTAGTGGTGATCGTAAGTTTGCTAATTTGCTCATTAGCTTAGTGTTTAGTTTATGCCTCTAGCACATATTGTTTTTAATGCGGCAATATGAAGGTTGGTTCATGACTTTATGGTCAACAAATTCTTTTCCTCCCTGTAATCAGGGTTCATTGGTTGACTCAAAGGGTCACTCATGCTTGTTAGCCGCAAATAAATGTCTCAGCTAAATGAATGCAGACTCTCATTTAGATTTGTTTCAGTGGAATAAAAAAATCACTAGGCCTCACTCTGGATTTGGTTTGTTTACACTTTAATGGAAGTGGGCAGGATGTTTCCCTCCTTTTTTTCGGTTTGAGTCCACAGGATGCCTGGGTGTAAATTTTTGCTGGCATTGGTGCAAAGCAAGGAGAGACATAGCATGTCTCACCTAGTGGTGATCGTAAGTTTGTTAATTTGTTCGTTAGCTTAGTATTTAGTTTACCTCTAGCATATATTGTTTTAAATGCCTCAATATGAAGGTTGGTTCGTGAATTTATGGTCAACAATTTTTTTCCTCCCTGTAATTAGGGTTCACTGGTTGACTCGAAGGGTCACTCATGCTTGTTAGCCGCAAGTAAATGTCTCAGCTAAATGAATGCAGACTCTCAGTAAGATTTGTTTTAGTGAAATAAAAAAAATCGCTAGGCCTCACCCTGGATTTGGTTTGTTTACACTTGAATGGATGTCGGCAGGATGTTTCTCTCTTTTTCTTCCGGTTTGAGTCCACAGGATGCCTGGGTGTTGGTTCCAATGCTAATACAGGTGCCCAATTTCCAAAAAAACCTAGCTTGGTATATAAAAGCAGATAACTAACTAAATCTATATATCTAAACACATGGAGAGAGAGAAAGAGAGAGAGAGAGAGCAAGCAGCACATGTTATACCTTGTTGAGATTTATGCTTATGTGCAGTTGGAGGAATGTCTCCATGATTTGTGCTGAATTGTGCATAACAACTTTCACGTGGAAGAAAAACGTTTTGCAATTTTAGCATCTGGTAAATCAGTTTATCACTTAAGACACTGATAGCTGCTCATTTTTAGGATGGTCGAGGACGTGGGGAGAAGAACACTTTGGAACTGGGTATGTGCTCATAGTTTTATATTTCTGAGGAAAAAGTTAAACACCTGTTTCATCATTAACATTTTGAAATTATCTTCTTTCTTCAGGTGGAATTATCTGGATTTTTTATTTACTTTCATATTACATGCTCTGGTTTCTTACCTAACAGTTAAAATATGTTGTGTGTTTATAATTATCTTATAGTAAGTGTATTTTGCTCATTCCTTTTTTTAAGATGATTAATAACCTAAAGATTAAGAGAATAAGAACATTATATGGGGGAAGTTTCTCTTGTACTTTTGACATCCAAAAACATTAGAAGACCCATATTAACATGTAATGTTGGTTCATAGTGAATGAGCTTGAAAGATTAACACACACACACACACACACACACACACAGAGAGAGAGAGAGAGAGAGAGAGAGAGAGAGAGAGAGAGAGAGAGAGAGAGAGAGAACCCTTCCCAAGTCCTTTGAGAAACAGTTCTCTCCCTAAATGGTGTTCCTTCTAAGGCTGGTAAACAAGTTGAGACAAGCGAAGCTGATGGATGCTTGTATATTAATCGCGTTGTTTTTTTCCATTAAAAAAGCTAAGGGCCTTCTAGATGAGTTGAGAAGAAGAACAAGAAAAAGTCTATGGGGTTAGGGAAAATTTCTTCTGTTGGAGGGGGAGTGCCTCCAAGGCTTCTTTCTATCCGCTATACCCCTTTTCAAGGTTTGATTACACTATACAATGAGGAAGCCTAAAAATTTTGGTTTAGACCCCCTCACCTTGCAGAGAAGCCTTCCTCCATGTAATTCATCTACTAATTCCTCTATTAGCAGAATTGGGTATTTATTTTTCATCACGACTCTGTTTAATGGTTAATGACATGCAAATTGCAAAACCTCCATCTTCCGTCTTTCTTTGTTCACCAACATCCAAGATGAGAGGGGATGGCTACTAGGTTAGATGATGCCTTCTTCCTGCATTTCAACCACCCGCTTCTCAATCTCTCTTTTCTTGACCTATGGACATAGATATATTGTAACTGAGGCAGGATTAGCACCGACTTCCAAGAAGATTTGATGGTCCAGGTCCCTCCAGATTTTCAGGGCTGCCGAGCTGGGTTCTTGCAGCTGAGTTTCCTAACTGCATTCACTTATGCGGGCCTCCCTTCCTTGTCAAAGCATGTGGACATCACTACAGAGTCTCAAAATCACGTTCTGTGAGGATCTCAACTAGCATATTTTAGCACTACGTTGGCCCCTTTGGTTGGCAACATATGTAGGTCAACGTCAAGACCTTCTTCCCCTTGAAATCCTACTTACTCCCGAGTACAGTTTCTCCTGGCTCATTGTTTTGCCATACCTTACACCCACATCAAACAACATTTGACTTCTACCGGTACCCCAACATCTTCAAGGTTCCTTCCTCGAGGAAGTTATGCTGCATGTACATTAGGGTCAAATCAGATGTGTATATTATTGGAATACTTGTTGGAGACTCGAATGATAAGAAAAATCTCTCTCTCTCTCTCCAGTGGAGAAGGAGGAAGAATGCATTTTCCATAAGGGAGAATATCAATAAACATGTAATTTGAAGTAATTTTCATGATTGGTTGTTAGAGTCGAAGCTAAAAACACAAAGTGATAACTTCAAAGTCTCAGACGATTCATGAAGAGTAAGAAGCACTGCCATTTAGCGAAAATTATTCAGGCGAAATATGTAAAATCATGTGAAGCTGTGTTCTGCTGAGGAAAAAAAAAGCTATGGAAAGGGAAGTTCACTATGCTAATTATGTTTTTCCAGAAAATATCTAGATCACTGAAAAGAACATATACAGCATTTATTCATGAAATAAAATATTTGATGTTGTTAGCCTCTCTAACCAGAAAAGGTTAAAAAGCACCAGAAAGTAAAAATGGCATGAAATGTCTGGCAAATTTATTGCAGTTTTGTATTTTCTAAAGAAACCATGTTACTTGGGTCTCCAAGTTGGATATCTTCTTCCTTAATATTTTTCTCAGAACGAGATCAGTCACACACCAAGATCCTTTATGGTATACTTGTTCAGTCACAATTGTAACATGTGTGGAACCCAAATTTCCAGAGAGTGCTAGCTTTCTGCATCGTTAAACTAGTAGCTGCATGTCTGGTGTTAGCTGTCAAGGTAACTCTCTTGCACATATTCATGTTTTGTGCTTGTGACTGGTGGGCAAATAATCAGTATTTGGAGTTTTATATCCGTAGAATCATATTGATTATATGTTAGTTAATTTTTTGTTGGAAAGATTATGAGCTTGAAATTTGAGTATCTTTGTTCTACCTGGAAACTGCCATACCAAAATTTGTTGCATTGAATTCATTATTTATCCTTTTGCACCCTCATGCAGTGGGAACAGAATATGCAATGCTACCAAGTTACTAACTCATTCTTGTTCAAATTGTCAACGTTAGAAATACTATTTACTGTTGCTGCATTGCCCTTTTTCTCCCAGGAAAGTGCATAAATATGGTAGGAGTACGACTGGGGAAAGTTGGGACATTGTGGTGGAGGAGGAAACCTATTATGAGTAAGATATACAAGTGGCATACATGTTCAAGCACTGCTGTTACTTACTGTTGGTAGTATTTTGTCCTGAAAGCCTCTAATGCATGTTACTGTACGGGCTTCTGTTTGAAGGGCTGAACCACATTACGGATGGGCTGACGCTGTGGGGAACTCAACACAGCTGTTGTCGATCCAGCCTCAGGAAAGGCCTCCCGGTGTCTATCCACTCATTGATTTCGGATCATCCACCGCAGCAACTGAGCCACCAAAGCAGCCACCTGGATCACTGCCAGCTTCAGACGAAGATTAGTAGTATATATTTCTTTTCTTATTTTTGGAAGATAATACTGAAGGAGTTTTTCAATTGTAGGACACTTTCATTTCATTTAATTGCTCTTAATTCATTCATTCTTTGTGCAGTAAATCTCTTCGCTTTTTTTGGCATCTACGTGCTAGTACCTTTTCATCCAAAGAATTGGAACTTGCATCTTTTTATTTGCTTAGAACACTGGGTCTCCTTTCCTTTATCCGACGTTGCTGTCTGCTTTTCAGATATAGGTTGGCCAGTAGGCCTCGTGTCAAAGACTCAAAGAGTTAAACCGGATTCTCATTTCTCAGAACAGCTCGAGATGCGTTTATATCAGTAACGATCGGACTGGTTAAAATCGCAAGGGGGTAGGGTAGATTTGGATACGAATAAAAACAGGTAGCTTCCACTTGCCACTAAACAACACTATAAAAAAAAAAGGAAATCTATGAACTTTTGTATCTTTATTGAGCAGAGATTACTTTCGTACCTATTGGGTTTTCTGAGAGAACCTCTAAAGAGCTCCGTGAGTTTTGGTGGTTGGTGCATTCCTGTACCATTCTGTGCAATGAGATTGTCACCTGGTCCGTTGCATCGGAAGATTAACGGTCTACATTATAGATCAGAAGCACTCGTCTTTTATTATCTGGCCGGCAATCCGGCGTCAGCTTTCTGATTTCAGAGATCAGTGTTTCGTCATCCATGTGGTTTTAGCCACTGGTCGCTTTGTACTGCGCACCCAATAAGACCTGGGCTTGGTCCACCGCTCTGGCCTCTGTTCTCCACTAGCAAAAGTAAACAGGAGAGGGAGAGATGCAGGCCAACTTGAAAGGTGGACAAAGAAATATGATCAAATAAAACAAATGAAAATGATTAAAGAGAACTTGTCGTGTCAGAATCAGTTCCAAACGTGTCCACATGAAAAGCTTTTTTTTTTTTTTCACTTCTTTGAAAATCTAAACATGAACCAACACCTTTACGCGACCAATATCCCCTAAAGTTATTTTTGCCTCAAATATTCTCTTAAAAAGGAAAGGCCCGCAGTTTTGGGCTAGAGTTGTTTGCCGATAAGTCTTCACAATGAAGTAGCTTTAGAAGTAAAGCCAACCGATTGCGACTTGCCTGGCTGGTTGGTAAGAGTCCGGTCGTCATTGTGTGGGTGCTATTCTTTTGGTGTGACATTTTATTTGACAGGTATATTAGGAGTCTATATCGAGGTCCTGAAGCAGTCCTGAATGCCTCAGCAATATTTATGAGATAGAGCAATATGCTGAAGTAAATAAGTGCCTTGCCTGCTTAGTTATATACGGTTCACCAAAAGAGAGTAAACTTGGAAGTGATGTTAAAGCAAGCTTCCCTTTTTGAACATACTCTCAGTCTCTCACATGATAGGTTGTGTGGCTGCTTTGGTTGATGAGAGGTATCTTCGCTTGATGAGTGGGCGTTAAAGGTTCGCTGTCACTCCACCTATAGAAAAATTCATTAACAATTAATATCTTTTTGATGATAGATTTGGTAAGTGAAAACTGCCGCCAAGATGGCAAACTAGGCTTGTTTGAATCACGTTTAGGTACTGCACCGTATTTTTCCCCTCCTTTTTTCTACCAACTAGTTTGATAATGACATGTTCGAAGCATGAGTTCATTAGTTACCAATCTAACAGGAGACCAACTGCTTGGCCTTTTCTTCCTTTTTATTCCATTAACGTGGGCATGAAGTGCCAATGTTATTTTTTCTAATAAGTCTGTAGCTTCTGTGAAAATTTTGTCCCTTTGTCTTTTGCTTCTCACTCGAGAAAAGAGCCTGTTTGGTTTATTCTTGCGTATAAACTAAGAAAGAAGCCATTATTATGTTATGCAGTATTTCTTTCTGAATGCTGAGTTTGCAGCACTAGCGAGGTAATCGATGCCACGAACATGTGAGGTCGTTGAGGTTCTGCGATCTACAAAGAAGGGAGATAAGATGTGGCTTCTAGTTCTAATGGAAGAAGATGCCCGAGTTTCTTTCCCACGCATGTTCATTAGATTCGAATTTAACAAATTCATGCGTTTGTCGCCTTCCTCCCTGCAACTAAGCTGAGTGGCTGTCATGTTGCACGTTTTGAGGGGTTTTGCCTTGTGGGTAGTCGAGCAAAAAGACAAAAGAGAGCCGAGAGAAAAGAATAAAATTAGTTCTGTGTATCCAAATAATTTTTTCTTTAAAAAAAACAAGTCCCACTTAGATTGAAAGAGTTTGGCCTAGTGGGAGGGTCTGTAGCTGTCATGTGGCCAGTCGTGGTACGAACTTTTAAGGGGCATTTTTCTTTGTGCAAGCCAATCTATAGATGTTCATATCTGAATCCTAAGAAATGAGAGAAGGGGTAAGCTTTGGCTTTCAGGGTTAACCTTCCACTCACCCAAAAACTTCCAAAGGACGGTGAAAATTAGAAAGTTTGGCAAAACATGATGAGTTCTTGAAGCGGATTTTGCACTAAGATGGTGGTGATTAAAAGGCTATTTTTTTCTCTTTGTGAAAAATAGGAAAACCAAATATTGCGAAAGTTTTGCATACTTTAGCTGCACTTTCTTAGTTATCTGTCACCTCGGTTGCTTCCTGCATCCACAACATTATACTTTGGAAGGCAAGTATATCTTGGAAGTTTGTTCCAATAGGGCAGGCAACCTCCAATGTCGACCTAATGACCCACTGACTTAGTTGGCATGAATCTATTGGCCTGCTAACTCTGGAGAACGGTCCTTTAGATTTGAATATTGCTTGCTTTTTCAGTAACAATTAATTGACCCCTCGCTCCAAATAGGACGAAGTGTAACGTTTTTTGAAAGGTACAATGAAGACTCACGTAACAGGAAATTGATATGTAAGCAAAATTTTTCAGCACCGGATTGTAGTTTCAAAATTTTGGTAGGCGTCGAGATATAAATTTTTTAAAATTTTTATATAAGATAAGTGAACTTTTTCAAAATTTACATATAAGTTTTTTTTTTTTTGGGGGTGAAAGGGGTCAAGCCCCTTGCCAACCCCCCTTTAATCCTGCCCCTGTATGTCATAGATCTGCTTGCATGCATGTACATTCACACAAGATCGTTTATATGATGTTATTAAGATGATAACGACATGACCACAGAAAATAAACAGTCACCAATTTTCAGGTTGTCACGATTTCAAGATATTTTAAGCTATTAGAATCCTCGAAATGTCAACGGAGTTGTTGCTGGATTGCAGAAAATTGAAGACCGGGCAGGTTGAGGAATTTGAACCAGCTTACCAGCCCAACTCTGTGCAGGCAATTCTGTAAATGTGGAACATAACTGCAGCGCTGAAAGGTCAGCCTTATCTGTCATAGATGTGCAAGGGGATTTGAACATCCTAAATATAGCTCCTCGAAGGCTCGAACTACCATTGTCAAAGCATATGGGCGACTAAACCTAAAACTGTGCACACTTTACATAATGCATTTAAAACCATTTAGAACAGATTAAGGTTTAAAACCATTTAAAACGCATTAAAGTTTTCTTCTGTTAGATAGAACTGGCGTTACAGAGATAGTTACTGCAACAATTTGCATGAAATCTTGCTGCTATTACACAAACTCTGAATAAATGACCAAGGCTATGTTGGGACTTAAACAGAAAAGGGACAAAGAAGACGGATGCATACGCTTTTTATATATACAATACACTAACAAAATACAATACGATACAGTAGAGAGAGAGAATGAGAGAGAGTCTCTCCTTGGAATAAATTCCATCTTCCCGAGAGGACCTTGTCCAGCACATAGTCATCCCTGACGCCCATACACTTTTCATACATATAATACGCTAATAAAATACAATAGATACGGTAGAGAGAGAGAGGGAGAGAGCGAGAGGGAGAGAGAATCTCTCCTTATAATAAAATCCGTCTTCCCGAGAGGGCCTTGTCCAGCACATAGTCATCCCTCACGCCCCTCCTTTGGGCCTATGTAATGTACCATCTCTCCAGAAGCTGAGCTTTGTAGAAACTTGAAACGGGGAGAGCGGGCTTGGGGGGAGAGGGGGAGATGAGACTCGGTAGATCCTGGAGCTGCCGCCATTGAAGATGGCGCTCTTCTCGTCGCAGAGAAGACGCTCGCCGTCGACGCCGTCATGGCGGATTACGCTCCCTTCGCCACTCGTCTGGCTCTCATTTCTCATCCTTTTCGTCCTATTCTCTCTCCTATGTTTCTCCCTCATCGATCTTGATGTTTTCTTACGACCCCCACATCCTGTTAGTAAGGTTTGTTCACCACCCATCTTTTTTCTTCTTGTTATTCTCTTCTGCTTCCATCCCGTGATTCTTGTTCTGTTGCTGGTGGGAAGGTCCGGAGAAAAATAGAGCTAGAACCCAAGATTCCAAGCATATTAGACCGTGAGGAAACAGTCTTCCGTGTTGCTGTAAGAACTATGGTCCCTATCTTTATTGTTCCGTTGGATTTGCTATGGCGGTAGTCGTTCTAAGGCTAGATTTTGGGTTTGTTGGTGGCTCTGATGCAGAATGGTGGACGCTCGAACACGTCGAATCGGCTCTGGAGATCAAAGAGAGCAAGTCTCTTCTATGGTTGTAGCAATTCCAGCAATAAGTTCGCAAGTATGATTTCATTTTATATTCGTAACTGTGTTTTGTCCTTTCATATCTTCTCGTCTCCTTCACCATACCCTTCACATTAGATGCTTTTACTACCTGGTTCTAGATCCGGTAATTTTGATTTTCTAGATCTCCAGAGTTTTCCCATACACGGCATGAATACTAATCTCAACCAGGCAAAGGTGGTAGGTCATGCATTTGTGGCACGACGAAGAAGGAGATAGAACATGGACTTAATGATGCTGAAAGGTGTTACTAGAAAAAATGGAGTTGATCTTGGAGAATTTAAATCGAAAAAGTTTGTGTCTGGAACTCATGTCCTAGCCATTATGGGGCCAAATCGTTGAGAATCTGCTCCATGCAATTCAAGAGGCACTTAACATTGTGCTGTTTGCTGTCCTAGTGAACAAATGATTACCTAACGGAGTTCAAATAGGTTTGCCAACTAAATTTCATGACAAAATGGCATAGAGTGTGGGTCAATAGAATATTTTCTTCAGGAAGAGGAAAGGATGCGGCGAGTATTGATGTGCACATATTCGTTTATATTTTTATTTTCACTAGTAGGTTTGCAGTCTCCTCAAGGAGGAAGCCAGCAGCATCCTGAAAGTAGAACTTGGCTTGAAATGTATGTTATCTGAGTCGTTGAATTCTGATATTGATTTATCTTAGTCAAAGACTGAGATCAATTCATCCTGGGAGTAGAGATGGGTACCAAGAAATTTTATATATTTATTTTTACCAAGTAACCGGTGGAAATTAACATTATTGATCAGTGACAAACGCATAAATAGTTAATGGTAAGTGAACGTTTAAAAGGTAATGGTAGCTACGGGAAAATGGTAGCTAGTTTATGGCTTTATGCAATTGAAAACATGTGTGCTGCCGATTCTTGTATTTTACATCTACTGTGTTAATTACTAAATCCAGTTCTACACACAAGTACAAAAGCAAGCAATCTTCCAGAATACTCAAACCGCCTTATTAATGCCTCTCCCAAGCAGCAACCACTGATGTTGATTGACCAATCTTGTTCACAGAAAACATCTGATCAGACATCTTTTCTCATCACTATGCACAGGAAAGAATTACGAAACATAGTGTACACAGGTAGTGATAAAACAAGGGCAACCAAAGGCTGGACAAGAAGTCCTGGCTAACTTAAATCTAAATACTAATGGTTCATTTTATAGAGAAAGGTCTATTTAGCTGAACTGAATATTTTAAAAAATTCAATATAAAATTAAATATAATATTTTGTCATTTTTCTAGTTGCCTAGATCCATCGGGAAGAAAAACTGAAAAACCCAGAGCCACAATGTACCGACCTGGTTTGGCGGATCCTAACCAGCCCTCTAGCAGTTTTGTTCAACAAAAGGCTACGGAACCAATACAACCAATCACTTAAGTAACCCCCTTATAAGTCTCCCAAAGATTCCTTACTGTAATAGATGGTATCACCTTATCAGTCTTCATTCAATTTAGAGGCTGCATAGTGCTGGAGCAAGAGGCTGTGTTACATCTGTATAAGATTGACTATGCAGGGAAATTTTGTTATGTATACTAACACACATCCACTTCGACATACTTTTGAAATTAAGACTTAGAACTTCAATTGGCAATGGTTCTGTTCAGGCATACCTGATAAGTACTGAACTTCATTTGAGACAGGCTGTAAAAGTGTGAGACATATAGATATAGGCATAGGGGAGACATGTGTACAAAACTATACATGTTTTCTGACATATTCTTTAGTCATGGAAGCACCCATACGCAGTTAAGGTCAGTATCTCAGCGCCCTAGAATACCAAAAGAATGGGGAATATAGAAATCTTATAACACCATTATTGGATTGGCATCTGGGTTTATCTACCAAGTCAAGTGCTTGACTTCACCGTAAGATCTTTGCAGGCTGCCCCTTGCTTTGCCTCTTCCTTTTTTTTTTCCACTGTGATCATGAGGATTTTTTTCAATTAAGTCAAATGAATCCTATGCAAACTGCCTTTCTTTTTCTACATAATTGTTCCCAAAAAGTTTCTTGAATTAATTTTAACAAATGCACATATTAATGTTTTGGCAGTTTCATTTGTTTACATCTTCTGAAAAGCTGAAGACTTTATTCCATTTTGTTGTCCTCATAAATGCAGATGTTTTCTTTTGTGTAACAATATGTCTTATTGTTAAGCAGTGCTCTAAGAAGCTATTTAGGTAAGAGGTTCTTGATGTGTTCTTGTTCTTGCTATAACCTTGGAATTAATAAAATATTGACTGAAAGGGATTGAATTTTGTTATGCCATTTAAATTACCCTTTTTTGCCCCTTATTATATGTTAGCTGCTAATGCGTTGGATAATTACTTAGCAACATTCAGTTACTTTTTTTTTTGGCTTTATCATTTTTGTAGTCATTTCAGTTGTGCACATTTCTTCATGTTTGGCGTTCTTATTTGTCATGTGAAATTGCATTTTGGACATGCAGGAGCTGAAGTCAATACCCAGCCAAACAGATATTTAATGATTGCAACCAGTGGAGGGTTAAATCAGCAGAGAACTGGTGTATGTTTTCTTGCCAATTTTTCTATTGTGCTTGACCTTACACTGATTCCTAGTTTGAACATTTCTAATTATGTGGAGATTTTCAAATTCCAAACATGGTTGCGAACTTTGGGAGTCAAGTAGTGGCTTGCATGAGTTGTCTCATATCAAATGAGTCAGAAAAACAAATTAACTTGTTTAAAGTGAGATAAGCAAGGTATTGGCTTGGCCCAAGTCATATGAATTTTTCAGGGACTTGTCTTCATGCATTTGCATTTTTCATAATAGTGAAACACTTATATGCTTTTTGAAAGTTTTAGCTTATCAAGTATATTGTTTACCTTTTTATGAAATTAAATAGAAACAATGATTTACGTTGGTCAGCAGGTTAGACTATAGCGAATCTGGTATTGGAGTCCCAAATTTGTAAATCATGGTTTCAAATGCTTACTATCTTGAATTTTGATGATGGTTTCTCTGACATTTATGCAAAAAAGTACATTGCATCATGTAATGTAACATAACCATGAAGAACAATACTTACTTTCAGGGGTGTAACCGTGCCATGTTGAGTGTAACTTAAGATATGCTTCTGTATCATAAGTTACATGCAATGCCAAGTGTTTCTTGTTATACAAAATGACAAAAATCCCTTTTTGTTTTTTGGAACCTAAAATTACATGGCTTTCTTGAGGCTGAATATTAAGTTCATCATGAAAGACATACTCACACAATTAAAGTAATTCAGAAAATTTCATGTGTTCATGTTTTTCCATGTAAGAGTTTATGTTTGTCCTTTTTAAGCTTTATGGCCATTAAGTTGTTTCAACTTTCAAGACTCCAAGAAGGAAGTCATACACAATGAGAACTTATTTATTTTGATTCCCATTTAAGTAACGAGTGTAATTTAAATAGTCAATTTTAATTATTTCTAATAATTTATGCATGTAAAGTGCTTGATATTTTGTTATTTTTATGCAATTCCTGTTTCTTCACAAGTTTTTCTCCTATTTTCTTGAGATCTTGTTTTCTTTTTGTATTTATTCTGTTCTTAATTTTTCTGTTAAAAATTTAAAGACCTTGCCATCTCTACAACGAAATGCATTAACATATATGACAAATAAATTTCACTATGAACTGAGGAGATGGAGTGCCAATGCTTTTGTTTTTCAAGCTGTAAGGAGATTATAAAAAAATTGAGCTGTGTACTTTGTACATATGTGTGGGGTATTGGTCAAGGTGGAGACATTCTTGAAATGGTTTCTGCGCATGTTCAGCAATACATATATACATACACACATATATACACACACACAGAGACAGACATACACAGGCATATATCCAACAACTTATCTTTTGTCTTCATTCCATGTGTTCATACTTCAGAGTGACCTAAGGAGTAATGCCCCATCTCCTTTCAACAATGTAGGGGCTAGATTTCGTGAGTCCATACTTCTACCATTCAGATGGTTCATAGCCTTACTGTAACAATTATTCCATATTATCACTGCTATGGGGAAAAGGCATCAAAGCTTAAGATAACTCACTTCACTTTGGCTTTATTCATGAGCAACTTTGAAACGTCATATTGATCATTTGTTTGAGGATCACAACTTCAAAGTGCTTAAGGTCACGTCACATCAGAACAAGAACAGCTTAAGCATCAAACTAAAAACTAATGCTATTCAAGATGTTATTAACCTCTATTTCCTGGAGCTACATCCAGTCTTATGTCCTCACGTGCTAATTGCCTATGAACTGTTTAAAGTTGCTGTGGACATTGGTATATAATAAGTGAAATAAGGTGCCAACGTGAATTGATTGCTATTGTTTTACTTCATAAATGGAATTTGAAATATCTATCTGCAATACAATAGTGCTGGTCCACAGTGACAATACTATCAGCATCCGTTGATGTTAAGTCATACTAAAGATATTAGTCTGCAGATAACTGATGCTGTTGTTGCTGCTCGAATTCTTAATGCTACTCTTGTGGTTCCTAAGCTGGACCAAAAGTCATTCTGGAAGGATGCTAGGTTTGTCTTCACCTTTATTGTCTATGGAGTCTGGATTAGCTAATTTGCCACTGTTTCAATTTGAGGAATAAAGGAATTAACTAATACCTGTTATTCCTTATAAATTTTCAGCAATTTCAGCGACATATTTGATGTTGATTGGTTTATATCTTACCTTGCAAAAGATGTTACAATCATCAAACAGCTCCCCAAGAAAATCAGAAGGTCCAAGGGGAATCCATATACAATGCGTGTTCCGAGAAAATGCACTCCGCGATGTTATCAGAGCCGTGTGTTGCCTGTGCTTCTGAAAAAACATGTAAACTTTCTTCTTAATTGTTTACTTTAGATTGCAGATGCTGTGTCCACTTGTAATTCAATCATTCCTCCACTAATATGATAACCCTAATAAGAAGGGTTTTTTGGTCTCTATCTATGCACATTCTCCCTTGCAGTCACTTTACAATGCTTGTTTTTCAATCATTTTTAGAAGGTTATTGTTTGCAGGAAGATGCCCTTTTCTTTTATATCATTGTGAATTCTGATGACTTTAGAGCCTCGTGTCAAACTTGCTTCACTGTTCATTTTGTACGTTTTGGTTTATTATGGTTAGTAGTGGCTGCAGTTAGTTGTTGCTAATGCAAACACCTCCCCCCACCCAAAAAAAAGAATAGGGTTCTTTTCGGACATTGCATGCTGACTTTTGCTTTTTTGCTTAATACAGGTAGTTGAGCTCACCAAGTTTGATTTCAGGCTTGCAAATAAATTAGATACGGATCTGCAAAAGTTGAGATGTAGAGCCAATTACCATGGATTGCGGTTCCCAAAGTCCATAACCTGGATGGGGCAGAGACTAGTCCACAGAATGAAGGAGAAAAGTGGCCATTTTGTTGCTCTTCATCTCAGGTAAATATCTAGTCATGTGAAGTTTTCAACTTTTGTTGGTTGTCAAGGACAGGGAGGTCTTCCAATGCGATGTCTGTGACTAATAGTCTGGTAGAAGATATGGTTGATGATAGTGTTCTTAAAAAACACTTGATTAATGTCCTAAATTGTAATCCATGAAAATGACAGGTTTGAGCCAGACATGCTTGCATTTTCAGGATGCGACTATGGTGGCGGTGAAAAAGAAAAAGGAGAACTTGGTGCAATACGCAAAAGGTGGAAGACTTTACATGTAAGCTCACAAACTTGATGTGATAAATAGTGTGAGGAGCCTCTCTTGTTTTAAGTTGTTTGAGATGTACATCTGCAGAAGAACAACCCTGAGAAGGAAAGACGGCATGGAAAGTGTCCTTTGACTCCCGAAGAAGTGGGTCTGATGCTCAGGGCATTGGGTTTTGGCAGGGATGTATTCCTCTATGTGGCATCCGGGGAAGTATACGGTGGAGAAGAGACATTAGCCCCACTTAAAAAACTCTTTCCAAATTTTTACTCAAAGGAAACTTTAGCGACGAAAGAGGAATTGGCACCTTTCTCTTCATTTTCATCTCGAATGGCTGCACTTGATTACATTGTCTGCGATGAAAGTGACGTGTTTGTGACAAATAACAATGGCAACATGGCGAAGATGCTGGCTGGACGAAGGTATGGTGGTGATGGTGAAGATAATTGCAGTGTTGTAATTGCTTATCGTTTGGTTCATCACCTCTTATTTCTTTTGTTGGTTCTGATGTTTTAGGAGGTATTTTGGACACAAACGCACAATAAGACCAAATGGGAAAAAGCTGTATTCTCTGTTCCTTAACCGTGCAAACATGAGTTGGGAAGCATTTGCATCAAAGGTCCGGACAAGCCAAAAAGGATTCATGGGAGAACCAAAAGAGATGAGACCCGGAAGGGGTGAATTTCATGAGAATCCTTCAACTTGTATCTGTGAACTTACAGAAGCCGAGGCTAGGGACAAAAAGAGTCTTGCAAATAAACCTAGTCGAAAGATTGGACAGGGGGAGAGCAGCAAAGAAGCTGAACCTGTTGAAGATGATTCAAGTGATCTTGAACCTGACCTTTCTGAATCGGACTATGTGGAGGATGGATTGCTTTCTCAACGGCAATTGAACGAAACTGACGCCGATTATAGTCCATTTTTCCAGTCAGAAGAGACTGAGTTGGAGGATATGCTGTCGGATTAGCAATTGATACTCTCCCGCTCCAGGGTTTTTTGTAGTTATTGATTCTTTCATCATTTATTTTTCGTATTTTGGGGTTCTTTGTTACAGCTTTATTACTGTTTCAGGGGGTATTTTTCCTGTAAGTAGGCTTCTGGAACAGTTGTATAGTTTATTGCTTTTTAAGAAAGTCCCCGAGGAAATGAAAAGATAGATGTATTGGTAGGAAGCTTGCACACGAGCCTGCACGCCAATAATTCTACGTAAAATTATACTGCAAAGAATCTATCTGGTCTTCATACCAGATACTTGCAACGATTCCAATTCCACATGAACCTCCCTGTCTTCTCCTTAGCCTTCGATCAGCGTAAACCTCGTGGTGACAATGAGAAAGACGGATTCCTCTTCCACGTCTGTCTACGATCAATCCGGGGAGTATTTTTGCAGGCTTAAGTTTACTTAGTTTTGTAGCAATTGGGCTAAAACCAGGTGCAATTCATTTTGCGGGTTGGGTAATTTAGGAGCGCCTGAGAGGCTAAGGGGGTGTTTGATAAGAACATCGTGTTCTCCGAACACATGTTTATGGAATGCATGTTTCAAAGACATCGTGTTCTTGTGTTTAGAAATCATCGTGTCATTCTGGACGCTGTTCTTCAATAATCAAACACTAGATATAATCACACCATGTTTGCTGGAATAAAGTATACTGTTCTTCGTACATGTGTTAGTATGTTGTTTAAGAACGCAATGTTACTGCTATCGAATGCTCCATGTGTTAGTGACAAATTTAATTTTAATAACTAATTTGAAATATTAACAAGTGAAATGTAGGAATAATCTTGTGAATAGCTTTTTTTCTTTTTTCTTTCTTCACGCTCCAACTTAGCCGCGTGACGCAAGCCAAGGACCAGGAATAGTTATAATTTAGCACTTTGATCTCGAAACACTTTCAAGAAAATAATCATATCATAACTGCTTATAACCTATGTCACAAGCACACTTCACCTTACGCTGTTTATTGCCCATTTAGATTATTTGAAAGAAAAAAAATGACACTGGTAGGGGCAATATCATGCCTTTTTGATCGTGTTGGTATGTGAATTGAAGCCAAATAGCGGTCAAGGCCCGTCTTTAAGTTATTTTTCAGATATTAAAATGGTAAAAATATGTTTTTCATTGTCTGGGAATTAAAAGATTCTCCTTATAACTTTGCATGTAACAATAGGATTTTACAATTTACAAAATTTCAGAAATCGTAGATATAGATTTTTGAATGTTATGAAAACTTAGGTATTAGATTTTTGAATTTTATGAAAACTTAGTTCTAAAAAAAGTATTAAAAGTAAAAAAGTGTAGAAGCTTTCAAAATTTAAAGACAGATGCCATTTTTTGCGTATGGAAGATGCAACTGGTTAGACGTGGTGTTGAAAATAGGGGGGATAAGATTTTGAGATTTTAGTTATTTTGATTATATTCAATTTGACTTTTAATGCATTTAGACTGTGTAAATCCGAACCATTTTTTCTCTGCATGAGATTTCCAGCAAAGTTCAGAAAAAATCATCTCGTGCCTTCTCAGGGAGCGCATGTGTCTCAAAACCAAACATGATTGCTTGGTCGAGCGATCGGCCATACCCAGGGCCCATGATGGTCCCTTGGTGGTGTGGTTTACTCGGCCTGTGCACGCAACCCGTTCACCTCACTCACTCTCCCTCTCTCTCCCTCTCTTGTGCTATCTTCTGGGGAACCAAGGAGGGGCAGCTCTTGGGCATTTTAACCTGACGTCCATGGCCGTTGCATCTTGGTTAGCGTCTATCGTTCCTGAAGATCTCCTGCTGTGTTAACTACCACCAATTTGCAAGAGGCATCGTTCTTGCTGCTGGGCTATTCACTAAATGGCTCACTTCGCCCAGCTCTTCATCTTTAGGCCTCTGACTGTTAATCGCCATCCCTGCTTCTGGTCTTCATCTTCTTCTTCCGAATTTGTTTGCTTCCGTAGGTTGAAATACTGGAGGGGTTTGGGAATACCACAGAAGGACGGTAGGATACGGTTGGTGGCCCGGGCGGAGGCTACTCCTAATGAGTCGTCACCAAAAGATACCAATCCTCCCAATGGGAACATGGTACTTTCTCTCTCTCTCTCTCCTCTGTGTGTGTGTGTGTGTGTCGCATTCTGGTTAACAGATGGGCTTTGTAGTGGACGCAGCCTTAAGTACGCTTGATTCTTATGTGATTGTTTGCTGAAGATTAGTGGTTAGATGGGTGTGAGTCATAGAGTACGTTTGCTGAACGATTCTTGGATTATCTATCAGCCAGGTATGGTTTTTGGGAGGTGCCATGGTAAAAGATCTCTAGACTAATTTTCTCTTTCTACTGAAAGTTGATCCTTAATATAGGTTTTTTCTTTTTCTGCTTTCTTTTCTTTTCTCTTTTTATGTCATTGCGAGAAGAAAATTCCAAACATCTCTGAGAAGTTATGGCTGTGGAGGTAGGAACAGCTTGTTGAATGAATTGGTATTCATTTCCATATGTCAGGTATCCATTGGACCTGAAGGAAGCTTGAAGACGATTCTCGGAAGAATGGACGTTAGGCGCTGCATTGTGTGTGGATAAGACCGAGATAAAAAAAAACTTGAGATTCTTTGAGCGAAATGCAAGTCCGGTTACAGGGCAGTTTAGTCAAACGGACTACATAGAGCCTCTGCAGCAGGTGAACAGAGAGGTCTGTAAAAGGCTTGTAGGTGCATAGGTACTTAGTTGGGTCCTGAAAAAGGATGCAAAGTTAAGATTAGCTTAAAAATTTAAAATGACCAAAGACACATAATAAGTTGTTGATTATGTGCATCCTGATGTTAAGCAACGAGGCTCAACATTCCCGCAAAAATAAGCAAAGACAAGTTCCGCTTGTTAGAGCAGTAAGGATTTTGCGCAGTCGTTTGGTGGTGCGCACCTGAGTGGAACTTGAGGCCGACTTACTCAAAGAGGTCTTTTTTTGCTATGATTTCTTTCTCATTACAAAATGGGAGTTTGACAAATTGGCAACTATCCTCTTAAGCTTGAAATGTAACCTTGTGCCTCTATATTGAAGGTTGTGAGTTTTTCTTTCATAGTTTAATTGTTTGTATAATCTTTCTGATTGTTCACATCCACAATATAAATTGCTGAAAAATTATTGTGTTTGATTTCTTCTTGCACTTGTACTTTTACAGTTTACACTTGTTCCTTTTCATTGCGTTTAGCTTGTCATCATAAGACAGATTCTCTGCACCTGCACACTGGGTATTCCCACATAATATCCTCCACTTGTTTGATATTTAGAGACCTAAGTTCGCCTTTCCGTTTCTTCAATCAGCCAAAGAGCCGAAGGGATATCCTGTTGGAATATGTTAAAAACGTGCAGCCAGAATTTATGGAGTTGTTTGCAAAAAGAGCATCTCGTCAGGTAACATTCTTTACCTTCTAGATCTGGGTTTATTTACTCATTTTCTCTTGTAAGGATGCAATTTTTGAGTCACTTGGGCTTTAGCTGCTAGAAAAGCAGTCAGAATTTAAATCTTATGGCCACCATCCTCTGCACAAGCCAAACCAGGCATAGGACTTGGGAGCAGGGGTACTAGGCCATGGAGTTTTACACCGTTCATTTGTGACTAATTCATGTCCCAGGTGTGGTTTCCTCATGTTAGAAACAAAGACTGGACAAATTCTTGAAGTTCAACCTTATCAATCAGCCATAGAGGCTCATCAAAATTCTTATATAAATAGTTACATGCTTAATGCAGTGTTGTATTATTTCTGCTGGTATTCAGAAAATTTAGTTGTCTGCTGAAGGTTGTTGAGGCAATGCGCCAGACAGTGACAAATATGATTGGAAGTCTCCCTCCGCAGTTTTTTGCTGTCACTGTGACCACTGTAAATATGCTAAACTCTATTTTGTTGATGCGTTTGCTTTGATATTTATATGATGCTAAGCATATGATTCAAATCAGGTTGCAGAAAATCTTGCACAGCTCATGTACAGTGTTATGATGACGGGATACATGTTCAGGAACGCACAATACCGTTTGGAACTCCAGCAGAGTATAGAGCAAGTTGCCCTTCCAGAAGTTCAGTCAAAGAAGGTGGGCATGCTTTCAAAATGTACTTGGCTTCTTGTGGGGGACTTTGTACACCAAGTGTTTGTACTTTGTACAACAAGGTTGCTTCTGTTACGTGAGGATTTAAACTCTAATCAAGTTGGCATGTGCACGTTAAATGTATTTTTGTTATGGATGACTTTGAATTTTGGGTGATGACGTTCTGTGGTAGGGACAGAGCCTTTCCATCATTCCATGTATGCATTTGCAAGGTTTACTTTGGAAAGATGAGCAGATTATCAAGATTTTTTGGTTGATGATAATCGTAGGCTTCACAATGCTTATTTTATTTCCTTTTGGGCAAATGTATTGTTTGAGGCTTTCCTGCTTATTAGTTATCAGTTATCACATTAGAATCCCTATGTAGCACGCGAGCAACCTTTGCTCTAGAGGCGAAGTATCCTTCTACTCTCTGTTTCTACTTTTAAGAACCTCCTGATAGTTTAGCTACTATATATTAGGTCCTTGGCCCTCTGTCTCCTTGTGGACATGGTGTTTGGTGCTTGGCTTT
This sequence comes from Nymphaea thermarum, assembly GCA_011799765.1. Classification (NCBI taxonomy): domain Eukaryota; kingdom Viridiplantae; phylum Streptophyta; class Magnoliopsida; order Nymphaeales; family Nymphaeaceae; genus Nymphaea; species Nymphaea thermarum. The sequence goes on along the minus strand of JAANDH010000002.1, from coordinate 273,854 downwards.
TAGCAGGAGTTTGTTTATCTCCAATATGGGCTTCATCTCATCTAAAAATTTGAGTCCATATTCGATATGAAATATTGCGAATCTTGTAAAATCTCTTTAAATGTTTCTCTGAATGTTTGATTGTATCATCTAATCCCTCTCAAGAAAATATTCTTATGCATTGTGAAACCACCATCTGGAGCCCAAAAACATGACTCATGGTTCTTGTCAGTCAGTCACCTTCAACCATGAGTAAGAATTTCTGCCAACTTGATCTGACTAGACTAGCAGGTGGTGTCCTTGAGGCAGCAGTTCCAAAACTTCTGCTGATTGCTATTCTTGAGGCATAAATTCTGTGATTTCTGCTGACTTCCTCGACCCTGCATGAAAGTGTCTCTTTCTTTGCCGCCACTTAACTATGAACATGTTAAAACTAAAAGAGCTTAATAATCATTGTCTATTGGCTTTGTGGTGACTGCCTGGTTTTTACCTCTGTCAAAATAGTTTATTGGCTTTGCTTCCAACCACGTTGCTAGGTTGAAAGAATTACAAAAGAAAAAACGAATATTTTGTATATCTTTGTGTGTTAATGGAGTTCCTTTTTTTTTTCTTTCGAATATACAGGATGCACCAGATTATGCACCTGGTACACAGAAAAATGTGACTGGTGAAGTCATCAGGTGGAACAATGTTTCCGGGCCAGAGAGAATGGATGCTGTAAAGTACATTGAACTGCTAGAAGCTGAAATTGAGGAGCTATCACGCCAAGTAGAACGCAAATCCACAAATGGGGAGAATGAACTTTTGGCGTATCTCAAATCTCTTCAACCTCAAAACTTGCAGGTATCTTTCAAAAATTTATGAGTATAAACTATCTGATTCTTTCTTCCTAGATTGCTGAAAAGTATACATGAAAGTTATTTTTTATAAGTTGGTGCTAGTAACCGGATATGGGATATGAATCGGGTCCCATTTGGGCTGACCCAACAATGCTTATAAATAGGTCGAAGGGCCTGAATTAAGGATTGTTGACGGGTCTTCTATTGTACGGGTCCGGATCCGATCCAGATCCGGTTTGCCCTAAGGACTACTTAAGTCCTTGTAAACCCTAATCTCTGTGTGTTAATGAAGTTTTGAAGAGAGAGAGTGTCTGGCTGCTAGTGGGCGTCAGACCTCCTCACCCGTGGTTTTTCTTCCCTCGTGTTGAGGGTTTTCCACGTTACGTTGGTGTGCATTCTTCTACTCTATTGCATATTTGTTCTCTACATGGTATCAGAGACGCCATATGCGATCTATTGGTGTTTTTCGTCGTGATCTCGTCGTCCGTGTTTTCCGTGCCGTCGCCTCGGGATCCGTGTGTGCCGCCACCTCGGGATCCGTGCCGTTGCCTAGGGTTCCGCACCGTTGCCTCGGGATTCGTGTCGTTGTCCTCTCAGTTTCCTCCTTGCTGCCACTGTTTGTTCTTGGCAGCCTTTTTGACCTGTGATCATGACCGACTCATCTTCCTCCTCCAGTGTCCATACCAACGTACCTGATGTTGGGTCTACACGGATGGACAATGTACCGGTTCAAGTTACCACCATACAACTCAATAAGGAGAACTATTTACGGTGGTCTGCTGCGATTACTGTGGGGATTGCTGGGAGAGGGCGCATTGCCTATGTAAATGGAAGAAAAGTTGAACCTGTAGAGGGAAGCATAGCTTGGGATACGTGGTATCTTG